>CM045579.1:13749019-14349019 GCA_024721215.1 Cheumatopsyche charites | reverse complement strand
TTTGTTGTGTACAAAATCGTGTTCATGCAAGTGAATATCGAGGTGTATGCAAATGAGCTTTTTACATACAAGGGTTAGAATCATAACAAAGATGAAAATGAATTTCGTTGCATATATGTAAATAACATCAAAATTAATTATTTTTATTAGTGAAGAATTAAAAAAAATATTCGTGCAAATATAAAATTCGTTACGTATCAAATGAATTATTTGACAAATTCAAAAATTGATTTTCTTTAACGATTCATTTATTTTCATGGCAAAATGAATGATTTTTTTCTTATGAGCCGTGGTATGTGCATATAAATTTATATTCATCCCGCAATCGTTTAATATTTAGACTAAAGAAAAAAACAAGTATAGAGAGTACAAGTAGAAAAGAAGGAAATGGGGGGAAGAGGTGAGCGGAAAAGTGAAAGGGAGGAAGAAATCCCAGAACAAAATGGAAGAAAATCTCCGAGTGCCCATTTTTCTCAGGTGAACGAAATTTTTCCCATGCATTTATCATCTTGTTTGTTTTACATTATAAAGTATGACAGATTTCATATTTTTTTACGCCATCGCTTATTACGCAGTGCCTCTGTTTCTTCGCTTCTTTTTCCCGCTTTTGCTTTGAAACATGGTTGAGTTTTGCTCGCTTTTGAGACGCGGTGAAATTTGGCGGGAAACTTTAATCGATTCACGTGTCACGGCGCGAACATCCTACTTTATGAGGTTGAATATATAACACGAAACGAAAATGTTTCTTTTAGAACTCGTTTGTTTTATTATTTATTTTTTCATAGATACTACTAACAAGGATAGTTGCCATTTCGTTCTACATAACTATTTCGTGTTTATACTACATAACATTTCTGCAAAATCGATGGAGATCTTTATGCTTTCATTTCTTGTTATATTTACTTTTGATATTTAAATACTCGTAGTATAAAGAGCTAAATTATCGAAATATAAAATATTGCATCGCAGTGCAAATTGATTTAGCATATAAACGAAATAATCAGTGTTTTTAATTGTCCCGAAATTCGCGCGGATTTCTTCAACCGCAACACGACGGGGTACGTTAAATAGAGGTTTTAACGTATATTCAAATTTTCGTACGAATGCAAAGTTCTGCTTAGCATATTTTTCCCATGAAAAGCTTCTGTCGTGGTGAAATTTTTATGAAAATAAAACTTATTTTTAATTTCGGCCGGTCTCTGTTTCTGGTTTCGCCTTTGTTGTTTCGGACACTCGGCGAATTAATTAATTCAATATCCGGCCCCACTGAAATATGGACCGGAACGGCCGGCGACATGCGATACCATATTACATATATACATATATTATATTATATCTAAACATATGCACAGGGTGATCCAAAAATAATGCAATGTATGAAACCTGTAAATTTAAGTGAAAATCCACTGCTTTAACAGTCATTTTACATCAAAATATATCGATTTATTGTTGTAGATACAGTCATCTCCAACAAAAGTCAACACAAATAATGGAAAAAAACTGTGTGAAGTAATCGCGTTAAATGAGGGATGACTGTCGTGATATCCTCTTTTTTTATTTCTCAGTTATTAATTTACTTTATAAAGTTGAAAATCAAATGCTAAAGTTGGAAATTCGAAGAGTAATTAACGAACGAAATATGGTGCTAAAATCGACCGAATTCAATAGAAAATTCAATTTAGGATATGTAATAAAATAATGTAATCAATGTAATAAAAATGCATCTAATATATTTAATAATGATAAAAACACTAATTATTCTGTATATCTGTCTGTCAACATGACTCTCGAGCTGCACTCTACTCTACGCTAATGTTATGTAAATGCATATAAATGACGACTGAATAGGACAAAGGGTACAAGTGACCTTTTTTATACCAAAATTGAATTAAGTATTGAGTAATTAAGTGGTGTATATCGAAGGATAAATATTATAATTTACTCTCACCAAGTGAATGTTAACACTTTCAAGGAGTTGACTACTCGTTTTATATATTTTCAGTAAAAAGGCTCGAAAACACAATAATAAGGAAATAAAGCAAGCTTCCTTTTGAAGGAAAGCGCTCACGTACAGCCGACACATAAACCCATTTATGACCGATCGCATAATTACCGGCATAAACGTGAAATTATTACCGGCCACGTACGGCGGCCGATAAATAACGCATCAAAGGCCAGTTATTTTGTGTACACCCGGTACACCTTATAGGGAGAGAGGAACAACAACCGTGAGACGGCTACGGAATCGACGCCGCATCTGGTGCAAATTAGCAAAATTACCATATTTTACGTATGGCCGGATTAAGGCTCGGCAATAACACATCCTGGTTCAGATATTATTGCCGCATGCCAATCACGCCGCGGTTCCTAATTAAAACGCTGACCTGAAACGGTATTGTCATCTTTTGGCCAATTGGTTCCGTTGTTGCTTCAGTCTGTCGGTTTTCGGTTTGATGATGTTTTTGTTGTGTGATGGAAAATAAACTTTTCGCGGCGGTCGTGTGTGGATAAGGCTGGGTTTACACCGTTCAATTTTCTATATATTATTGCTCAAATGATTTTTTTTTTATTATTCGAATACAAAATTGAAGTAATTATATTATGTGTTTCGATTATATGCTAATATAGAATGGGGTGCATTTAACAGGCGGATTGATAAATTTCCCCTTCGTAATATGTATTCTGATTCGAAATATGAAAATATCAATTCAATGTATATTATTTAATTTATTTAAAATACTCATGGATTTTTTTTTCAAATCGGAACGTGAAAATGCATCCTTTAAATATGGGGAGAAGTGTGGATGCGGTGAGATAACCACGACTTTCACCTTTTATTATGTTTAATTTTTTTAATTTACCTAAGCTGATTATTCGATTATAATGAAATGTATACATGTGATTTATAATATTTTTTATTGATTAACAATAATAAAAAAAAATCACCATGCGTAAGTTTGATCATCGTTTTAATTAACCCAAATTCATATTCTTTCATTATGAATCAACATTGAATCATAGTCAAAATTAATTATTCAGTTCATAATAAATTTACATTGAAATAATGCGAAAATGAAAAAATGCTTGACATTGTTTTCGATATGTATGCAAATTAATTTGGGCCGATGTTTTGTATCAATATTACATTATGTGACAATGATAACACATATTGTACATCGAATCGAAATTTTAAATGATAATACTAATGAAATACAATAGGTAGTGTTTTTGATTTTTTACGAAAATTAATGGGGTTCTCAAGAATTCTCGAGAAATCAAACACTCTGGTGCTGTTAAGTTTTTACAAATCTCATGATTAATATCGTCAAAAATATTTTCAATACCGCCCGTTTTTCATCTCAGACTATATAACCTTTCGACATAAGAGCAAGAAAAATTAATTTCGGCCACCATGATAATAATACCATTTGATATCGACTGTGTGGGCTGAACGAGTGGAGCACTCTCGACAGTATGACATTTCATAACGTCAAGCTTTCCGCGGCTTATTTCCCGCCCACTTTTCCACCTCGTACCACCCCCTTTCGACCACCTTCTTGGAACCTCGGCGAAATCGGCTTACCACCGCTTTTCTTATATTTTTTCCGAGAGTAAAATAGACGAACGGAACTATTTTCCGCCGGAGCATTTTCCTTTTGATACCCGACTCGGTGTTTGCAGCACTTTTTTACCCTCGAAAGTAGTTCGTTTATTTTTTCAGGTTTTTTTTTCAGAGAGAGAAACTTAGCGTATTCACCGCTACAAAGGTTTAATAACTCATTTTATGGTTCGACGGACCGGTTCAAAGCGGTTACGGTTCAACTTGATGATTTCACGTTTCAGCAATAAGCTAAACGACGACTGTTAACTATTCATCGCTACCAGTGCTTTGCATTGACAGTTTTGGAGTACTAACGATTTAAATATTTGAATATTAATGAATAAATATGTAATTTTTGCAAGTTGGTATGAAAAACATGGTGCATTCGAAAAGTCGTGTTATTACTACTCTCATACAAGTCACAACAAATTCAAATTCATTGGTTTAGATTATTAAGATATTCAGCTACGCATTACACAAAATTAAACATATTAAAGCATAAACTAATTCAGAATCTCCATTTTACTACACCTCGTTTTTAAGGCCTCGTCACAACTACCAGTATAATTATTTTTCCCCGAGTCTAGTACTTTTCTAACTTTTTACTTCCGAATTCCAAACTGTGAGACGTCAAACATTGACCATCTTATTCTTATTCTATAAGCTAAAAAAACAGAGTCTTAGTTATTATTTTGACATAGTTGAAGCTACCCAAGTAGCTGTAATAATATACTAAAAGGAAGATCCCTTCAAATGCTTCTAGAAGGAAACCAGACATGGAAGAGTTAACAAAAAAAATATGCAAAAAAAAAATAGAAAAAGTATATGTAACAGGGTTTTTGAGATGAGAGATTATAACTAATTGTTTCTCCTGTAAGATACGAGATACGATATTTGAGTTTCCATCTTCAAAGGAAAAAAAAATTCGAATGTCAATTCAAAACCTCATAAAATTTCAAGAAACTCAGTGTTTTCTTAGCACCCACAGATATCGATTTAGATTAAATAACTAATTATTATTTTTTCACATATATTTCATGGCTTTTCGAATTAACTCTGTATATCTGAAATCCTTAGCAAGAGTCTCCGTTGAATCTGAACGGCAACAACAAGACCGTCGAGGACACCTTCCCTGATATGCAATATTCGATTTTCCGGACGATTTCGTGCGAATTTACTACTCAATTTCAGAGCAGATCTTATTCTCCACCCTCGTGGTGTAAGGCTCGTTCGGTAAGCCTCCGGTTAGCGTTTTCCATACACTTTTGGACGATCGTCGTCTGCGGCCCGATTATTTTCCGGTTATGCCGACGATAAACATTCGCGTACGGAGATTTGGCACGTGCCGATACGCGAAAGGGGAACCAATATGTGTGGCGTTGCACGTACCTAGGGTGACCAAACTATTTTCATTTTAATTTTTTTTTTCTCTAAAATCTAACATAAGTATATCTGTGGTAGTGAAAATTTGATACCTTGATATGCTGTATTGAAAATAATTTTAATTTGCAATGTATCAATTTGATGCAATATTTTTATATTGTAAATAGGGATGCATTATAGAGGGGAGTGTTTAATTGTCTTGCTAGAAACCATTGCTATTCTTAATCTAGTGTTTGCTTCAAGAGCAATAAAGGTGATGTTTCTTGTCAAAATCTAGTTGAAAAATAAAAATCGAAATTTTATTTTTCTGAACTTATAATACACCTATGATTATGGAAAAGTTGACATTCGGAAACATTATGTTTAAAAAGCGTTCCCTCAAAAATTATTTCTTATACAATCACAATTTTTTTATATTCTTAATGAGGATAAATTATACGGAGGAATACTTTTTGTTTATCAAGCAAGAAATAATTTCCTTTCTTGCTCAAGTCCTTTGTTCTATAACAAGAAAGACAATGGTTTTTAGTTGGAATCTAGCTAAAATCGAAAAGCATTCAACAATCTAGAAATAGTTTCCTTTCTTGCTCAAGTCCTTTGCTCTATAACAAGAAAAACAATGGTTTTTGAATTGGAATCTAGCTAAAATCGAAAAGGATTCAATAATCTAATCGATTTAAAGTTGTAATTCTAATTGATAATTGAATTTCACAAAGGACACAAGTGACCTTTTTTATCGATATTGAGTTGAGTACAGAAAATGGTTTTGTATATGATAATGATACAGAATCATTTTCTGTATTTAACTTAATTTCGATTGAAAGGTCGCTTGTGTTGTTTGTGAAATTCAGTCATCATATAATGATTTGATAATTCGAACGCATGGTCACCCTAAGTGGAAGACGACGCCGATACGGAGGCTCTCGTACGTGCGCCGCAAGCAAACGTCCGAATTATTGTTTTCGGGTCGTTAAGGATATATTCTCCTTTGTTTTCGGCGACGATAACGCCGCGAGAGGATAACTTTATTGTTGCCGAAGTTTTTATCCCTCCCCTCTTATCTCCGGCCTACCCCCCCCTCACCCTATGGAGTATCGATCGTGTGAAAACGCCCTTTTCGAGCCTATTACACACAACTCAAACGGATAATTCCGCCGAGAATCAAAAAACGAAAGGACCAATATCAATTTCGATCGAACGACTTAATCTTCTCGGTTCGGTTCGTATACGGGATGGTGCGAAAATTGCTCATTTTATGAATATTATTATTATTTTTATTGATTTATACTCGTTTACAGTCATCCCAAAATCAAATATTTAAAAGAAACTGCTAAAACGAAAAATCGACACGATATTCTCGCCAAGACAGGAATTGAGCCCAAGCATTTCAATTATGCTGAATCGACACGATATACACAAACTTTTTATACTGCCACACTATCGGCTGACTTTAGTATTCTGAAAATATATTTCACATATAAAATATAATACCATGTGACTCGAGATTTTTGTTTTCAAGAAATGGAGTTATTCATATGATTTATACATTGGATGGCTCAATTAGCTTTATACACGTAGATAAATGTATGTTGAATTTTCCTTCGAGCTAAAATGTTTAATTCAATCGACTAATAAGTTCCGATACATGCGAAATTTGCGGCGGAGTTGGTTCAAAGTTGAAAGTTTTAAATTAATTCTACTGGTGAAAGCCGAAAAGGATGCCTAAGCGAGTTAACCGCTAGTCGAAGCCAGACACACCATCGCCAGAGACATCCGATAAATTTTCGAAAACGGTAAATAGTTTCGCGTATGTTAAATAAACATTGATTCGATCTGAGTGGATCGGATATACCCGGAACTTTCCAACTTGGCCCGACTTTAACACTGCCCAGACTAACTCATACTTCCGCACTCTGAGTACACATTCTTCAATCCTATATAACCGTAGTTTCACAAACCATGGGTCGAGACTCCAAGTGGGGTCACTAAAAGAGTGAAAAATAGTCCGAAATCTCATTTTCATCGATGAAAAATCTATGCGTCTTCAGTCTATGCGTAAAATATGAAGATTAATACCATTAAACAACTTTTATTGGCTTGGCATACCGTTGAAAATATATCGAATAATTTCTTAATTAAAAAGCGATTGTTCGGCCCTACGGTTGGTTCTACACCAAAGCCACCCCACTTTCCCCTGCCAGAGTGGTCCGGGTTGAATTTTCCTGGTTGAATCTGTCACTTCGTATCAGATTGCAACCGGCAACGGGTGCAAGTCGTATTTCGAGCGACGTGTCGGGAAATTGGCGACGTTACGCCGCATGTTTGTGTATAAATGCGCTTGTACCTATGTATTATGCAGGAGATGAAATTGTATGGTGTCAGCGATGCGATATCATGGGGTGATTTGTCCAATTTCATTTGTGTTCACTTTCAACGAATCCAAACTATAGATACATAGCGCAACGATTATATAATAATACATAACATCTTTGTGGAAATTCAAAAGTAGGCAAATATTCTCGAAAATTTCTAATAGCGCATCTACACGTAAGCCGGCGCGTCACAGCGGCTTCCAGCGGCAAAACACAAAAAACACATTAATTTTATCTTCATACAAAATATAACATCTTATTCATTTGAAATCTTGTTTAATTGTATTTGGATTAGATTGAAAAAAACATATATTATGTATGAAAATATTTTTTTAATATATTTTGTTTGTTGCAACTGAAGTCGCCGGCTTAGTTGTAGATTTGCAGTAATGCTTGAATCAAATTTAAAACTAGTGGCTTTATCTTCATATAAGTAATTATTCAGTACTATATCTCGACCTTGGACTCTACTTTTACTGTAAAATAATCGAGTATTCGTACCTTTTACAAAAATTTAAAAAATAGATTCGACCATATACAAAACTCTACCGAAACGAAAGAACCCCATCGCTCCCGACTTGGAGGCGAAAAGCGACTGTTCGAGAGTATCGAGTGCACGTGCAACCGCTATCTGTGTCTAGTTTAATTTGTTGTCGTGCACGATGGCACGTCCAGATACGCCCCAGCGATAGTCGTGGACGGCGAAGGGTTAATTTCGAGACGACGGCAACGGCCGTCCGCGATAATGTCGTCGAGTGTTTAATGCCACCCCCGTTACACTCAAACGACATCTAGAAGGGGGTGGCACCGACTTGTGGATACCGCACTAACTTTTGTTTGTCGTCTCTGATTTTTATTAGGGTTGGTTGAAATTATATAAATATCAATTTTTTAAAAGTATGAGGCAAGTGTGCTCATTCACATGTGTGGAAAAGTGTGAGTCAACGACTTGGTAAATGTCGATAGTCGTTGACTCAAATTATTAACTTGCCTCTTGCAGAATCTCAACTCTGTCAGATTGAAGTTAAATTAACTTACTGATTGCAATTAGTGATTGCGGGAAGGAATCGATAATTCGAGTCGGCGATGTTTGTCATTTACATCGTGTAGACCAGCCATTGCTTTTCTTTAATGTGGATGACGCTCTAGAGAAAGATTATTTCTTAATAAAACATTAAATAATGTATGTAAAAGAAGTGAAAATATATTGCAAATATTATAATAAAAAAAAAAAAAACGAAAATCAGATTTAATAAACAAGCCTTGCATTGCAAGTACACAATTGTACGCGAATACACGAGTTAAGAGTACGTAGTCAAAAATTGTAATTTAAAGAACAATCAACATTATATCAATTCAATACATATGTATTTTTTTTTAATTATATCATAAAAATAGCAATTAATACAACGCTATATATCACGATATTACAATTTAAGTTCGCAAATTAATCAAATTTTCAGTGAAATTCGATCGAAAACCTAAAATGTGAATTAAACGAATGTGAAAATTTTTAAATAAATCTCGTCGAATACGAGGAAGCTCGAATAAATTAATTGTCGTCGAAAATCGTTATTGGAAGTGCGCAATGTGGCAACGACGTCACAATGACGCAAAAGCTGCGCAATTTGCGCCGTTTATACGCGCACGGTTATGTTCACTTAGTTGTGTAGTTCAATCATACAGATATCCAATAGTACAGATATATCTATATTATATCGTATGTACGTTATAATGCGGTGGAGATGGGCTGAAACGCGTGCGGAAAAGGGATGTGAAAGAAAATTCGAAGTACATACACGCATTCGTATATCGCGAACTGAAAGCTCGATAATCGAAGCTCGGATTAGTAATGAATTTTCCCTTATCTCAGGCGGATGAAGCGTTTTTTTTATCCTGATATAAATTTGATGATTTTTTTTTTTTTTTGTACAAAAATAATTATTGCTTCAATAAAGAATATATTTTATTTTTGTATTTATCAGTCGAAACATTAAATTATGTCATGTAGATCGCGCTTAACATATTTGCTACGCTTTGTTGTGCAAAATTGACTACGTTAGATGTCAAACGTTTGATGCACTTTCAATTGTAAAATGTAAAAGCTTATAATTCATATAATTTCTCAAATATTTCCTCAATAAATCAGAAGAGTTTAGTTATAATCGAATAACTAGTAAAGAAGAATATAAGTCACAAACATATGTACAAGTAAATCGATAACTAATAAACACTAATCATTGATTTCATACTAAATTAACAGATGGTATAAATTTTGCAATATGATATTAAAAAAATACACAGAAGTCCATTATTGGGACCCATATTATATAACGACTAAAATGCATGAAATTCATCAAAATTTCATAGTAGTAACTTGTACCCTTCGTGCTTTTAACTCGTCATATAGATTTATGTAATGTTTCGTCCAATTTAAAACGACACGAAAAGAAGACATCAAAATAAATAATCTGAAGCATGTACCCCACATTGAAAAGTGGTAGAATTGGCATCGACAACGATCGGTAGCTATTGAGGGGGGTCAACGCGGACTCGGAGTGGAAAAGCCTAAACGGTACCCGCGGGACACTATAAATTAGATCGGTTTATGTACCCACTAAGTTGAGCTAGAGGGGTGGCAATATCCAGATTATTTTTTGCGGTCGGGGTCCCCATACCGCAACTTTTTCTTTATTAGCATTAATTTATTTGACGGGCGGCCGAAAAGATGGCGACCCTCGAATTGAATAGCAGTTTTTACTTTTTTTCCCAGTCGCCGGAAAATTTATGTGCCGTGTTTCCTAGGCTTTGTGGAACGCCCCTGACTGACTAGGCACATCTTCTGCGTAAACACGGCGTACTCTATTCAAAGTTTTTTCTATGCGCATTTTACTTTATGTAACGCGAGTTGACTATAAATATTGTGCGGCCATTCTTGAGACGCCAGTTTTTCTTCCGAGCGAGATAGAATTCGGCGACTTGTTTAATGGCAGGACTAAATTAGTTATTTCTACATAAATTCAGGGCCGCTCTTTTCACCTCTGGTTTGAGACTAAAACGAATTTAAACTCTAACTATGAGCTTTCAAAACAGCGGCTGAAAAAGACAGATATACAACAGTTCGTACAACAATACATATCTTTCCCCTATATTTTGACAGCTCATAATCGTATAGTTTAAATTCGTTTTATTCTCGTTCCAGAGCTAAAAACACAAGTCGTTATTGGTCTCTGAGTGCGTTTTGACCATTCTCCTTTCTTCAATTTCTACCAAGTAAGAATGTCTAATCCCTTCAAAGATATTACAAATTACATCTAACGAGATTTTGATTAACGTCACCCTCGTTGCGTCTAAGCTGCACAAGATCAAAGCGCATATTAAACTAAAATTCATATCGAATCAGCGAGAATTCTCGAAACTGTCACTCACTATTACAAGGTTGCCCACCGCTGCCGATGTTTGCCCTCGCCCTTCACTTCTAGTCTGGAGTGTAAGAAAAATGAGAGAAGTGTGTTTTATGTTTTATGTACGTCGAGGAGGAGAAAAAAGAAGAAAAGACGTCCACGAGATAAACATGTCCCGCAGAAAGGAAGGGCACCCGAATTACCATTTCAATTTTTTTCCCTTTGAAGGTGGTGTGCGGGGGAAGCGATGCGTCAATAAGCGTTTTATAAAAGGGAGTGTAGCACTAAAAAGAGGCATGTAGGAGACAAACGACACAAGCGACACACCCACCCCTTTTTGCATCAACCACCCCATCTCACTTAAACAGGGATGGATTTGAAAATAGTTCATTTTTAAAGCATAATTTTCTATGACTATAACTTATTAATTGCAGTCATCTCCCATTTAACACGATTACTTCATATGTATGTACTTTTCAATACGCGAGCAATATTTTTTCCCCCACTTACCCTACTCTGTAATATTTACATTTTTTTGCATTTTGGTATAAATTAATTTTATTTTTTTATCAATTATAAAAAAAATTTGAAAATTGATAAAAATCGAAAGTTGTTTGATCCTCTTCCAACCCTGTATCTCCCTTGTGTTGGCATAAAGTGGTGCGGAGTTTGTATAGACAAGGAAGTAGGAAGCAGTTGCTTCACGGTTAATTGATTCTTAATGATAACGCTTAAGGATTCGAAAGATATTAAAATTTTCATTGAAATTATTTTTTTCGAATTTCGAGTCGCTCTTGTGTTCGCATCTGTAATGAAACTCGAGGGTCGTTATTCGCAGTACGTTTGAATTTTAATTGGTGATGCATGCGAAGTTAATGGTATTCAAGGAAAATGTTCTTTGATCCTTCAACTCTAAATACTTTGGTTGTTCATGGAGAGTTGCTTAATTGGATGCATATCAAAGTTGCTCATTTTGTTTGAAAATATGATGCTTTAAATACAAACAAGTACACATAATAGTTTTTTGTATGTTGATAAAATCAAGAAGTTTTCATATTTTATCTACTTTTCATTAAAAAAGTAGTAGGTACGTAAGTTGCATGATACTATATTTTGAAAAAAACTTAAATTTCCACGATTGAAGAAAAACTTACATATTTAGCATTTTACATGACAAAGAAACTCTCCTTTGTTCTGCTACGTCTTTCGAATAAGAAAAACTCACATTCCCGAATATCTGCAATGCACTTCATATGTACCAATAATGGGGGAACTTCAGCTATTTTCGTGTATTAAGACGTGCTTAGTATTTACAACAGAAATTTATAAAGTACATCTATGATGCTTTTAAAAATTATTTTACTTGTTCTTCATATTTAGAATGGATTATCAATAAAAATTGAATATACATCAGTTAATTTTAAATAAGAATAATGCAAATAGACTCAATAGAATGATGCATATGAAATATCTCATTGATTTTGATAAAACTTTGTAGAAATGTAATATTTTTATAGAATAGCTTTAAAGAATTGTGTATTTTGTATTCTATTATATGTATGAACTATTTTGACACGTTACTTAGCATTTGTATCTATCCAAACTCAATTTATTGATATTTTACTAGATTTTTAGAGAAATCTATCAAGAAATGCGTTTTTCTTTCTTGCAAATATTTTGTGTCTACGGTCATCCCTCGTTTAAAGCGGCTATTTCTCTTTTTTTTTCAATACTCGTGCAATATATTTTTGAATAAGCACAGAAACATTATGAATCTATTGAATTGAAAAAAGCCGCGTGAAGTAATCGCGTTAAACGGGGGATGACTGAACTCATACCCCAAATCCACGAAGTTTCATAAAAATCGGTAATGACTTTTATGCGCACCTTCCTCGTGAGAATCGCAGCTGATCAAATATTTTTCCTGCATCATAATGCCTGAAATAATTTGAATCGAAAATTGAACGAGTCTCCCCAAACGAGTCGATTCGTGTGCACGTGACTGGCGATAATTTGTTTTAGATTTCTGCGCACGGGCGAATCCTTTGCCGCTTCCACCCCGAAGCGAATCCACCCTAACCCAAGTATAACCTCAACATGGCTATAACCCAACCTTCTTCGGCTGCATCGCCGGAGGCAATGCTGGCCGAATGACGTCTGCATTTCCGTAATTATACGGGAAGAAGAAGACTTTCCCCTCGGGAGGAGACTGGGGTGGATCGTACGAGAGACGAATTAACTCGTCCTGCAGGATACGACCTGGAAGGAGGCTGCAGATGGAGGAAGATGGTTAAAAAAATATACGAGATTAAGCACGGCTCGTTTAACGATACGAGCAACAATGCGAATGTTGGATTCGAGATGAGTCGACGCAATTGCGGACGTCGAGGGGTCGAGTGGATTGTGCGAAAAAATTAACCGTTTGATTAAGGTTGGAATGGTGTAATTGATTAAATTGGGTTGTTTAGTGCGAAAGTTAAATAGATGTCTTGTTTTATGAGAGTAAAAATTGATGTAACGTTTAATGCGATTAGTTCACACGGCTTTTTTTAATACGCTTGCAATGTTTTTCCGAAAAAATGCATAAACGGGATCATTCGTAATAAGATTCGTCATGTCAATGAATTTTTTCGGAAAACTATCACACGCGTATTGAAAAATACCGTGTGAATCAATCGCGTTAAATGTATGTTATTTATAGACTTATTTGGCAGTGAAACTTTTCTAGGCTATTGTATGCATATCTATAAAGATTGTTGCATCGTTAAATATCAGATTTTATATTTTAAAACTTACGAACAACAGAATTTCTAATGATTTAACGTTCTCAAGGGAGCTTTTTCGTAGCCCAGTCGTAGCAAATATTATGCACGTCCTACACACGCAACAGGGCTAACTTCATGAACGGAAAAAGAAAATTCTATACAATAATTAAGTCTATATTATCTTACAAAAATAATTTTATAAAGCATACATATGTACATAATATTCGATGCAAATTTTATGCGATGCTTAGTCCTCTTTATAAAAATTTTAAAACGAGCGATGAATTCTTAATTTTTTTTCTCCAAGATTTATCGCGTTCTAACAAAAGGTTGTGTGCATCTACACAGAAAGGTTATACGAGTATAATGGGATCTTTAGAGAGGATTCGTGGAGAAAATAAATGTCGTTAATTCGATATCGTCATTGCGTCTGCGATAACAATAACGAATGATGCGTCAAATTTCTGCCACGACTGATAAAAGAATTTCCGTCACCACCCCAAGTCCCAAAAATAGGGGAAATTTCGAACCCCAAAGTCCCTGTGCTCTCCGGCGATATAGAATACCTATGTAGAAAGTACAATTTATATAGAGACGATCCGAAAGTAGCGTCAATAAATATCGAAAGTCATTTCACGATAACTTATGGATATAGAAAATTGCTCGTGGGCACGCACAATACGCCCGACGGCTATATTATTGAGATTTATTTACTGTTTTGTGAATTATATACTAAATAGTAATAGTTCTGGACAAATTTGTTGTTTACATGTAGGAATATTATTTTAATAAAAACATACTTTATCATAAATAATCTAAAAAAGCTTCAAATCATATGAAAATAAAATTTTGTGCACATTGAAAAATATAGAAAATCATCGATTATAATTGAAAAAAAAAATTATGTTAAATTTCTAGATACAATTAAAAACGGCTATTAATTCAGCTAAATGACCAAAATCCAACTAAACCGACACCCCCAGGCCATATTAACAGTCTAAACGCACATATAACAAACCGCAAATAGCGGTTTCGGTGCATTTTCTAATTTAGCAAAACAGCACCTGTTCGCTGCGAAATGCACCGTGACTCAGTAATCAATGGCCCAGCTAACCTTCAACGGTGCGGAAATAAATGCATTATTATTATCGTAAGTAGTAATTACCTCTGGTACCGCAGGGTACGTTATTTCGACTAGGGTTGCTCTGAATAGGAAATTTCAGCTGTTATATTTGATATTTCGAAAAATTATTGAAAATATAACAATAAAATTGTTATGGCTTTTTATTGAATTATTCATACAATCAAGATTAAAGATTGTAGGGCTAGATGGGATGCCGATAGATGTCACCCAAATCGATCAGCATGTACTTATAAAGGATTTTAGAAATAGTGACAAGTTAAATTGATAAAAAATAGTGTTATTTTGTTGATTAATAGGTTCAACCCTAGAGTTGAGCTCGTTAACCCCCAAAGCCCCGGAGCAAGAATATCTGTGTATGGTGCAATGGCCTGAATGCACCGCAAAACTCTCGCAATTTTATTTTTCTGCAATGAAAAACTCTGACGAACTAACGTAGATTAATTGCTTCGAGTTTCGGATAATTGCGTTGACGTAAATTCCGCCCCCATTTTTCACCCACATTTATATAGAGGGGTGGAGGCTCCTTTTGACAGGTCCTCGAAATTATTGCCGACTTTTTCGGCGTTGAGGGCGTACTCGTGAAATTTATTTCGAGTGGATTTTTCGAGAGAATCCGTCTCTCTTTTCATTCGGGTTTTTATTTTTGCTCAATTATTAATGACGCGTTAATTGAAAGCAATCGCCTTTGACGGATAATTGGAACGATTTTCGAGTGATGAAATTTCAGTTTTTTTTCTCCCCCGCCGTTCTTTTATGTTTGATTGTATTAAACGCATTTGCGCTGTTGTACCAATTCAGCTGAAAGATTTTTCAAACTGACTTTGATAAAATATTTGAGCGCACTGAGTGGATTAATTTTCAGTGCAATCGTATTCGTTATTGTACCCCAATACATATGGGACACAATGTAGCGCAATCGCGAAATTCGATGCAAATTTATTGCACGTTTATGCACGTAACAAATGTTCTCATGCACTTACGCAGTAATGGACATTGTTATTGCTGCCCTCGATAAAAATGCATGGATATATTTTTATTGTACCACTGACATTATTCGAACTACTGAGTTCAATTCATGCAAACACTGAATATATTGAAAACAATTTTATTTGTATATTTTACTGTTACGAAATATTTTCGTATGAAAAAAAAAGTTATAAGCTGAAATGGCACTATACGCCAGTGTATAAATTTGAAATATAGCGAATTAATCAAGTGGCAACATCCGACGGCCAAAAGCTCCGAAAAGTTGAACCCATAAAGCTGCGCGATAATTCCACTATTGCCCAGCCATAAATTCGCAACGCTCTATTATTCAGCGGCGGCAATAAACTTTTTTTTCATTATTTTTCAGCGACATTTCCACCCGAATTTACCGTTTTTCAGCGCCAAATTGGATATTTCATAAGTGTCGGCCCGCATTATCGACGAGCTAGAAGCTCCTATAGGGGAAACTCACACCGCTTTGAATGAAAATAATTTATTTTATTATGCAATATAAACAAATAAATCTGGAACGATATTAAAAATTGCAATTTGAAAAACGCAAACTTTCGCATTGCACCCCTACACACCGCAGTGGTGTCGCATTTCGAGGGTGAGGACGTCGAAAAAAAAGTCGAGGGGGACATTTGGAAGAGGAGACACGGTCTCTGTCGCTCTTTATCGCCGAAATTGAAGTGGAAAACACAATAAAATCGCTCGCGGGAGTTGTAAAAGAAGTGAGCAATCCACTTTGAGTCCCGGCGCAATCCGCGGACTCGAGATCGAAGGTCGAAATCGACCAGGTGAGGCCAACAACAAGAAAAAGTTGCGAATTCGAAAGTGGATGGAAATCGAGAGTGAGAAGCGGCCCCAATCCTTTCAAGCCTCTGAGGATAAATCGCACAGTCTCGGGAATAATTCTGTTTTCGAATTCGAACTCGTATTGAGGCTTTCTTGTTGTTTGAATTTCAAAAATTTTCATTTCATGAATTCTCGATCGACTTGTGAATAAATCTTATCATATGTTAAGGTCAGCATGATTATTGGTCGTCCACTCTATGTCATCAGGAGAGTCGATGATTCAAGTTTTTTAACATGATCCATTATATGAAAAATAAATACAATTGTAGACAAATTTAACATATCATTCTCATTAAAATTAAATAATAAAATATTTACTCAAAATTACGAAGAATTTTTTTGACATCCTTCTTTGAATTTTAATCATTAATTTATATTCTACAGTATACTTGACTATTTATGTATTTATTAAGCCGTGCCGTCTTTTTACTGAGTAAACTGAAAGATATAATTTGTCTAGCACTAATTCAGAAAAAAAGCTAATAAAACTTTCATACTTTGATTAAAGCGGTTCAATTTAATTAGCGTGCGTCTGAATCTCGAAAAATAAACGACGGAGTGTATGACGACGGATAATCCGCTTTCAGAGACTTGAAAAAACTTGAAATATTCATAGACTCGTGAGACTATTTTTCCAGGGAACAGAAGCGGTTGGGGAGAAAACGTTGATTAAAAAACGGAGTTGGCAAACTTCTACTCTGCGACGTGAAAAAATGTTTCCTTTCGCGGAAAGCCAACATATCCGAGAGTTTCCCGAGGAATATTTTCATCCGGAAACGACTACGGTGAAAATCCGGATGTAAAACTTCAATTACGAAGAGATGAAAGAATGTGTGCCAGTGTGAAGGCGTCCCGACAATAACAACAGGTTGGTATTAAACAAACGAGACGAAACGATCTAGACGTGGATAAATGATCTTGAAAAATTCTTGAGTGCTGAAAGAATACTTTTTGTTATTCTTGTATTAACACAGTACCAATTTTCAATTGTACATAGTATTTGGGCACTTTTTACAAATTTTAAAATTATTTTCAAATTTAATTTAAATGAATATATTTAACCCTATCTAAGCAATAAGCAAAAGCATTTTCCCAAAGGGGATGAGGTCATCTTGATACCCCGACGTTTCGACATCGCCGCATTTTCCTCGAGCGAATTTTCCACCGCTGACGATCATCAAGCGCGATAAGTTTTCCAATTTTTATTCGATAAAATTCCACGGTGAAAATGTCGACTGGCTCACGGCACTTCCACCAGAAAAAAATAAAATGTACAGAAAAAGGGAACCTCCTGCGAGAGTCGTTTAGCACCCCTGTCCAAAAGGAAAAAACTGATAAAACTCGCAGCGCTATCTACAAATAAGCACGGAAAAATTGTGCCTTCTTAAGCCATATTTACACTTGAGACGATCGATGAAACTGTGCCTAGAAACTGGACATACCATGAAATATAGAGAAATCATTGAAGAAAGTCGTAGTTTACTCACTAATCGGCTCAAATGTAAATGAAGCTTTAAATGTTTCAAATACTCATATTACTATTTTCTAATATTATGAGTCACTTAGATATTTGAGGGGATGTAACAGCTAAGTCGATGACTTATCTCCGAAAGCGAATTACTAGAATTGCACGCAATTCTGTGCAGTATTTTTTATTGCAGGGGACCTATGGTGAAATTTAATAGCTATTTTATGCAGCAGTTGAAGTTTATGACTTTTAGGTTATTGCGTAATAGAATAAATATTACATATGTAATAAAAGTTGTACGTATGCAGTAAACTGCACAAAACGTGTCATTTTATGCAGATCTGCAATAAAAACTATCATATAGGTTTATCTCCAATGGCAAGATATCACAATTAGAATTCTATTTTATTTAAATGTCAAAGCACTTAGCAGAGTCACAACTTTTTACGTGTAAAATATAATTCCAAAATAATTAAGATAAATATCATTTAAAGACATATTTTGTTTGGTCACCAATTAATGAATCATTTATTATTATATTTTCATAATTTCGAATAATTGGAATAATAAAGAGAATTTAGAAAGACACATCAAACACGTTTCATGTTTTTTCTAGACGTACGTTATATGAAGTTAATCATGTCATGCAATGAACATCTCAATCTTCTTGCACTAAATTTGAATGACTCGTTAAAATTCTAACGTTAATAGGACATAATCAGATCATTTCACAATCAAATTTAATTTATTTACAACACAAACGAAACACATTTACTACGCGAATCACGCCGTTATAAATTTGAGTCGTCAATAAAACATTTCGTGCTAACCGACCCGTTCTAGAGCGTCGTTCGCCTTTATTGAATTTATTTGTTCCGACTTTTTTTCCAACCCCCATCTCGTGTCGGAGGGTTGAAAAAAGTGGGCGGCGAAGTCGTTCTTCACGATTCGTTTCGCGTTCGATCTCGGAGAAGAATAAAAGGGAAAAGCCACCCGACCACCCCCTAAAGTTGGCCGATAACAAATTTGATTTTATTAGACCGGATCCGTGTGTAACCCCAATATGTAACGGGAATAATGCTGATTTGTATTGATGGAGGTACCTATCCGAAAAGTGTGGGGATTATTTAAAATGTCCCCTCGGATTCGATCTTATTTTTCGATATGTGTGCGTAATTTTTTATAGGAAGTTACGGACGCAATAAGTCGGATGGTCGTTTGCGGCCAGAGTCCATAGGCACCCTTAGGAATTCGTAAATCGCCAATGTTGGGGATTTCGCGGTCAGTTATGGGGATGTCCCTTAATGTAACGTTTTGCCTTTATTGCTTGTACTTGCGGTTTGTACTGTCATTTTAGTGCCGGGGAATTCTGTTTTTTATCGTTATGTGTGTGTTTGGAATTTTCAACTATTTTGAACGACGCAACGAGTCGTATTTTGAATAAAAACAAATCTCTATTTAAAAAAAATCAGTCTTGATTAAATTCAATTTCTTCGAATTCTATTGAACTTTTCCGAAATAAATATTAAATTTTGTACTCTATTTTCACTAGTATAATGAAATTTAATTTCATTTTTATCCATAGCTAAATGATTTCTAGGAATCAAGTTTTTAAAATAATTTCAATCTTAATGTGGATAAAATCAAAATGATTTTTTTCTACGAAATGCTCAAAATATTTTCTCGTTTTGGATTGTACAGATGAATTATCTAAAGAATTTTATTGTTCAATAAAATTCTGCTGAAAATTAATTACTTTAACTAATTTTCTAAAACAGATTCATAACCAAAACCATTATTTTCGTTATAAAATTATTCGAACCAAAAACGTTAACTTCATTGTGTATAAACAACAAACTGAAAATAATATTCGAAAATTTGACATAAAGTGCTGTAATAAAAATAGCAAAAGCACTCAAGATGGCTATTTTTTGGAAGCAAAAATTTTCCGTAGACGATTCCAATCTAATTTCGCCCTCTCGACTCTCAACTCACTTTATCATTTCGGTTCTGGCTTTACATCACTTCTGGTCGTTTCTAGAATTTTTTATTAAACAGATTATACGGAAAATTTGCAAAATCCTGCGATTTTGATATTTCGCTTCTTTTCCTTTTATTCGCTACCATATATTTTTCCCGCTTAATTCTCCCGTTTTATTTTCGAACTGTACTAGATTTTTTCTTACTAAAAATATCTCCAACGTTCGGAAATAAATATATTTTTTTTTACAAATCGCTCCCAATTCTCAAATTCTTATTTAATGTTTATCCCGGGGGATTTTTTTCAGTATTACATAAATTCTATTCAAAGCAGCTAAATAAACAAACGTAAAATCCTTAGACACAATATAAACGGCTTAAGTTTCCGTATTAATTTCAATTTCGTCACGTAGGCATAATGTATGTAATACACGTGTATTTTATGCGCAAGGCATGCGTGCATCCCACAATATACTAAAGATTTGTACCCATCTACACAATAAATACAAGAAGAATGCACTTGGTTTTTTCACCTCTGGTTTGAAAATAAAACGAATTTAACCTACACTAACTTCTTCCAACTATGAGCTGTCAAAATAGCCGCTGAAAAAGACATACTGAAGTTCTTATAACGATACATCTTTCTCCTAGATTTTAACAGTTATTATATGGAGTTTAAATTCGTTTTATTTCCAAAACATAGATGAAATGATCGGCCCTAATAATTTATGCACTTTTGTTAATATCAGATTATGTTGTCCTCTAGAATACTAACATCCTATCAACTTCTAAGACTTTTGGAGGGATCTGATTAGAAAGATTTTTTGTTTCGCGAGTTTTTTCTGAAAAAAATTCAATCGATTGTACAATAGTAGTTTTTAAGTGTTCGTTAAAATAATTTTTAGTGTGCGTACATGCCATTTTATTATCTCATACTTGTAAGGGAGGAATAAGCCGGGCAGACGATGCGTCATCCTTCTTTGGGGCTTAAGATCTCCTTGCTACGTTCGTTCATACTTACCACCCCCTTGGTTGCAGCCCCGGCTTAACATTTTCTGAAGGGTGATTTTTTTGGCGGCCGAGGATTTGTTCTCGGCTGAATTTTAATGAGAGCAATTTTGTATGAGGCACCGAACGCGCAACAAATGCCCACAACTGATCGAGAATATTTCGAAAGTTCAGTTTCGATATTATTGATTTGATTTCAAAAAACTTTCATACATTCAAATCTTAGAAAAATAATTCAAATGCTGCTGGAATTGAATTTGAAGCATATCTAAATGAATGAAACTAATTTCGCGTTGAGCTCGAAATTATCGATCCATTCATATCCCATTACTTTTGAATAAAAATGTAATAAATATCTAAATAAAAGTTTTGAACAAAGTATCTAAATTTCTACACTCAACATGGAATTTAACCCAACTCAGAAAGTACCCATTCAGAAGATAGACTCGGAAACGAAGGGCGACTCGATATAATTAAACGAATTTTCACCGTGTATTATTACGGAAAGGGGTTGCGCTTTGTTGCACGCGATTCGCTCTCGAAGTGTTGCCACCCTACTTCATCCCCTTTGGCCATTTGAAATTTCCCCATCGCCGATTGTGTCCATAATGAAAATGCCCCATTATTTAATTATTCCGAAAGAAATTTCATGGGAAAATTGTTTTCAGACGCCAAAAGGGGGCTAAGGCTTTGATCGGCGACCGAAAGGCGTTAATTCGATTTGATCCTGCGAGCTTTACGAGTGTCCTTAATTAAATTTCGTTCGGTTATCAGGAGCCGATGGCAGTCGTCGTATCGTAAAAACGTATCCAGTTTGAATGTGGAAATTAAAAATATTTAATTACGCCTCGAGCCCTTTCGGAAACGCCATGAAAGGTTTGTGCTTCGAATTGATTTTCGCTAAATTCACGCGCTCTTTGTGAAAGCAATTCTTTACAGCTTGATATTTATTGAATTGACGATTTTTTTTTCATACAAATTTAATATTTATTAGATTTACATTATAATAAGCAATGTCTCGAAAAAAGATATGACTCGCTAATTTCGATGAAAATTCGTAGAAATGTGTGCAAGTGTAGAAATGAAATAATTCATCATTATTCAAAATATTTCATGAAAAACATTATTCTTGTAGATACACCTAACAAATATACCAAACTTTGACCTGCAATAACTAATAAAATATTAAGATTTGAGCTTTCGTTCTTCAAAACTATTTAATGTCTAGATTTACATTAAGTTACTCCAAATTTTCATCAAAATCAGCGAATCACATCTCCTAGTCAACAAAAGCCTCGAAGTCATTTTAGAAATCCTAATTGTAACTATGGCGAATTTCTCTCGTTAAAAGTTCCCGTTGTGACTTTGAAAACAATATTCATAAAATGCATTGTAAAATTTTATTATAACGAGAGAGGAGCAAGCAGTTTTGAGGTTCGGTCCCGCGAAAAGGTTAAGAACCGCCGAATTAACCCGTCCGTTGGCAGCGAACGTGTTCGAATTGATTTCCGTAATGCGAAAAGTTTCGCATTTTACGTTTTTGGGTTTTGCCCGTCTTTCCAATGATAAAATGCAAATTTCCCAACGGGGTGAAATGGTAAGGGTGAGAGACGAAACGAGACACGGGAACGAATGGCGAATGCATGCGAACATAAGGTTATAAATTTCCCTAAACCTAATATGTACGTACTTTTTTCCGGATGGTATTTATTTTCTTTAGAAAGTTATTCAACGCTAGATATGTAAAAATTCAATATAAATAAAATTATTATTCAATGTCTATAATAACATGATAACTTTTTCCCTCAAAATCTCCCTGCACTCAGATCCAATTTAATATGTGGATGTAAATATATATTCTTTAAAAGAATATATGAATGTTATTTTGCATGAATTTCTTGTCTTTTATATTAGAATATGAATACAGCGTACATTATCAGTTTCTCGTAAAATTGTTATGCTCATTTTTGTGGCTATAAATTGAAAATTTAATATAGGACAATGCGGTCGTAACGTGCGACCAGAATAGGTGCCAAATAGCGTATACGGGTCATAAAATGTTAAGCAATATAGCGTCAACTGAGCACATATCATTTCATACCAGAGCCTTAGAGCTTTATATCCTTATGAATGTATCGAAACTTCTCAAATATCCACCATTTTTTAAAAAATAAGATCTGGCTATATCGACTATTTGTATTCGGTGCGACTTCGTATAGCCATAAAACAGAGTGCAGATGGACAATCACTATGTATGGAGATTCGGTCGACGTCCATTCGTCGGCTACGTGAAAGCATCCTAAGTGAGAAAATGTTGTTATCCGGATGCGAAAGGTTATTTTCGCCGGATAACAAATGGAGTAACAAAAAGTCATTAAACGTCTACCGTTCACGTTCATTAATCTTGTCGATATTTTCTCGGTTCTGTTTTTCCGTTCGACGCCTATCGGCACGTGCAAAAACGACTCTTTATTGATAAAAATGAATCATGGCCGATGACTTCTTTCTCGCGCCATTTTTCTTCAAATTTTATCGTTTTTGACGCGAAAAACGTTCGATCATATCGAAGCAATATTAATCGTTCCGCGCGGTTCTGATTCACTGATTTAATTATCCGCATACAAATTCAAAGCTAACCTCGCTTTGAGTCGATCAATATTAATTTAATTTCACACATTTCGAAATTCAATAGGTTGGATGTAATATAAATTGTGATATTGTCAATTCGTACGAACGGCATTAACCGATTCACTGAATTCGATTCGCACTAAACATCGCCAAATTAAATTATACACGATAAGCAATATAATTAAAAAACGAAGTGTATTATTTATTTACATTTATTAATAGGGATGAAAAAAAAATCTGAAAATATCCGATATGAGCGAAATTTGTCACACCCACCGCACGAATGGCGCACGTTATGCGTTTCAATAAGTCATTCCCAATACGCACGTGTCCTGGCTAACCAATATTTTAGCGTTGTGTGTGTCCCGGGACACACGCGTGACTCCTGACCGGGACACCCACCTCATCTTCTTTGTGTCAATAAACAAAATCCCATATTTTACGTGACCCGAGCCCTGCTATAGACTCGATTGTGTTGTACGAACACACGTGCAGCACGTGGACCCACCGTTTCGATGTTTAATTATGACCGTTTGTCGTGTTCTATTGTTAATATGATACGTGATTTGTTTGTGGTTCTAATTAAATAATATGATAGATTATAATTGAGTATTTTCTTATTGAATTTATATTCGTATGTGATATATGTTGATCGATTTGGATGACATATATCGGCAGCTGTTATCTCGCTTATGTGGGTAATTTGACGAGTAGTTATATCCATTGTCGTCTTCGACCCATAGGCTGTAATGTGCCATTTGTGGTCAATATATGTAAATGCATGTATATATGTATAATATATCTATATAAAATTTAACCTTTGTACCATTAGTATTGAAAAATTTAATTAGATATTCGTACCTGATGTTATAATAAAGAATTTTCCTGGTGAAATTTATACAATATCGATATCAATCAAACGGGATAATATTCGATTATTAGTTCGACCATAATTATCATAACACATATAAATTATTCGATGATATCGTGGGTGTATTATTCGTCAATATTATGATATCATGGGATTACAATGCACGTCATGTATTGATCAAGTCGCAGACGAAGCGATGATTATACCCGCCGATAGATAAGGCCACAAGACACGAAACGTTCAATTTATGGCTCGTCTTTCTCATTGTTCAAATATTATCTCAGCAAATTTATGCCCCACCTTGTACACAAGCCATTCTACTACGTAAGCTCCACTCGCTTTGTGAGATCCGGACTAAGCTCGTTTATACGTTATTAGTTCCTACAACGCGTTTAAGTAAAATCCATCGTATCTCTTTATATTTCGTTCTATGCTTCCTAAGAAAATACCACTTCATAAAATGTGCCGAATTATTCGATCTATTTAGCGACATCTATGCACTTTTACCTAAATAGCTATCTGTATCAAATCACTCAATTTATTTAGTGACATCTATTGTATTTGCTTCTTCCTAAAAAGATTATCTGTCTCATTTATAAATAAATTTCAAACACACACATCGTATATATAAATTGATCATAAATAACACAGATAACATATCTAGAAAGAAGCGCATACAATAGATGTTGCTAAATAGATCAAATGATTCAATATAAATAGCCTATAGAAGAACCACACAGATGTCGCTAAATAGATCGAATGATTCGATGTAAATAGCATATAGGAAAAGCGCACAGATGTCACTAAATAGATCGAATAACTCGACACTGATAGCCTTTTAAGCAAAGCGCATAGATGTCGCAAAATAAATCGAAAAATTCGATACATTTTCGAAAAATTGATCCATTTATCAAGGAATCGTTTTGTAAAGCATTAAATCGACACCTTTTTTTAATCAAATATTCGAAAGAAATGACCGAACTTCCATATCAATTAAGAAAAACGACATTTAACTCTGACCAAACACACGCATCCCAAAGGATACTGAATCGACACGGCATGCAGAAACGATTTTTACCACTGCACTTGTACCTCTTTGCCAAAACTCGCACCTGTATATAATAAAATAATAAAAAAAAAACTATCACGACCCTCCATACAAAAATATGAACCCCACCTAGAAGAAAATCATTTTTCGCTCATCGCGTAAAAGTTGACGCGAAACTTTTCAATAAAATTACGGCGAGTGCTCCTCGCTCCCCGCGGGGACGAGAAAAAAATACATAATGTCCTTCGGAAGTTCCCCGGCAAGTTTGGTCACCCTGGCGAGCCTCGGGGTCACCCTAGTCCCGCTTCCGACAATTGAAAAAGTTTCTGGCCCCGGGCTTATTGTTTCTATACGGTTTTATTATGTGAACCGGGTTTTATTCGCGATGCAACCTCCCGGAGGCCTAATGGATTCGACGGCACTCCTCGCGGGACGACGGAGCCTTTTCACGATCTCTATGGAGTTACGGTGTGCTCTTTGAAAGATGGCGACTCCGTTTGCGACGTTTTGTATTGTTGTCGAAAATTGGGGGAGTGCTGTGTTGACGAGGCGAGATGGCTGCATTTTAAAATTTCATAATCTCACGCAAATTCAGATTATTTAGGGCCGATCTTTTCATCATTGGTTCGAGAATAAAACGAATTCAAACTTTACGCAGTTTGTACAATTATAAACTGTCAAAACAGTCGCTGAAAGAGACAAAGATACTGCAATTAGTGCAACAATACATACATCCATCCCATTCCCTCAGATTTTGGCAATTAATAGTTGGAGGATCGTGTGTAGTTTCAATTCGTTTTATTCTCAAACCAGAGGTGAAAAGACCGACCCTTAGAGTCGGTCTATTCGGATAATTTTAATTTGTATAATTTTTGTCTATAGTTTTTGACAGTTGACATAAAGTGTAGGAAGATTCAAAGCCTCAAATTCTTTAAATTAAAAACGCAAGTTAACTAAAATGAGGGTCATTAACGAAAGAAAAGACCGGTCTTTTTTATTATTTATCAACAATAGAACAATTATTCCATTTCACTGTTACAACTATGTATAGCGTATATGATGACTGAAAGAGTCAAGGGGTACAAGTGACTTTGAGGTGATTTCGAAAAAAGTACGCTCAAAAATTGAGCATATACCTACATGTAGTAGGAGGTCGAGTTATTTTATGATTTATCTCAACACACGTTTCAAATTCATTTATATTCTTTTTGCTACCAAATACATATGTATATGAACGTATATAGAAGTGATTCCCGTATTTAACCCAGTTTCGGAAAAAATGTCACTTGTATCCCTTGGCCTTTTCAGGCGTCAAATATGTGTTAGATTAGTCATTACAGATAGATGGGTATTCAGATTGTGCCAATCTATTTACATGATATATGTATATCGGCAGTCGAGATTTTTACCCACTGCTGAAAAGTGGAGGCCTAAGTCAAATTCGAACTAGCTGCAGAGTAAAAATAGATTAAAATTTATTTGAATCATTTAATCGCGTTGTTCGAAATCAGCACGAATCCAAAATACACTGCACCCACGATTTTCTATAAAAAAAAATCAAAGAGCGAAGAAATCAAGTTTTATTGCAAATTGCAAGCGGCGACAGTCGTAGCTAGAGCTTTGCGAAATGAGACACACTGAACGCTCGAAAATCTCATATGGGCAATTCGGCTTTGTGGAGGAGAGTTTTCCCTTCTCTGGGCACAGGCTGTGGGATTTCTCTTGGCTGTTTTTTTCCTTTCTTTTTGACGTATTGCGGAGTCCCTCGATCGCTCGTATCCTGGCTTTTATCCTTCGGCAACGCTGAATGTGGAAACGCTACATACGATTCCATTCCGCCCACGAAATGGAATCGAAAAGATAATTGCACTCAATCAGATGGCGGTTGTGCGATTTTCGGTGGCTTTCTATATGCTGATCTATTGATCCGAATATATTCGATGCTAAATTAAATTTATGCTTTGAAGTAATTTTTTCTCATAAATACTTCAATTGATATATGTATAATATGTATTTCTATAAAGAAATGAAAAGATCGAATGATGAAAATTTTAGATATTGTGCATTCTATTTTCCACTAAAAAATATTTTTTCATTGTTTATTCAAATTTTTAATATTTTTTATTCGAAACTGAATTTCAATCTCGAATAATCCACATTTTCAAAAGGTAGAAAAATCTAACTTCGACTGTAACTATGGACATAACTAACGATAAGAGTATGAATTGCTACAAAATTTTTAAAGCTCGAGGCAATATTGTGACAATGACTGCATTTTTGTAATGGCATTACCATATACTGCATTTTAAGAACTCGTTGAATATTTATTATTCAAAAATCACCAATAATAATTTTGTTTTTTGTCCAATTTCGATCAGTCATTTGATACTCTAGATGTGATTGAGAGCATTCAATCATTAGTCATTTATTGTTTTTTGTTTCTATAATTTATTATTGATATTGTATTCAAATTCTATAAAGAGAAAGATATAATCTAACACATTCAATTTGAGTAACTAAAAATTAAAAATTCGAGTCGATTCACATAACTATGAGTGCAAATACGGCTTATAGTTAGCGATCGATCGATCCGATACAAAAAACAAAATCGAAACCGGGCAAATCTAAAAAGGGAAAAGTTGTCCGGCGCAAAACGAAAAAGAACAGGGTGCGCCGAAAAAACGTGTTCGGAAAAAAGAGCGAACGTCATCGCGCTCCATTACGGCGAGCAATTATTCACGAGGACGTCACGTCCGGTTTTTGACGCGAGATAAAACACGGAAACCGGAAATCGGCTGTGTCGGTTCCGATACGATGCTTCTCAAAACGTGGGACGGGTCGAACCTCCATTAATTCGCCGGAATCGAGATTAAAGTTGATCTTTTTCGACGAGATTATCGGCGTTCGCGTGTACCATGTGTACCCATAGACATTTCATTATACGAATCGTTCAAAATTTTAATAATATAACGAATCTGATAATTTTCAATGCACTAATATTGGGCCTGTTTATATGCAATCTTCATAACACCAATGCAAAGTGAATTGCGACTCACAGACATATTAGCGCTATTTTCATACGACGATTGAAAATGCCAAAGGCTACAAGTGACATTTTTGCTGAAATTGAGTTATGTACAGGAATTGTTTCTATGTAAGGTCATATACATATTTGGTAGCAAAAGGATATAAACCAACTTAGAACGTGTACCGAAATATATCATCAAATAGCGCTAATACATATACTATGAATTATATGAGTCGCAATTTACTTTACACTGGTGTTATGAAGATTGCATATATAATATTATAAATAGGCGCAGTATTAGTGAGTTGAAAATTATCAGATTCGATTTATTATTGAAATTTTGAACGATTTGTATAATGAATAGTCTGAACGATCGAAGTTTACTGTGAACTAAATAAATATTTAAAAATAAAACATTTTCTTTAAATATATTTTAGCGAAAAAGCGGCACGTGTTTCGGAATTTAATTATTTCGTATTTTAGCTAATGATGGAATTTAATTATGTATATTTCGTGCAGAAAAAAAATGTTTTCAATATCTTTTATGAATATCGTTTACACCAGAAATTAATATGAAAATGCTAATATCGAAAATGAAAGAACGCACTTAAGATGATCTTGAAAATATACAATTTTCGGGATGAGTGTGTAAACAAATCCTCCATTTTTCAAAATAACTTTAATGAATTTACATCATAATGAAAACATAGACAAACAAGCAAATATTTTTATACATCAAGAAAATTTTCATAATCTTTGCGGAGAATTTCTAATTTAAGAAAATCGCCCCAATGCAAATATTTTTCTTCCGATTTTAATTAAGGCCGGAAAACGCTCGAACGCTTTTCCCACACGCGCTCACAAACCGAAATCACTTAACATATTAAACTAATTAAAATCTCATTCGAATTGTATTTTCACCATAAAACAGATCGCATAAAAGACTCGAAATACAGTCGAAAGTTTGCACCGCAAATCCGAAAGCGCAAAAAATATTTTCATTTAAATTTTCGAGTATGCGCTACAATGAAAGGCCGAAATAAAAAATGTGGGAAAAAAACGCTGAAACTTTACGAGACGGTAATATTAAGCTTAATTTTTGCAGTACGCGATATTGCCGCACGGCTTTGCAGCGAAGAGAGCATATTACGGTTTTAATTTTAACCCGACACTGACTGGAAATTACTGCGGATATGTTAAAAATGTAAAGGGGAAAAAGTACAAAGGGTATACGTGGCGCGAGATTATGCCATAGTTAAATGCTGCAAAGTTCATTTGCGTCCTCGTGTTATATCAGATTTACAATTTACAAGGCGATTCTATTTTAACTTAAATATTCATAGAGCGAAAAACATTTTTATCTTTACAATAAATCTGCTGAATCGTTTTACATTTTCAAAAATTTTAAAAAATAACTCAAGTCTTAACTAGAGTCCACGTGTCGTTTTTATTTATCGATCAATTGATATGGAGACTTTATGTTTATTTAATGCTTTAAAAACGGTTTCTCGAGTGAAATTCCAAACATATTAGTATCACTTGGATCATTTGTGCGTATATGCTGATCGAAATGTGTGACATATGTATATTGGCAGTTAAAGCGATTTTGATACATAATTTCTATTATCTCATTTGATGAATAGTTAAATCTATTATCTTCTTTAGCTTATAGACTGTTTTGTGCGATTTGTGGCAATATATGTAGATATATTTAGACATCTTAATGATTCTTAGGTATTAAAATTCTAAGTAAATATATGTGTAATTGGGTATTCATACCTGTCCAAATAAATAAAAAAGAAACTCATTCTTACTCGATGATTTTTAAGCTGGTCATAAACTGGTTGTTACGCTTCACTTTCGAATTTTCGCAAGATTGAAGCGTTTCCCGAGAGCGGCTCGCATTTTCCCGAAAAAAAGCTCGATTCAATCAATTTGAAATTTTCTAAATTTCTCTAGAGGCGAGGCCCTTTGAAGAATAGCAAAAGTGCCGAATTTGCACTAACCCAAGTATCCGACCCCCCGACCCATAACTCAAACGGTTTATGTACGCCTCGCGAGCGTTAAGCGTACGCCAAAAGCAATAGTTTGGCCGGGAAAAGTTAAATTGAATATCGATTCTGTATATATATAGAGAGGCATAACGTCCTCTAAGACCAGCGATTCATAACATTTTTTAATCAGCGTCTCATTCGAGCGCTGAGCCGTTCATCTATAATTATTTCTTTTATACCTTCTCTGAGAAACTTAATTGCTCTTGGAAAAACATAGACTCAAAGAGTGCGGTATGATTATCTCAAAATTTCATTAATATTTTTCTCAGTATTCCTAATATATGTACATATGTGTTGAAAAGCAGATTATGACAAATTCTAACAAACAAAAGTATAGATACTCACAATCACCGTTTAGGATTAGTAGATAAATTGACTCAACAGTAGTATACATATATTATACTTCGCTAATCCTTCCATTTCTAATTAGATCTAAATGGAATTGAAAATATTATATAAGCTTGGTTTATACTGCTTTCAAATCGAAAACGATAAAATATTTGTAAAAATATATCAAAGTCGCATCGATCTACGAATATATTATAGATAGATTTGGGTATGAAATTCTTTCAATAAGATTAATAATGGTTATTGTTTGACTATAGATCGTATGAGACAATTGAATTTTCCATGAATATCCTTCAATGACAGATGTCATAATTAAAAATCATCTGGATATTAATAAGAATCAATTAAGATGCATTTGAAATCAGTTTAATGGGGTTTCACTGTGGTTAAAGACATTTTTATGGATCTTTCTTTTAGCCTATTTTCACAATAATCTATAGCTTGATTAGGGGATAGCTCACGTCGAACAGCACCGAAGTCAATAGAGCAAATAAAGGTTAAGCACACCTGTCTAAGACCTTCGAAACCGCTCTCGGCGCAAAGTTAAGAAGGTAAAGGAATATTATTTTAATGCAATCTAAGGGAATCGAGGCTCGGCACGCTCGATTTGCTACCCAATCGAGCATCTCCACCGAAAGGAGAATCCTTTCGCAGAACGGAGGAGGATCCACGTTAGACAAAAGCTTCGATCCAATTAATTAATCGGCGGAAGACCGAGTTATCGGCGCATAAATCACTCGTCAATAGAGAGGTAGATAAGTCTCCCCTATATAGGCCGATTTTGGGCCTCGAACTCGGCTAAGCCCTTATGGCTATGTCGGCAGTGTGCTTGTACGACATTATCGCTCCATTAGTGTAGTACTTGCTTGTGCGGTGTGAAAGGGCTCCGCTTGCGATCGCACGTGTTGCAGTTTCTCTCATAAATCATGCGCGAGTTGAGTCCGTGGTATTTGTATGTGTATATATGGTTGTTATTGATTATGTGATGAGTGCGAAGGTGTTTTTTAAAGGATAAAGTAGATTCTCGAATGTCAGTCGAAAAAATGATAAAATGTTGAGTTTACTGCTAAGATTTGCGAAAGTAATGAAGGAAAGTTTGAAGATTACTGTGAGTGGAATGGGACTAATTGAATATTTCAAAATATGTAGTTTTTAAGTGGAAATGTAATTCTAAGTCGAAAATCTTTCTTATGTTTATTAAGGTGGGTTTCCGAGCATGCGACAATAGACAAACGTCAGGCGTCACTTTCCACACTGAACCACCGAACAATGGAGTTGTTTCTTGGCCTTATTGTTCGGAAAAACACCTTAAGAGTTCAATCATGATAATTGGCAATAATTTTTTGATTATTTTGGTGACTTTTTTGTGTAATTAAATTGAATGATTTTAATATAAAGTCGATGTGAATTGAAACTTATTCGACCCTCAAGTTGTACATTTAATATTTTTTTATGAAAATAGTAAAATGGTTGATACGGGGAATTTTCATCTTTTATTTTCAGATATGGAGCGATATAGAACTCAGTTATGTCTTTCGAACCGAAACACTTATCATCACGTGATTGTCAAAGAAAAAAGAGTATTTCGATAGGGGTATGAAGTTCATCCCGTCAATTTCCGGGACTCCTCGGTCCGCTATCGATTCTTTTGTCTTTCACAAGAGCAAATCCCATTTTTACCTAGTTTTTATTGCGGCCTAAGATATACACGTACACACTGTCTATCTATTCTAGTGCTTCGTAAGCTGCATTTACACTCGAAACAATTTTCGCACCAAACAAATCATGACTATCTCAACTAGATACATAAAAAATAATTTTCAACATTTCAAAATAAAAACGAATTCTTAGTACTTATTATATGCATGACAATAAATACTGTGAGTGCTCAAGTTTCGATGTCCCAATTTGCACATTTAGAGGTTCGTGTGTGAACAGACCTATAGATATACTTGGGCTAAAGAAGCAGATTGACCCGCATGTTAGCGGAGTAGAAAAGGCGAAAAACCTTTTAGGGTCCAAAATAAAAGGGAGGAAGGAAATCAAAGCCCTCATAAGTTCGCGTGCGTCTCTTCCTTTCGTTTCTCTCTTTCCCTTCCCGAGGCAGTTTTGCACTTTGTCGTGGAAGAGATCTGGAAAGGCGTATATAAGCGCACTGAGTAGTAAAAGCTGACCGTACTACTTGATCGTCCGTAAAATTTATATGCTTTTTGGTTTTTGCTCTTTTTTCAATCGGTCCAATCTAGAAATGGTATTCTTCAACTTATATAAAAATAAATTAATAAAAAAAAATTTTTTTCAAATGTATTTTTTTGATCGGAAAGCCCTAACTTTTCAGCAATTTCATAGTGTGGATCAAATGTAATAATTATTCGAGAAAAAGTATCCGAATATAAAGAAAATCCACTCTCACCAATGTCGGAAATGAACTCAGCAAGTACCGAATCTATAGGCCCGTTTTGCGTAACGCAACAAGCAGCAAGAGGCACGCGACATGCAGCATGGTCAACAATGGGAACAATGGAGTCTATTTCTTGAAGTTTCCATTGACGCATTGTTGACCATGTCTCTTTTGATACTTATCGAGATACACAAAATTGGCCTTAACATAACATGATATTCATACTATATTACTGACCACCAGCTGGCTAATTAAAAAATCTATTACTAATTACAAAGAGATTTTTCCATTAGAAGACTCCTTACAAAGAATCAAATCACGAAAAAATCTGACCAACCGATAAGACACCGACACTATTAATCACAGGAACTCTTCTTTGGGATGATACGTGAAAAGTGCTACATTAGACAAAAGAAGCGATAACCGGACCTTTTTCCCAGTCGAATTAGCGCCTCGAAGATAAGGCACCACGTGCAAGTCCACCCTCCATTGTTGGGGGGAGTGTGGGGCGGTGTGGGCCGCTTTGATTAAAGGGACCCGATCTGGCCAACCTGATTAAAGGGGACACCGCGTCAAACAATGGTCGATCTGGCTAATCTATCGGACGCGTGTATCTGCAACGGTCATCGAACCGTGCTAAACAAAAGGTTGGACACCACTGGAAAAATACGTTGATTAGTTTCGTTTCAGATGTTTGTTTGTTACTGTTCGTGATTGAATTGGATGTTGGTTAATTAATTTATTTTTCGATTCAGTAGATTACAAAAAAAAAACACGTTTTTCATTTCGGAAAATTCGCGATGCATTTGTTTTTCATTTGTAATTTGTGAGTTACAATTTGATTTTTTTAAATACAGGACGACTCTGTCTATAGTTCTCATTGACAGAGATGTCATTTTTTCTATTTATGCATCCCTAACTTTTTGAGTAGAATTTTAATTTAGATGTCTAATCAAGCAAATTACAGAGCCATGTTGAATACGAAGCATGGAGTGCTAGAAAATCAAAATTATGAAATAAAACGAGTTAATTAATCATTAAATGATTCTTCGATTCGTGAGTTTTTATAAAGAAACTGAGGACTGTTATTTTATTCGTCTTATAAAACGTTTATGAGTGAAACGGCCTTTTGCACCTGTCAAACTTTAAAGGAAAAAAGGATTTAAAAAACCCATTATCTTATAAACAACTTATGAAACGTTGGAAATAACAGCCCTGAATGACTGAACTGTAGAAACATTTACATTCCGACTCTCGCAAAATAGAATTCATATATTTTTTTTGGCACAACTGTCCAAAAAAAAGTCACTTTTATGGATGAAACGACCTTTTACACCTGTCAAACTTCATAGGAAAAAAATTCCCATTATCTTATTAACAACTCATGAAACGTTAAAAACAACAGCCCTGAATTACCGAACTGTATAAACATTTGCATCCCGACTCTCACAAAATAGAATTCACATAATTTTTTGGCACAACTGTCCAAAAAAAAAAAAATGTCACTGCCATGAATAATAACATCCCCACAAAAATACATCTTATTTAGCGCCGCAAAAGAGCGAAACGCGTCACATCCCCCATAGAGGGATGCATTTGAAAGCATTTTGTTATTTCTGCTTAACGATGCGTTCAGTTTGCGCGCGTTCGGTTTGAATTATTTGTCTGGCCGTAACAAAAGCTCTAACGGCCATGCTTGGCAATCGAAACGCACTGAATCATTTAATGGCAGAACGCGACTGCAATTACAATGCACTACTCCTGCTATAAATAAGCCGGTCGCGGACGTTGAAAAAAGTCGATTGACGCTCGTTTTGTGCTAATGCGAAGGTGTAATGTGGTGATGGGACTTAATGTGTTGAAGGGATGAATTGTATTGTTGTAGGTATTGTGAAATGATGTGTAAAAAAATAGATAAAATTATCATTTTATAAATGAGTCGTTTAGTGCGCATGTGGTTTATCTCCGTAAAACAAAAATTATGAAATATGTTAGATGCGTTTTTCGAAATTATATTTATCGGAAATTATAAACATGCATTTCGTTTATAATAACGGATGTGGTCAATTCACATTTGAGTACAGAATTAATAGCATTTGAAATACACCCAACTCTCGTTTTACACGCATTTTTTTACATGGTTTCAAAATAACACGGTTTGAAAAAATGAAAAAATATTTTTTTTTTACACGATTTATTTGATCTAACACGGTTTGTTTGAACTATATAATGAATATCGCGAAATAAAAAATGTCACTTTTTTACACGGTTTTTGCTGGTCCCTATCCACTGTGTAAAACGAGAGTTGGGTGTATTTAATTTATTATTCGGTGGCTAAACTCATTTTGTAGTTCAATGATATCTTTCTTTATTATTCTGAATAGATATTTAACATGTAAAAAGTTATGACTATACCAAGTACTTTGACATTTAAGGCTGGTCTTTTCACCTCTGGTTTGAGATTGAAATGAATTTAAACTACAACTATGAGCTGTCAAAACAGCTACTGAAAAAGATAGTACATACATCCATCTCTTTCCCTCAATTTTTGACAGTTTAAATTCGTTTTATTTTCAAACCAAATGTGAAAAGATCAGCCCTAAATCTCTATTTTTTTCTTAAAAAAATGAAGTTAATCACTTTATACATTGAATATATATATAATATTATATTAAAATTGAACACAAGAGTTACTAACACACATCAAAAGAATAAAAGTACCTAAAGTTATTCCATTCTACAGTGGGACAGCATTCGTTTGTCTACAACAGACACGGGACACCCTTGTCCAGCTTTTCCGGTACAGTCGTCCCCGGATATTGCGGACCGCGCCTTCGGCGATAAATTTTCAATTAGGCCTGCGAATAATTAAATCGGTCTAGCGACGTGATGGAGACGAATGCTTCTATCGGTTTCCAGAGAAAAACACCGAGGACATTTCGGTTTTGTCCATTTGCGTCAATACGAACGGCTTAATGCGAACAGACATCTGGATAAAGGAGAGGGTGTTTAGAAAAAGGGGATGTATGGAAAATCTGAATGAGCATGAGCCGAATCACATAATCTGATTATCGAAATATTTCTCATATACGTATGTATGAAAAAATATGTACAGTGTTGTAATGAATTCTATACACTTTCGTAAGGAATTTATGAAGTGTTGCATTTTTGTGTACTAAATAGACTTAAAGTATTTTTATAAATTAAAAAGTTATCTTTTACGATTCTTGATATTGAATTTCACGCTAAAATTGATTTTCTTAAATTAATTAATGATTTTTTTGGAAAAATTCGATCAAATGAAAGCATCACTCGGAAGAAATTATTATGCAACAGAATCTATGAAAATAATAGTGTTTTGTTTGTCATTTGTTTCGAAAGTCGAGGCAATGCGTAAAAAAACAAGAGTTATCCAATAAAATATTAATTTTATTACACTTCGACGACAATCTCTTTCAAGTAATCGATTTTTTTCACGGAAATAATTTCTAATGTCGGTGTTAAATGCAATAACAGGAAACGAAATTGATTACTCATCACCTTATTATAAAAATTAAACACCAATTTTAGTTTATCTTTTCGAATCAAAATGCAAGATGTATCAAAATCAAAAGTGTCCATAATTCCTCACAACACAGTACTTAATACAAAATCATAAGCAATAGAAGCGCAGTTCTTACACACACTCTGTCAGTTCGCCAACTAATCTAAAAGTCGTCAAACTAAAAAATGTCCTTCATTAAAAGCAAAACAGTTCGGCGCACAGTCGATTAGTTTGCGTTCGGCCAAAATGGAGAGCCGTTTATTAAATCGGTTTATTCGGTCGGACCCCGAACCGAAAAGTTCGGGCTAAACATGCGCAGGAGCAATTAATATCATTATCCTCGCTTGCGAAATGACGTGTTGGGTTATAAATTGACTTTGGGACGAAGGAAAAATTCGAATCGACCGAGGGGTGCTTTTTTCGACGCTGCGCTTAAATTGATGTGTTCAAAGTGTTAGTTGGTTCGGAAATTGTGCATTTTTTATTTATTTATGTTCAGTGTATTAAATGATTTCTTTGTAAAAATTACCAAAATCGAGAATGAAATTCGATTAGTTTCATCGTGAAATCATAGATGTCTCTATTTTAAAAATATATTTTTTTTAATCAAAATTTATTATTTCAGATAAATATTTATTATAAACGTATCAGAAATGATATTATAGAGAATGAAAAAATGATATTATTTTTATAAAATAATATTTACAGTCCTTAGGCAATTTTTTTGATACACTGACGACTTTCACTATTACTCGTTCGTTTTTAATTCGTTCATATTAAATGTTTTTAATTTTAACCTACTAATAGTGAATTTTGGTTTGTTGGAATCAAAAATATTACGACGTAGTTTCCGATAATTTTACAATAAATTAATTATGAATGCAGACGAATTTAATTATTATCGAAAAGATAAAATCAGTCGCGATAACGAAGCATATAAAAATAAAACAGACATTAAATTGAATGCGTTATAATAAAAATCTTCAATATGTAGGTACGTCGAATTTTGTCTACGGATTGTAAATTTGAAACTACATATGCAGGTATAATGCGACGTTCACACGATGCAAGAACATTCTAGTTTTTAAAACATTTGTCAATGCATCTAAAGTAATTATTTAATAATCATACACAATTCAATACACGACACATGTTATGATGGCTGCATTGACAAATATTTCTGAATCTGCAATGTTCATGCACTATGTGAACGTGGCATTATACATACATAGAAAGTAGACATAGAGAAAATAATTCAATTATATAAACACAAATAGTTGTACGTTGACAAAACCGATTTACAATTCAACCGGAATGTCACAATGTCACTAGAAAAGAACGTCAGATTAAAACTCACCGAAAGTTATTCAGTTTAACCCTCGCGAGTGCACAGCATTTTAACTCGACCCCCCTTTTCAAATATTTCAAACGATGTTTTTGCTTCGAAAGTATTTTTTTTTTCAGTAGATATAAACAACATCAGGGCTTCCCAAACTTTTTTTTTCGCGACCCCACAATATTCATTATTGCCTGTACTCCTCCCTTAACAACATTTTCATTTTTTCCATATAGCTAATAATGTATTTTCTCTGTTAATCATATAAAATAATAAAGCGTAAAATATCAGAAGAGGCAAAGCAAGGGAAAAAAAATTGAAAGTATTAATCAGTAAATTTTTTTCTCTAAAAAAATTGAATATATCAATGCAGTTTTGGAGCGTTACACGGATGTACACACACACACAGAATGGCGTTATTATATGGTTAGATAATTTGATGTTAATAATGCATCGCAAATATTTGAAAGAAAATAGTGCCGCAGGCGAAAATTTTTTTCCTAGTTTCTGAAAATCGGTGAATTTTTCATCGATAAAAATGCGATTTTGGACTTTTTTCTTTGTTTTCGTAACCCCTCTTTGGGGTCGCGAGCCATGGTTTGGGAAACGATGCACAAAAACATTCGCCCCGGTCGTAAATTACGCCGGAGGCGACTAAAATAGTCAATAATGTCAATACGAAGCGTACACATGTCCGCATTATAAATATTTACGAAACGATCATACGACGGACGGATTTATGACTTGTCTTTCGGTACATTGACCGCTAACATCCCTTCTTTCATGTGGATTTTTTATTCGCTTTTTATGTGCGGATTGTGGTCGTATTTTTATTGCGATGTTATTCAACAATGGACTGTCTAACGTTTGAATTATCCGTTCTACTTTCGCGTGAGGTATGTGTATTCAGATTTTTTTATTTTATGCGGATGTAAATGTTTTTATTTTTTCAAATAGACGACCCGAATCGTTATCGTTGACAAATAAATTTGATGTCGATGTATATTTTTATATGAAAAAAATAATAATATACACTATTGATTTTGATTCTGAACATTTTTCTCGATGAATTCGTGAAACGTTGCTTCTTATATAAGACCAAAAATTAACTCGTTGAATATGTATATCAACGCAATTTCAACCCATTGAATATATAAACTCAGTTTTGGAGCGTTACATGGACACACAGAAACTTTTTTTCACAGATTTCTTTTGAAATTTGAAAATTCATCACGTACAGTTTTAATTATTGCATTTGGCACCAACATTTAAAATAATTTTCATAGGTAAATTTGATTAAACGAATACATCTCAGTCATCCCCCGTTTAACGCAGTCATTTCACATGTTTTTTCTCAATACAAATGTGATAGTTTTTCGAAAAAACACATAGATATGATCATTCGTAATAATATTTATCACGTCAATGTATATCTTCGAAAAAATATTGCACGCGTATTGAAAAAAACTGTGAAGTAATCGCATTAAACGAGGGAAGACTGTATACATAGATTTATTTTATAATTTGAAAGTCAAGTAAAATTTTGATTATTGCATTTGACACCAACATTTGGAATGATTTTCATCGATAAATTAGATTAAACAACAACATTACTTGAAAGAGATTATTATGCCAAAAATGTCCAGAATTCCTCACAATAGTGTACACAGTTTGAAATCATACAAAATAAAATTTTAAGTAATAGTAACAAACAAAACAAGTGAAAATGAAACGATTCAAGTGAATGAAAATTCGTTCATAATTTTCGCACGCGATGCCATATAAATTTCGTAGAATAGCGCTGCTTTAACACTTTGGCGACCGCTATCGCATTTTTTCGTCTTTTGATACTTTTCATAATTTATTATTATTTCGGGTAAGAAGAAAGTACGTTTCGCACACGTGAAATATATTCGCAATATAAAACGGCTGACATTTTTCCATTTACCGCGTTCTCGCTCCCGCCATAGGTCAAATTCGAAAATGAGCGAATCTCGTCGCATACTACCTGAAATATTATATATTATACGGAATATTTCACCAAAAATAAATATATAATAAATATTTATCGTCGGTGCGTGCGGAATATATCCCGTATTCCAATTCGAGACATCTACATATAATAAAATACTTTTATTTATACCTGTGTATAAGGTAAGAAAATTTTTCGAGAACAAATCATAGAAATATAAATAATATAGGTTTTCTTTAATCTTTTTGATTTGTTAATAATTTAAAAGATTCGTCAGTTTACATGCAAGGAAATTTTAAATCGAAATAATACGTATTTTATTATTTTTAATTTGTTTTTTGAAAATAAGTTTAATTTTGCATAAATAATATACTTAGATAATGATTACAATATTCTTATATTTTTCAAATAAATTATTGGGCCAAAATATCTACAGAATATATGTACATTATATGATAAAACGCGAAAATTTAGTAAAAAGACTATTTTCAAGTCTGAAATTATGGTCACCCTAAATCAATATACGAAGTGCAAAGAATTTATTCAGTATCGTTAATTCGTTCGAAGTTACAATATTTTTTATTCAAACGCGATAAAATAAAATAATTGGAGACACATGAATCATACGGAAGACTCGAATTATAAAAATATTAAAAATCCTATATCGATAATTCGTTCGAAATTGACAATATTTTTTTAATTCAAATGCTAAAACATAAAATAATTGGGGACACATGAATCACGTGAGAGACTCGAATCATAAAAATATTAAAAACCCTACATTAATTTCAATCAAAAGCACCAATAGACTATGACGACTACCGACAATTACCAACAACAACATTCAAACTCAAAAGATAACCAAAAAGGCAGACGATTTCATTTTTAACACTTCGATCCAAAGCTACCCAATCTCCCCTATATACATATACACAGAGGCCAATCGTAGGTGGAAAAAAAAAACCTCGAGGTGTGTTAGTTTTGGCAATCGAGCCACGTGCCATCCTGGAAGGTCCCCGAGGACTCTTGGCCACCGTTGGAAGTTGTCCGAGATGGAAGGGCGAGAGGAACAACCCTTTGCTTCCGTTTGATCTTCGTCTCTGAAGATTTTTCGCCTTATTTTTTATTCCGTTCACTCTTTTTGAGGCTTTCGGGCACGTTTTAGTCTTTCGATAGCGATACGAAAGCCTACTGTTTTATTCTATGTTTTATGTATGGTTTTAGAGAGGTGCGTTTTTTTCATGCGTTCATTTTTAAAGGATGCGCGACGCTATGTTTCTTTTATGCTTTCGTGTCGTTTTGATTCATATTAATATACAATTTGTATCGATATTATTCAAATATATTTAAATTTTCATTATGACGTCAACATCGAATTCAACATACATACATACATAGATACATTATAAAAATATCGTTGATAGAGTTCAAATAAAACATTTTAGCAAAATAAAAACTAACTTGAATTCGGCGAATCTGCTAAATCCCACGTTGCGATGTATTTTCTTATTATTAAACCACAAATACACTAACGATGAACTTTCACTATTGATATTTTCGCACTTTTGTAATTAAAACTATAATAATTAATTTTCTATTATTAACCACGTGCACCGATATTATTTATTATAGGTTAGATTCATTATATAGATTTATTATAATAATTTTCACACAAAATATAGCAAGAATGAAAATTTTGGAATAACACAATTGCACAAAAATTTAAAATAAATATTATTGAATATTATATAGTTAGATGTTATACGATCTGTTATAATATTTCGATATCAAAAACACGTCTTTAAACCGAACCGACGATCGATGTACTGATTATTGTTTTGCTTACTTTACCACAATAATCAAATAAAGTGAATCGTAGGTACGATTAGTTATTTTATCATTCTATTTTTAGACGCGTGTAATTATTTTCAACGGCGCGTACTGAAATTGCAACAATTATTCAGTCGCGCATATTTTTATCATAGAACATTCTAGTTTTATTTATAGATAAGCAGTAATTAAATCAAAATAAAAAAATATACATATGTATATACTTGCTTTTGCGACGGTGATGCTCGACAGTTTTTGAACGAATTCGATTGTCGATTGTCGTGCCAATAATGAATATTTCGTAATTCCGTTACGTACATAATAATTATTTGCTGCAACTGTGCTACAAAAAGGCCATCAAAATAGATGTTTAGTTATTTGTGAATTGTTAAAAGTAAATTGTGATATGTGTTGATACAGATGCTTTATCACAATGACTTTGCTGCCAAAAAATCAGCCGTTAAGGATTCAATGTATGTATAACATTTAATTTTATTTTATATGCGATCGAAAAGGCTACAAATGACATTTTCGCCGAAATGAAGTTATGCACAGGAATCATTTCTATGCAAGCCCATTTATTTGGTGGCAAAAAGATATAAACGAATTCGGAACGTGTGGCGAAATATATCATCAAATCATTCGACCTCCTTCTTATACATGTGGTCAACATTGAAAGCGCTTTTCTCGAAATCACTCGTACCCCTTGGTCTTTTCAGCTGTCACATACATTAAATTTCAAAATTAATATAAAAAATTAAACTCAAACCATATTGAATGAACCAAAATAAAAAAAAAACTAAATAATAAAAAACCCATCGACACGAAAAGTCTTTTGAACCGAACCAGACACGGCGCTATTTGCCGAAGTCCTTTTTGGAAAAACCTACCCCTTTGCCCGTTTTATTCGCCGCAGATCGAAAGGGGGTTTTTTCCTTCCATTTTCCGGGTTGCACTGTGTACTATATATTTTTTTTGCATTTCGCATCTGCGGAATCTCGTTCCGCTTGTGCGATGTAAAATTTATACGGTGCGAATTCCGGTGCAGTGCGCCACTGCATATGCATAATGAAAGCCTCCGGACAACTCCGACAAAGAACCAAAACTGTGTAACCGGTTTTTTTTTTCGATTTGCAGCTTGGCAGCTGCGATAGGCTGCGAAATTGCTGGCCAGTCGTATGTACGAGCGGGTGAGATGATAATTTTCAATATTGATGATTTCGTAGTACATACATAGCTGAAACGATAAGTCGAACTGTTATTATACCATGTGATATTTGACGATTCAAAATGTTAAGGGTACAAGTGATTTCGTTATGCATGTGCTTACATGAGTGATATTTAACGATTCAAAAGTTAAGGGTACAAGTGATTTCGTTATGCATGTGCTTACATGAGTGATTTGATGATATATCTCGATTCACGTTCCAAATTCGTTTATATCCTTTTGCCACCAAATATATGAGCATACATATAAGTAAATCCTGTACTTAACTCAATTTTGGCGAAAATGACACTTGTACTCCTTTTCCTTTTCAATCGTTATTCTATATTAATAATAAATACATGTAGTCCTCGCCTTACGACACGTCGCATTTATGACTGAAAATGTTTCTTTTTTATTATTTATTGAAAGAAATGTTTGATAAATCTCAAACTGAAAATGAAAAAATGGATTGTACTTATGTGATAAGTGATGAGGATGTATAAATTCGTTTAAATAAAATACATATGCTTTCATCTGATTTATATGAATATGAATATGAATAATATAAAGTTTATATATGATTATATATTTTCTATGCATTAATTCGAATTACATATTGTATTAATTAAAAAAGGAAACCTCACTTATTACGTCCAAGTTTCGGAACGTATCTCGGTCGTAAGTCGAGGAATACCTGTATTAATGTTAATATTATAAATTTATCAATTCTCTTATCTATTTACGACAATGTTTAATTTATTCACTCATCCGGTCGATCGCTTGTTCTTATCGCAATTACAACAAAAAGTTTCAATATTTTCAAATTATATTATTCGTTATAATTTATCGAAATCGCACAAAGGGGTCGTTGAGACAATACGTCACCGGCGTCGAATCGTTATTTTTTTCATAATTAAGAAATCATAAATATAATGAGGGTTTTTGCAACCCCTCGGGGCCCAATTAAAAACGATGATAAAAAATAAGCATCAATGCGATTACCGTGATGGAAGTCAGCTCTTTCGCCAATTAATTTGGGCTTAATGAAAATAAAAACGTTGACGGCCTTTCGCAACAGGGACAGGGGCGGGGGCTGAAGGGAAGGATATCGTAAAATTTCGGCACTTAGCCCTCATTAAAGTTTATTTCGTTGTAATGAGGCACTCAATTATTTTAGCTCTAATCTCTATAATGGATTTCGGTATATGTAAGTTATTTATTGTATTTTCTATACAAGTGAAAACTATAGGGATTTTCATTGAGATCGTTCGATCATTGAAATGAAATTAAATTAGCGACAATTTTGTTTTTTTTTTTCGTCATAAAGCTAATTTTGATCCATCAATATGATTCATATATGATGACTGAATTTCATAAAGGGCATAAGTGACCTTTTTATCGATATTGAGTTAATTACAGAAAATGGTTCTATAAATGATACTGAACCATTTTCTGTACTTAACTCAATTTCGATAAAAAAAAAGGTCCCTTGTACCCTTTGTGAAATTAAGTTGTCATATAATATTGTAAAAATCGAAATGATTTTATTATATTATTATAATCATTTTACAAGATGAATTATAAAAATATCATTTAAAATTATTAACGACATCTATGAATGTATCAGAAAATAAACATTTAAATAAGTAATTTTGATACAGTTATCATCTAAAATTATTTTATTTAGATATTTAAGTGACAATCTTTTCACTTATTAACTCTAATATCAGTTAACTACACTAGTCGGTCTTCCTCTAATAACTTCTTTGAATAAAAGATCGACTGCGCATCTCTGTAAGTGTCATTAATTAATATAAAGGTTGAAAAGATTGACCCTAAAAAAAAAACTGTTCTATAATTCTATATGTATGTATTGCAGTAGTACATGTACTTGCTCATAGAATGAAAAATTCTCCGAAACATTCTTTAACTGAGTAAAATAAAAATTCCTCCAATTTTTCATCATAATACATCAAAAGTACGCACACACCACACACAGAGAGAAAACGCAGACTCAAAGTCCGCTCGTATAGATTCCGACATCAAACGAAAAGTTCAGACAAAAAAAGCGCCAAAAAGGAAAGAAACAAATCGCACACGTACTGGTGCGCGATCGAAAGTCTTTGTTTTGGCCAAAGTCCACACAAAAGTACACACTCAAAGACATTGGACGAAGCGGGCTCTGGTTTTACGTCCTGTAACAAACGGCTAATATCCTGGCAGACTGGACTTTCAGGGGGAGGTCGGGGATAATTGGACAACGGGACAAACTCTGGACAAAAGGACACACCCCCGTCGAGGACAGACGGCAAAAAGTGCTATGGGCGTGAACGTGTTAAACGGATGCGGCGGTTAAATGATGGATTCATTTTAGACGACTGTGTTTACGTCGGGGTATTTTTGGATTTTTATGTATTTTAGACGCTTTAAATGCTGTTTGTTCAGTTTGTTGAGACTGGAACGTATAACCGATTTTTTTAGCTGACGTGAATCTTTTGACATTTTTTTTTTAGATATAAATGGACCCATCACATCCTTCGTCGTATAAAACCCATAATACACTCAAACTTAACCCTATCACATACACCCTTCATTTATAATTTTCCCACCACGTACGAAAAGCCTTCCACGATGACTACGCGGAAAATTCGCATAGACACGTTCCGCGCTCGAATTTTATACGATTTTGTACACTTAGATGGAAAGGTGTACACTAACATCTCAATTTATTACACTATACTATAAAATCATTCAAAAGAAATTTCAATTTATTCTTTATTAAATTTTTTTCATCAGCTTCTCTTGAATTCGAATGTAAAATAATTCATTACAATTGAAGAAAATTCAATTGAATTCATAATCATCTAATGATTAGACGATATCATAAATTGCATATGGATTAGAATTAGAATGTAATGAGTGATCCACACATATATCGTGTATCATATATCGTGTGGATGAAGCACAACATTATGCCGCGTGCAAATTGAAACCGCGCTAGATCGAAGTCTCACAAAAGTAAATCCATCTTTACAAGTAAACAGATATATAGCGAGACAGACAGATAGATGTACGGTCGGCGAGTAAATTATATCGTGTGGAAGCCCATTCGAAAAAGGCGGTTCGTACACACTACATACCGTGCTATACGAGTATGTGCGGAATGAAAATTTATTGGGAGCACGCCGTCGGAAAAGCTAATCACGCCACACGGTAATATCTTCATATTTCTCCACAGACACACACGAATTTATAACTGTGAATGTGTATTTTATATGTGTGAGTGTATGTGGTTGATGTACGGCCTTCCTTATGGGGGAAGATGTTGTGGAAGATGCGAATATGCTGAGTTAAAGTATAACTGTTTCGTTCAGTTCTTTGTAAATTGTGAGAAATTACGGTTCTGGCTTGCGAATTTTCCGCTTTCGAAAATGTTCCGGAATTCTATTGCTTTCGTTTGTTTCAAGTTACAAAAATTATATTATAAACTAAATTCAAATACTCGAATCGTTATCGAGCATAAATTAAATCCTTTATAGTGTAGGTACATGTCAGTAAATTACAATCGTTAAAGGAAGGGGACAATTAACGATTGCACAATATTGACGTTAATTACAATCCGTTAACGTCTACTCAAATTAACCGATAACTGATATATTGTTTTGTTAACGGTCGTTCTATTATTGTAAACGCCCGCACTAACGATCGCTTCAGTTTAACACATTAACGGCTTATCTAACCCCTCAAGGGCTTTTGCCGTTCTATAAAATTTACCGTTTGTATAATATACGTTGAAAGCATGAAATGTTTCGCTAACGATCGCGTCTTGTAGCTTCGAGACCAGTGATGTATCAGAAATATGTATGAGTGCTAGTCTTTTGATTGCGTTTATTCCAATAAATAATAATGTTTTATTCGTAATAATAGAAAATTTTGAAATTTGAATAATTATGTGAGTAAAATATACCATTATACAAGGACGGTCACGAAAATGTGAACACCCGCAAAATTTGTGAATTTCAAAAATTGAAAAACTAACAATTAATAAGTCCTTTTATGGACCTTAAATATTTTTTCCTATCCAAGAAAGGATATGACTAGGCTTTAACACGTTTTTTATATCTTTTCTGTGAATGGATGTTTTCGTTGTTGTCTTGTCAACTTAAAAAGTCAATTCATGAAATGAATCCTTCAATTAAAAATGTTTTAAATCAAAAACTTTCCCAGATGTACACAATATGTTTCATCGCGATCGGAAAAGCTTTAAGGGACTTATAAGGAACGCTTATACCACAAACAGACATACATACATCAATTATTATTTACATATACAGATGTGCATGTTTAGAAAATACAGTGTACTACGTGCAACCGTGGTCTGCGTTAAAACGTTATTAAATATCCCATTAAACAAATGGTTTGCGGGATGCTGTAGCCGCGACAGCCTACTTTATGGCCATTACCACGCCGCGTAATTGGAATCCCCGATGTTTATGTGACCCGCGAATAAAACATTTCATACGATGAGACTTGTTGTAATAATAGACGCTTTATCCGTTATACATATACGAAGGGCAAAGAATTAAAATCCATAATTTTTTTTTTTCAGAAAGATTTTTTGATTTCATGGAATGAAGCAATCTTGATATGCAATCATATAAAAACGTTTACATTGATACACTAAATCAAAATTTGATACGTTTATACGAAATTAAATGTTTTGTCGCTGGAAGCCGCCGGCTTTAGTGTGGATACGCCTTTATGTGCGACCTAATTATGTATGTATTTGACTTTTTTCATATCTTATATTTTTAGATAAAATATTATATTTAAACGTGTATCCAGTATACATTTGAATATCAATTGAACATCTTGAATGTTTGAATGGTTCAAATTTCAATTTTACGCAACATTTTCGACGATAACCAGAATATGTCGTCGAAATATCTCAACTTTAAACAAACTCGCAATTAAATACATGTTATTGTAACAGTTTCTCTGAAATAAGAAACTTCTGAAACAATTCTGAAACTAATTGTAAGAGAGGCAATTCAAATTTCAATTAAAGCGAACTCGAACAAATATCTTATAAATAGATACGTACATATATTGTATTGAAATGGAAACGAAACGCTTTTCATCTCGCATATGACGAAATTATCACATGCGAGAAAATTTCTTTTGAAAATACGTAATCAATTAAGCGACGGCGAATACCATTAGTCGGTTTCAATGCGATCCGCTGAAAATTAATTATTTCCCCCGCTGAAAATTCAGAAACGATGACGTAGAATTCATACAACGTATATAATAATAATACATTGAAATTCGAGTTTTGTAAATTGAGACAGACTCGTGGAAATTGTAATTAAAACGGAAATTTCTCCGCCGAGAATCGCAACCGAGAAGATTGATGTTTGAATTATTAAAAGCGATAACAATTTGTTACTAGACAAAACGATGGACGATTCGGTCAAAATTTACGAAGGCTTGATTGTTTTTGGTTTCTGCCGATGTCATACATTTGTTTTTTGATACAATGTTGCAAGTCGAGTTGCTTTGATTTGATTTTATTTGAACGAAACACCCCATCCAAACAAATTTCGACCATTTTCACTAATACGAAAATTAAATTGAAAATAAATGTAAAGAAAATTGTAGAAAATCAAGCGCTCATTGTCAGTGGATATTTTATATATTTATTTTTTAATAATCTGATATATCTTATATACACATTTATTATATTTGCATATTATTTTCTGTTAACTATGCTATCAATTTTTTAAGTGATCATACGTTTAGCGACATCTATAAAATTTATCGAATACTTTTATGTACTCGAATAAAAATTCGATCGATCTATTTGATATTTTATTTAAAATTGTTACAAAGCACATACGACATAGAATTAATATGTGTAAATTAATATTTATTTCACATATTAAATATGAAAAAAAAAATCAATATTAGATCGATAAAATTTAGAACTAACAAAAAGCTTTTAATATTATTTCATAGATGTCTATAATTTAAATATATAATTAAATTTGATTTTATGCAATTATTTTGATTAATAATATAATAATTGATATTAAATAATTTTATATTAATAAAAAAACTAGGAAAATCCCACCGCACTTTATAATTGAGAATATAAACGAAACCCGCGAGTAAAAATTTCCCTTCTGTAACTTCGCCAATTTAATTGCGCGAATTCTTCTTCTGTACGACTTGGCAAACTTCAAATGCAAAATCCCTCTTTTCCCTCTCTTTACTCTATTTCTTTCGGTCGATGAGGAAAAACCTTTTGATTTTTAGCGGACTTTCCACGAGTGCTGGCTCTCGTATTAATCTCGAATTATGGCGCAGCAAAGTCGTTCGCAATTATGGACGCCCGAGCGATTCGCTTCAAAAATTAAAATACCTCGACGTTTCGAAGGATTCAAACATGTTTTAATATCGCTAATCGATTTGTCGAATCGTCGAAAGATTTATTTCGTCGAGTGTTTATTCGATCAGCAGTAATTTGCTGAAGTGACGATATAAATTTCTAAAACGGGCTTAAAAAGTTTTTGTCACAGTTTAAAATGAATAATAAAAAAAAATCCTTTTGAATATTTAAAGACTTTAAAAGCGCTTATGCTTATATTCGACTTTGGTAACTGCCAATTACAGTAATGCATTCGAATTAATGACATTACTCTCGAGAGAGAAAAAGACAGTCTTTTTTTACATTCTAGACTAGAAAATGTTTCATAATAAAATATATCAATGACAATGGAAAAGTATAATCAACCGTTATATTTATTAAGTTTCACTTTTTAAATTAATATATGTAGATACAGTTGTCCCTCGTTTAACGCGATTACTTCACATGTTTTTTTTTTTCAATATGAGTGCGAAATTTTTCAAAAAAATCATTGATATGATGTATCTTATTACGATTGATCATGTACATATATGCATTTTTTCGGAATTCCGTGTGAAATAATCGCGTTAAACGGGAGACGACTGTAATATAATCAAGATCGTTTTTGGTTCTTAAGGGAAAGGCTTTTCTCCGAAATGCTCTGATTAAGCAAAATCTGTTTTATTTCGGGAAAATATCGAAGGGCTTACCGAAAATGCGTATAGTATTTTGATTAAAAAAACGATTCCGCCGTCTGGTGGGCGAACAAAAGAAAAGTCAAGAGCGAATTTTCCGCCGGCTTAACTTCCCCGAAGCAAACTATTATTATTTTTCATATCTATTTATTTTTGCCGTTGGCGATTCTCAATTTCCGCTACGTGTATACCGAGGTTGGACCGTAAAAGTCGTTTTTAATGCTCCCCCGCTCAACGAACTAACGATATTTTTAAAAGGCTAAAGAGAGGGAAAAATAAACACACTGCGATATAAAAATGATAAAAAGAAATAACTACAAAAGTGCTCTAGTAAGTATTAAATCTGATGGGGGTTTAAGCTCAAAATTCTCATTAAGAACTTCATATTTAATTTTTACTTTACGGCCCCCTCATTTGATCTTTTGATTAGCTACTTAACAATTTAAAGAATTCGATAGTTGTTGATAAAATTGAGAAATCAGATGTAAATAAATCGATATATTTCAAGATACAGTAGTGGTTAAAAAAGGTTACACGCGATTCATTCTGAAAATTCTGATGCAAATATTTAATTTTTTTTTTTTCGTAATTTACACAATGTGAATTCATAAAGGAATCACTTATTTTTTCTCAATTGAAGACAACTCTAGTTACAATTTTCATTTAATTAATTATTTCAGTTTACTCCCTAGAATTTTGAATTTATATATTGAAATATGTGATATCTAACTATATAATAGCGCTATTCTGTGTGTGTCTATGTATCTGTGTGCTGTGTGCCCATGTGACACTCCAAAACTAAGTTGAATATTGAACGCTAGTTTAAAATATTATCAAAACTTAAGTTATGTAGGACTTGAAACGTGAGACGCAATAAAATAATAATTATGGAAGGAGTAAGCGAATTTAAACCGTCATTAAATGAATATTTAGAACATAAAGTTCAAACCGAAATAAAAGCCAAAGTATTTGCTTTATTATATATTTTCATTATCGTCAGTCAACATAAATATTTGTAGAACTTTCTCAATATTTCACGTGAAAATGTGAGTATATGTAGCGGTTTTTGGTACATCGAACCCCACACACAATACGACAGATGTGTAAGAGCCCTTACCCTCGGTCGGGAATAAAAAGGGAAATAAACGCGGCCTTTGAGCCGCCGGAAAAACATCTACGGAAAAGCCATGCGGAAAATGAAACACGAATTGAAGTTGTAGTACGTGTATGTACGTCCGTCTCTGTGTCTGTCTGTCTGTCGGCGACTTTTCTCACCTTTAATTTTCCCTCACAAAGTCGGGAAAACTATTCACGGCTCGCTTGACTTTTCCGGCTAAGGGCTTTTTTAATGCCGCTGACTTTTCCATGGAAACTCGAATCATAACTGGAGCGGATATGGAAAGTTTTTCTTTTTTCATTTTTAGCGACGGCGTTTTTCCAGCGTTCTGTTAATGCTTGGTTATTTTCGTATTGCACAATTGTTTTTTTTATATGTGCTATTATATAAAATTCATATTATTTCATTCAATTTTAATTATTTTCAGTTTCAAAATACATATAATTTATCTATATTCAGATATTCTATCTAATTCATAGGAATATTGGTATAGACCAACTTGATAATATTTCTAAACGCACATCCAGCGACAAAACACAATATGCATTAAAAATAATTCCACAATACACTTTATCTTAATCTAATCCAAAGAATATAAGATTTTCATTGAATTAGATTGAGATGATCGTCCTTCATAAACGTTAATGAACTTTTATATCTAAACATTTACCTTTGAGTGTTTCGTTCAGACTATTTTGGTTATAAAATGCTAGCCGAATATAAATATTCAAAACAAAATGGAAAATTAGATTATTTCGCTCTCTTTAGCTTGCATTATACATATTATCTATAATATAAATTTACTAAGCGTATTTGTACGTCTGTCCGGAATTTTGTATGGAAAATCTTCAAGCATAGCAGCTTTGCATCTTTTGCACCGCATTTGATTTGAAACGAAACAAAAATACGGTAATTTGGATCTTACGGCCGATGCAATAAGATCTCTTTTCGTATCTTCTGGATATTTCGGAAAAAAATCTGTGTATAAATATATTCATACAATTCTGACCCTTAACGCTGATTATCGATAGGTAGCATTTTCCAATATCAAGTCAACGTCGGGCGCGGCGCTCGCTTTGTTTACATTTTCAAATATAATAATTAATTTTTGAAAACAATTAATTTTCGGCCATTTTGTTTTTGTCGCGTCTCGAAGCACGAATCGGATCGGATCGACCGGAAATTCGTTTCTGACCCTTCAATGACCGAACAATTAACACGTTTGGAACCGATATATTTTTTTTTTAAATTATATTACGAAATTTGAATAGCATTTTTTTTATAATGACTAACGAAACTTTAAATCGATCATATAAATTATATGGTTTGTTTATAATAACCGAAATATAAATATGTATTATTTAGTTTTGCAGCTCAATGAATGCTGTTCCAGAGGTTTATTTGATTTTTACTTTTTGAGTTCATTTTAATTTTGTTTTTTATAATAATCAATTTTTCGGAAACAATTATTTTCGGTCTTTTTTTTATCGCATCTGTGAATATGTAAATTGACCGGAAATTCGTTCTTACACATTAAAAACTGGACAATATTTTAACTCATTCAGACTTGATTTTTTTTCAATATTTTTCATGTATGTAAATTATGATTACAAACAAAGCCCGAAAGTTAAAGTTGAAAATTTTCGCGGCAAACGGATCAGCTGTTTAAGAATTCTTTTCATTCATTATGAACACTCTAACCACTAACAGAACTGAGAGCTTTCATAAAAAATGCAATTGAAAATTTACTCTTATATGGTTTTGTTCACATTTTATAAACGTATAAATCAGCTTTGAAAGCTTTTCTCTTAAAACTAATTTGAAAACTTATATGAGAGTTTTCTTTTAAAATGCTTCGACTTTTCGTATAAAATAATTTAAAACTACTTTCATGTACAAACCGCATTTCGAATTTAATAAAATATTTTTTATTCGATAGAAAAACATTTATAAATCGATTTCTAAAGAAAATTACTCTTGATAAGCAAAATAATTTAATTATACATGATCAAATGTACCTGATGGTCTCCTGACGAGATCAATCATAGAGTGATCGTGTCACTCAAATAATTCACTAGTACATATATTATTATAATAATGTTAGCTAGCGGTTGACCACTCCTGACCACTGTAATACTACTGCATGTCAAACCTACAAAGTGTGTCTAATGCAGGAGCATGTTGTCGAAATATCCCGTGAACCTCGTCAAATGCGATCCACAAACAAACCATCCATTCAATTCGAAATTCAAACAGAGCGACATAATTCGATACAGATTCAATTAATTTTAATATAATTAACAGTATTTAAACGAAATTTAATGTATTCGTGTGTTTTTAGTTGGTGCTTTATGAACTCCTCTACAGTTTATCCGATCACGATGAAACTTAGTATGTGCAAATTATTATCACGTGTTATTGTGTGCAAATCTGAAACGGTTTCTATAACATACTTTACCTTTTACAATCGATAAGGTTTCAAAAATTTAACATGGTAGCTTTTATATACCACATCATAGCAAAAATATTTATCAGGATCTACAAACGCAACGTAATTTAATATATTCTGATGAATTACTATACAACAGTTCACAATCAGATTGAAGTTCATAGAGTCTCAAAAAATGCCAGATCACAGAAACTAAAATAACTGACATTGAGATCATATTAAGTTTTCAATACCAACTAAGTTAGTCTAGTAACATACATTATCTCATAATAGCATGAATATATTTGTAAATGTGTTTGAATTTCTTTATCAAAGCTCAAGCAGCACACGAAATTTCTAAGCAACTCCAGCGCCGAAACTATTCGAAAAATTTAACATTAAAACTGATAGAAGTAAAAGCATACAAAAGCGGCCATTTCTTAACAATCCCTAGCACAATTCGAACATTCCCCAGTTTGAATCGAGCGAAACTTCGCCGACGAAACACTTGAATTTCGCGAGTGAAAAGTTGCCAAGGTAATTACCGAGTTCATGTTCAATTAGCCCCCCTTTTCAGCCGAAAGTGTCTGCCTACACTCGGCGAAAAGTTTAATATTAAACGTCAAATTTTAATTAAGATTTATCAATGTCTGCCGTCTCGCTGCACCTTTAACGTATCGGACGGACGGACGGACGCGTTTTCTAAAAAACTCATATCGAATTTTCAATTTTGCGGAAAAGTTGATGCCAAGTCGGTGAAGGGTTAAAGCTTCTGCCAGGTGGTGCTTTTTCGATTGAAATTTTCGTAATTGCGATATTTTCAACAGGTGTTAATTAAAATATTTTTGTCTTTGAAGAATTTTAATTTATTTTTATATAGAAAAAGTACACTATTGATTTTAATTCTGGACACTCATTTAAATGAATTTGATAAATATTGCCTTTTTTTTACTAATTGGATATACATATGTACCTTTAGTTTATTTTAGAATTTAAAGAGATCAATTAAAGTTCTTGATTTTGCATTCGACAAATGATTTTCATGGAAAATTTTGATCAAATACTTATGTACATTACTTGGAAGAAATTAATATGCGGCTATTGTCAAAGTATGTGAAAAATATATTTTATTTATCACGATTTATTGAAAAAAGATAATTTTCAATCAAAAGAATCCAGGACCTCTGACAATACTGTATCTCTTCTGTCGAAATTATAAATTTCAGCAAAAAATATATTTATTTATATTTATAACTTTAACCCTAATTTCATCGAAATATTCGGTTCTTAATTTAAATTCTCATATCGATCCCACAAAACGCACAATCTTACCGAAAGCAGGAATGCTTTACGCTCGTTATTTTTTTCACAGATTGTAATTGAGGTCGATCAATGTTTTTTTAGATTTATTCATTTTTACGTACCGTCCCGTGAATAGTCGGATGGTTACCCCATCATCAGCACGTCACCCGACTGCATTTCCAAAACAAACAGAGGGAATTTCTCACGACCGGCAAATTGCAGGTTGTTTGTTGTTATTGACTTCAAAGCAAACAAAGCAGACTGCTGTTGCAACAGCGATGTTGTTCTTGCTCCAAATTCATCATTGCTTTGTTTAAAATATGGAATATTTTGCAAATTTTATCAAAATATCATTTTAATCTTCAGTTATAATTAGCGATTTTTTATTCAAAGTGATTTCAATGAAATTTTTGTCAGTAGGGATTTTCATTAAGAGTATTCGATCATTGAAATGAAATGAATCAAGTAAGGTACACCTACAAGTAATATTATCTCAAGTGTTTTTTTTTTTAACATAATTCATTAGTATCACATATGATTTAGTTATAGACTCGCTTATATGACTGTAATTAACTGTCAGAATTTGAGCTTACCTATTGAAAAGTCTATCTAAGAATGTAAATTACACAATAATAACAGCTTTCTGAATTTAATCAGAATATTTTCATATGAATCAAAACTCAATTATGAATCAATTAATTAAGAATTGTTGAAAATTTCATGAGTTTTCCATTACTTCATTAAAGATAGACATATCACGTCTCGTTGATTATAAATAAAGTTAAAGTTGTAATTCATCAATATTGCAATAACTTTGTTTCAACATTTCGGCTATGGAAATCAGCGCTTTTCAATCCGATTATATTATGTTTTGGAAAATAGTTACTTTAAAGAATATTTTTTTCATTTTCTTAAAATTGATATAATATAATTAGTATTAATTGGTCATTCAAAACTTTTAATGTTTTTTTGTAGATACAGTGGAACGTGTTTGAAGTGTGAGACGCAAAACCAAGATGTCGCCCGATAAAATGAAATTCGATGCATTTCCAAGACCGTAATCGAAAAATCGATAAATATTTCATCAAACGCACATCTATCCAAAGTAATTCCATTTCATAGCGGTCATTAGAGGCGTTTCGATATCCGACGAATCGGACTTATCGAAAATCTTCCATTTTCGAGGACTCATTAACCGCGGAGCGAATCGTGTCGAAAACGACCGCCTTATCTGTGGGCCACGATCTAGAGAAAACAAAAAAATCGACGAGAAAACGCATTTTCAATTTGTTATAAACCGATCGGCCCCGACACACGAAATGATTAAAAGACCGAATCAATTATTTGCGTTGAATTTTTATTACACACGGTGCGTTCGGAAAGTCGTGAAATTCGTTTTATTGCTGCTCTCTAACAAGTCAAAACAAATTCTAATTAATTTACTGAGATATTCAGCTTTATAATGCATTAAAAATTAGCTTGATATGAGTATGGATGATATCTGAATCGTTGTTTTACTTGGTACCCTCTTTTAAGATCTATGTTAAGTCTAGTTGACCATTTTCTAAACTTTTGACTCCCATATCTCCAACTGACTCTCGAATTCCGAACTATCAAATATTAGCCACCATTTTATTCCCTGAGATTAAAAACGAAGTCAAAATATGCCATTTTGACATAATTGAAGCGGCTATGACAATTGTCTGAAAGAATGATCCTTTCAAAGTCTCCTAGAAGCAATACCAGATATGGAAAAATTGACGAAAAAATATGTAGACACTCATAAAGAAGACTCATTTTTAATGGTTTTTTAAAATATAAATTTTTGAATGCACATTACATATATTATGTTTAACGGTTTGAGAGCCGCTGGATTCGCCCTTTGAGAATGAGATTCGAACTGTGCGATACGAATGTTGCACTTTTATGTGTTTAACCTTTACTTTCATAATTTTATTTATGCAATTTCTCGAGAACGTGAGATCTCGAAGGCGAGATGCGTAAAAGTCATGGATGTGGCGAAATGTTCTGTGCGAAGAAAATTTCGTTTTGAATTGTCGTGTCTGAATGTGAAATTTTCATTTTTTTCGTTTCCTTTTTTTCGAAAAAATAGAATATTCGTGTCTGGAGAGAATATTTTCATTAAATTTATTCATGCTTTCTGGTTCGGACGAGGGAGTGACAATTCAAAAATGGAAGCTGAAGAAAAGCAGCGAGAAACTTTCGTATTTCGAAAACTAACTCATTATAGTAGCTCGAACGAAATATTTTCGAAAAATATTCGCGCAAATTTTCCTCTCGGGATGTATTATTATAAATAATTTAATTATAGAACTATTTTTCTTTCATTGTATTAAAATTTCTATTGAAATGAAAATTTATATTCGACTGACTTTCATACGATATTATGATGAAATGTCAAAATTTGAATAGAAATAATATTTCAGAGAAACATGAATAATTGATATTATTGAAACATACTACACTTTCAATAGAAACGAAAATCGAAACAAATCATACGAAGCGTCTACATATTGAATTCTATGAAACAGGCATAATAATTAATGGAATAAAAAATATTATTAAACATTTTCATCGCACGTTTCAACATCCATAGTTCGAAAAAGAACTATAAGAGAATCTAGATCTGAATAACGAAAATGTGGAATAAATAACGGACGTTTAGTAAATGGGTGGGGCGTCTATCCATTTGATTAACGACTTCGGCAAATTGCTAATTAGACCCGTCGGCTACCGGAGTCCCAAAAATTCAGCCCCTCTTTGCGAAACCATCAACAAGTGATCTGACTTAATCAAATATACCTTGGAAATTCAAATCCCTTTTTAAATTTCATAAATTTTAATTAAAAATCATTCTTATTTAAAAAAAAGTACGATAATTTGTTGGAATTCTCTGTGGCCTTCCATTGCATAGTGTATGTTTTTAATATTACCGATTACGAACGACGCGTGTTTGTTAACATATGAATTCTAGTTAAATAAATTACATGTAATTTTATTAATCTATAATTTTAAAAATGAGTTTGTAGTTTTCGCTGTGAAAGAAAATTGTTTAAAGGCGCGTTTTTAATTTTGTTTGCGTAAAATACTTGTTTCGAATGATTAAATGAAATGAGAGCAATTTTAAAAATTATATAAAAAATATTGAAAGTTATGGTTGAAATTGTATACCTGTTTAAATTGTTGTTGAAAAAATATACGCAATTATATTTTTTAACAATCATTTTTAGTACTAGCTTCTGTAACCAGCGTTACTCGAGGCTATAGATTTCAATTTAATTGTGAACTGTCATATAGCATATATTTATAATAAATACTAAGCGAACGAATTCCAAACTATAACTCTAGAAAGTTTTTCGTGATAGAAGAAGAGGTTGAGTAGTCTATAAGCACATTTGATATAATATATTATCGATATGAATTGGATAGGAGTTCGGAAAAATAAGAATCTTTTACTCTAGCTACATCCATTTTATTTTAGCTAAGTGAAATTATAATTCCTCTGTATATACCGGGTCGGCAATTTTAAAATTGTTTCAGCGAAATTACACAGTATCCGTAGCGTGTATTGATGGCGGTGCGATTAGTTGAGTAACGACATCTGCCTTCAGCCATTATGAACTCTCTGGAAAAGCTAATTATCTGTTTTGTTGGCAAGGCAACCGGGGGGAAGCCATTCGTCACTCGGACGTAGGCTGAATTCAAATTTCCCGCCATTTTCTAATAAACGGTGCACTCGCGCGAAACAAGATGGATGCCCGTGGAATTTGTTTTGCGCGCCGCCTGCATTTACGCTCCAATGGACTCTTGCATATTTTTTCATTTATTATTAATCGTTTCATTAAAATTAATATATGCTCTAATTCGTTCCATTGACAAAGGCGGTTTGTCAATTCGAAAATCGAACCAAACCATTAGATGCAGAACGTATATACAATATGTAGCCTTTATTTTAACAGTGGTTTAAGTTGACAGATCAAAAAAATAGTCGTTTTTTCAATTCACACCGATATTATTTTTTATAATAACAATTGGCCATATTTTTTTTGGAAAAATAAAGGACATTTTTTTGAGTAATGATTCCGAAAAATAACGGATAAAAGACAGTAGGTCCTAAATAAAGAAATGTCCTGGACCCTCTGTCCATTGAAATAAAGGATGTCTGGCCACCGTTACTATAATATTTATATATCAAAACGAACAAAAAACATTTAAAAATATTAATTGATTAAATAAGTATATTTTTTTCAGTATTAAGAACTATTTGAATGTCCCGAAATTCAACCGATTCATAGTTACAAATCAGAATCGTCTCAATTTCGAACGGTCGAAAATTAAAGACTTGCCCCTCTCAATTAATGGCGGATGCTTTACGAGCTGGTAGATCGAGAACGACGATTATAAAACGAATATACATATGTGTATAAAATAGAAAAAAAGAGTAGAAAAAAAACAGTGGACTTGCTCGTGTTGGCAATGAAATGCGATTCGAAGAAATCGAACGACGATGATGGTGGCGCAAGATATCGGCCATTAGCGACCGTTTTGTCAACCGGTGAAATAGTGACGACCGACACGTAACGTGTATTTATTTTTGAATAATTAAATATCGTAATATTAATATATTTGATGACTGAAAAGTCCAAGGGGTACAAGTGACTTCGCAGTGGTTTCGAGTAAATAGCGCTCAAAGTTGAACATTAACCTACATGTATAATATAAGGAGAAGGTCGAGTCATTTGATTTGATTTATATCCAAATTCGTTTATATCCTTTTGCCACCAAATAGATTTGATTTTTTCTGAATATAAATAATTTAAATTTTGATTTGTTTCATTATACGTTTTTTCTATTTCTGTTTCGAATTATCTAGAATCCAATCTGGTGTAATTACACTAAAAATCTGTATGTTATCTATCGCCCACGCCTAGAATATATTTCAAATTGTTGAAAATTTATGTGTTTATTAATAAACGATAAATAGATTCTGTTTTTATATCAATCGCTTATACCCTTAGGGGGCTATATCTCAAAGCTGGCAACCCCAAATTAGGGCGAAAACCAACAACGATCAAGAAAACAAATATCTTTCTAATTTCGTATGGGAATTATTCATTTTTATAACTTATTTTTTCTTGCGAATAAAAAATTCTTTCGAAATCAAATAAACAGAAAATGAAATTCAATGCATCGCGTTCTTTTATATGTGAATGTGGAAAAAATATCATAATTATTCAGAATGACAATAATTAATTAACCCATTCGCGACCATCTATCAAGTGCGGTCACGTCGAATTTTCTTCTCGATTTAACTAAATCAAAAATGTTCGCCGAACTAACGAGCCTTAATTATCGTTACGTGAACGTTCTTTGCACGATTACCAACTGTACACATCCATATAAGATTGGGGAAACTATTCATATTTCGGGATATTATTATTTCATTCATATGATTTTTATTTTATTTTTTTCAGATATTAGACAAATAGCGAGTTGTGAACTATTGTTATATCGTCTTTTGATTATTTCCAATTTGCTGCAATGAAAACTGTCACAATGTGAATGTAAGTATTATTTTTTTAACTGAAAGCCTGAATTTGTTTAAAATAAATATATTTCACGAATTTATGTATCTTATAATTAATTCTTACTTGAAATGAATTCATTATAATAAAGATATACTTGTAATTCATTTTTTTTATTTCATTTCCATCTGAAAAAAATGAAATTAAATGGAAATATCGTTTTTTTCCGAGTATCCCCTTTCATATAACGTAATAACAAAATACGATAAAGCGATATATCATTATTATTGCGCTTGATATACCATCATTGGAATAATAAATAATTAACATATCAAATTTAACGGTGAGCGCCCCTCGTTAACTCGATTAGAAACGGACGTCGAATTACGTCTACCGATTTTCCCATCAACTAATAAGGCATACGACTAAATCTCTCATCTGTGTCTATTTATTTGGATAACAGATCTCTAGAAGCCTTTTTAATTTAAATTATGTTAAGTCAACGATCTAAGCTTTTCTATGACGTAAAAGCGAACGTCAAAGGCGAAAAATTCGTCACATTTCCTATGCGGTGCAGGTAGATTTTTGGCCTTCAATGAAAAAGGGCATTTCTCATGACAAATGACGAAAACGTGAAATAATCAATGGCCCTACGACCGGAAAGGGATATCCGAAGGCTTTCCTCGAACGACGGGACGCTAATCCCCAGTCTCCCCTCGCTTTTCCTCGGGAGAGGAGATTGAGGGAAACTGCGACAAATCGTCGCCGGGGATTTTCGAAAAACCACCCTACGTTGCATACGAAATGTCAACGGATTTTGTTTTATATTTTTTCCGGTTTAAGAGTTCGATTAATCATCGAAGGAGCCATTTTTCAAGGCGTCGAATTGAAGCGACGCGCTCTGAAACGGCGTTCGTGTTTATTGAAATTTCGCTTTATGAAGTGTATAAAAATGTGAATATTAAATGATATTAAAAATGCTTATTTTATAGTCTTTAATTAATTTATAAGTGTCCATATTCAGAATAAGTGATACTAGAAAAATCTGCAATATCTTCTGATGAATATTTAAATTTGACATTTGACTTTTGTTGATTTAGTTAGCCTTTCGATAATAATTTCTTTCGGTCGTGACATTGCCAATAGGTCAAGAGAACAACGATCTGCTCATACAAGCAATAAATAAATTGGAAATATGCAAAAAAATAAAACATTCGAAAAATCTAATTTAGTTCTCGTCGATGGATTTTTGTTAACTAGGACACGGGATTCACGAATCGATTCTTTCAAAACTCACATCTCATTCGATATATAAAACTGATGTTTTAAACAGTTTTTTTTTCATAAAATTCTGAATAATAATAGAAATTACTTTATTTTTTACATTAAAAATAATTTTAAAATTTATTTTTCAAATCCAAATTTTAATTTCAAATTCAATATCGTATATACATAATTTTGGTATTTCAATAAAAATGTTCGTAAAGAAAAACACGACTTTAGAACATTGCCTAGGAAACATCACGAGCCACTGTCAGCAGGTTTGTTCCCATCATTTATTAGTCGGCGATAGAAAAAAATGTATGAAATGAATAATACGAAAAAAAAAACGAAGTAACCGAGAACTATAAATCATTATTCACTCGAGAAGTCACTTTTGTACATATTCGATTTACATCTATAATGAAGGAACTTGGCTTGAATCCCACATCCTCTTATCTCTTATTCTCATGTCTATTATTACAGCGCTTTGTATTATACACAAAATACTCGTAAGTACCACTATATTTATTTATATATGCGCCATAATAGAATTTCACGTGTGGAAAAACCCATTATTATCGAACGATTTGAATATATTGACTTTTTTTTCGATATTATAACATAGCATTGTTCAATCGGTAACTGGATATGACTATTCGACGATTGTTTTCGGGTGACAAATACGATATTGACATTTTAGTCGAATAATTGTGTCAGAAATGCTCGTTTGAATTTCAATTTGAAATTTTCGTCAATGCAATGATTGAACTATATTGAATAACGCCGAATATCGAATAATTTCAGCGTTGGAACGAAATGTTGTGATGGGAAATTTAGTTTTACGAAGCTTTAACCAGATTGCACAATTTCTATTTAGAAAAAAGGCACAAAAACGTGTAGATCTAATCAGTTCAAAAAATATGCTCATTTCGTCAGGTCGCATGTGTGTCTAGATGAAATCTATCTGATTTATACTAAACACGTACATGACGCGTTTATATTTTCCAGAATGACCATTTTACGAGCGAATTGTCTACGAATTTGTGCGTGAACAATTCCGTTGTTATCTGATTCGAAAACCGATGGTGTTTAAATTCTGGTGAAAATATTACACCTCATAGAGAGCGGTAGCAGCTAGGATTCGAACTGGCTTAGTAGGGATTGAAATTACGACGAGTTTCTTGTATGTATATCGGTGCTTTCTCGCTTTTTTATTGGGGCACAATGAGGCAAACTTATTGCCCAATGCTCCTGGGTTAAGCACCGTTGTTTATCGGTCGGGTCTCGCTAATAAACTAACTTGTTCGGTTTTAGCTTCGGCCCTAAGTGGAAAAAATACGTTTTGTAGTTTGCGCTGCTGTGGGATAGTCGGGCGATCCGTTTTATGAATCGGCCGATAGTTTTGGCTATTGAAAAATAAATTTAAATGAGGCCAGATGTAATAAAAAGGTACTCAGACATGTGGATTTGTAATATTAGAAAGCTCTTTTTGTAGCCATCGTTTATTGTTATGGTAATAACTTCAAAATCGCTGTGAGGAAAAAGTTATAGCTCAAGAACTTCGCCCCAATTCATTACTAACAACTAAACCACATTATGTTTTGTAGATGAAATGCTTTTATTATCAGTTAAAAATATTGTATTAATTGCTAAAATACTTTTATCTTCAATCTCTGGTTACGTTATATCATGCTATGTCCAACTTCATATAAAAAATATTTTTTGAAACAAGTTTAATATCAATTCAATCTGAAAAAGTGTTAATATTATATTACTTATATTTTTTTAAAACAAATTAAGGTAACTTAATGATGTTTTTTCCATATTAATATGAAAACGCATAAGATTTCATTTTATTTAATATCGATTTTAAACTCAAAAGACAAATATTGAATTCTCAATAAGGAAATCAAATTGTACCATACGCATAAAACGCGCGATAAATAATACAACGGTAGCTTTCGAAATTGTTCTCCGTCAGATTCTTCCTATAAAAAAAACGATAAAGAGCGTTTTAGAAAAACGAAAAACGCGAAATAAACATTCCTTAACAAGAGACGATAATAAAATGAGAAACGTTAAAAGCGCGGTTTTCCAGATTAGATCTAGTCGAGTGTTTCGGGGGTCAAATGTCACGGAAAACTTTCGGGTTTAACGAATGCGAAAACCTCATACATAAAAGCCGAGTCGAATGAATTAATCAAATTAAATTGTTGTGTTTGTGTTATGGTTTGCCGTTTATGGTTTCGGGATGAAATTCGACAATATTTCACTCCCTTATCGTATCGCTAGGGACATATTAAACGAGTTAACTGCTTAAGTGCTAGATTTAAACTAGAAAAAAAATGTATTATGAACATATTATTATATAATACATGTGTTTAATGATAGATAAGTTAAATTGGAAAAAATGAGTTAGTCGTTATTTACACGTTACAAAAAAATGTTTTCTTTCTTCAGTTTTAGACCTCTTTCAATAATTCATAATGAAACAAATGGGACCCAAAAGTATAATATAATATAATACAATGTCAAATATACCCGATAGACAAATTATACATAAATATACTTATGTTAAAATATAAATTGAATTGATTAGATTGAATAAATATAGGCGGACCTCGGCTTTCGCACATTTCGCACATTTTTGAAAAATATATATTTTTTTATATAGATTTTAAACAGACTAAACCACTCATATTCTTTCTTTTTTGATTAAGTCAATATATCTCTACTTATTTGTAATATTTTCAGCAAATTAGTGAAAGAAATTCCGTTTAAAATGCAAACAAATTCTTTGTTCGATACGTGTTTCGAGTGGATTCTCCAAAGAAACGACGAATTCAAATAATTCAAATAAAAACATTGAAATTCAAACCCAACTTGTATGGGACGTAACGAATTACATCGCATCGAGGCTAGTTTCGGTTGAATTCTTCACCAAAACCTCGAATTCTACTGAATTTTCGAAAAATATTTCGAAAAGTTATTAGGAGCATATGTTGATGCAGGAGTAAGCACATATAAAAATCTAACCTAAGTTGTATGGAACGACGCGAATTAACATCGCTTCGAGGCGTGTTTCGAACGAATTTTACATAGATACGTAGAATTCGAATAAAAACATCGAAAATCAAACCCAAGTCGTATGAATCGACGCGAATTACATCGCATCGGTTGAATTCTTCACCAAAACCTCGAATTCTATTGAATTTTCGAAAAATATTTCGAAAAGTCATTAGGAGCATATGTTGTAGCAAGAGTAGTCAAACCCAAGTTGTATGAAACAGCGCGAATTAGATCGCTTCGAGGCGTGTTTCGAACGAATTTTTCAGATACGTAGAATTCGAATAAAAACATCGAAAATCAAACCCAAGTCGTATGAATCGACGCGAATTACATCGCATCGGTTGAATTCTTCACCAAAACCTCGAATTCTATTGAATTTTCGAAAAATATTTCGAAAAGTTATTAGGAGCATATGTTGATGCAGGAGTAAGCACATATAAAATCACCTAAGTTGTATGGAACGACGCGAATTAAGATCGCTTCGAGGCGTGTTTCGAACGAATTTTTCATAGATACGTAGAATTCGAATAAAAACATCGAAAATCAAACCCAAGTCGTATGAATCGACGCGAATTACATCGCATCGGTTGAATTCTTCACCAAAACCTCGAATTCTATTGAATTTTCGAAAAATATTTCGAAAAGTCATTAGGAGCATATGTTGTAGCAAGAGTAGTCAAACCCAAGTTGTATGAAACAGCGCGAATTAGATCGCTTCGAGGCGTGTTTCGAACGAATTTTTCAGATACGTAGAATTCGAATAAAAACATCGAAAATCAAACCCAAGTCGTATGAATCGACGCGAATTACATCGCATCGGTTGAATTCTTCACCAAAACCTCGAATTCTATTGAATTTTCGAAAAATATTTCGAAAAGTTATTAGGAGCATATGTTGATGCAGGAGTAAGCACATATAAAAATCTAACCTAAGTTGTATGGAACGACGCGAATTAACATCGCTTCGAGGCGTGTTTCGAACGAATTTTTCATAGATACGTAGAATTCGAATAAAAACATCGAAAATCAAACCCAAGTCGTATGAATCGACGCGAATTACATCGCATCGGTTGAATTCTTCACCAAAACCTCGAATTCTATTGAATTTTCGAAAAATATTTCGAAAAGTCATTAGGAGCATATGTTGTAGCAAGAGTAGTCAAACCCAAGTTGTATGAAACAGCGCGAATTAGATCGCTTCGAGGCGTGTTTCGAACGAATTTTTCAGATACGTAGAATTCGAATAAAAACATCGAAAATCAAACCCAAGTCGTATGAATCGACGCGAATTACATCGCATCGGTTGAATTCTTCACCAAAACCTCGAATTCTATTGAATTTTCGAAAAATATTTCGAAAAGTCATTAGGAGCATATGTTGTAGCAAGAGTAGTCAAACCCAAGTTGTATGAAACAGCGCGAATTAGATCGCTTCGAGGCGTGTTTCGAACGAATTTTTCAGATACGTAGAATTCGAATAAAAACATCGAAAATCAAACCCAAGTCGTATGAATCGACGCGAATTACATCGCATCGGTTGAATTCTTCACCAAAACCTCGAATTCTATTGAATTTTCGAAAAATATTTCGAAAAGTTATTAGGAGCATATGTTGATGCAGAGTAAGCACTATAAAATCTAACCTAAGTTGTATGGAACAGCGCGAATTAACATCGCTTCGAGGCGTGTTTCGAACGAATTTTACATAGATACGTAGAATTCGAATAAAAACATCGAAAATCAAACCCAAGTCGTATGAATCGACGCGAATTACATCGCATCGGTTGAATTCTTCACCAAAACCTCGAATTCTATTGAATTTTCGAAAAATATTTCGAAAAGTTATTAGGAGCATATGTTGATGCAGGAGTAAGCACATATAAAAATCTAACCTAAGTTGTATGGAACGACGCGAATTAACATCGCTTCGAGGCGTGTTTCGAACGAATTTTTCATAGATACGTAGAATTCGAATAAAAACATCGAAAATCAAACCCAAGTCGTATGAATCGACGCGAATTACATCGCATCGGTTGAATTCTTCACCAAAACCTCGAATTCTATTGAATTTTCGAAAAATATTTCGAAAAGTCATTAGGAGCATATGTTGTAGCAAGAGTAGTCAAACCCAAGTTGTATGAAACAGCGCGAATTAGATCGCTTCGAGGCGTGTTTCGAACGAATTTTTCAGATACGTAGAATTCGAATAAAAACATCGAAAATCAAACCCAAGTCGTATGAATCGACGCGAATTACATCGCATCGGTTGAATTCTTCACCAAAACCTCGAATTCTATTGAATTTTCGAAAAATATTTCGAAAAGTCATTAGGAGCATATGTTGTAGCAAGAGTAGTCAAACCCAAGTTGTATGAAACAGCGCGAATTAGATCGCTTCGAGGCGTGTTTCGAACGAATTTTTCAGATACGTAGAATTCGAATAAAAACATCGAAAATCAAACCCAAGTCGTATGAATCGACGCGAATTACATCGCATCGGTTGAATTCTTCACCAAAACCTCGAATTCTATTGAATTTTCGAAAAATATTTCGAAAAGTCATTAGGAGCATATGTTGTTGCAGGAGTAGCACATAAAATCTACCTAAGTTGTATGGAACAGCGCGAATTAACATCGCTTCGAGGCGTGTTTCGAACGAATTTTTCATAGATACGTAGAATTCGAATAAAAACATCGAAAATCAAACCCAAGTCGTATGAATCGACGCGAATTACATCGCATCGGTTGAATTCTTCACCAAAACCTCGAATTCTATTGAATTTTCGAAAAATATTTCGAAAAGTCATTAGGAGCATATGTTGTAGCAAGAGTAGTCAAACCCAAGTTGTATGAAACAGCGCGAATTAGATCGCTTCGAGGCGTGTTTCGAACGAATTTTTCAGATACGTAGAATTCGAATAAAAACATCGAAAATCAAACCCAAGTCGTATGAATCGACGCGAATTACATCGCATCGGTTGAATTCTTCACCAAAACCTCGAATTCTATTGAATTTTCGAAAAATATTTCGAAAAGTCATTAGGAGCATATGTTGTAGCAAGAGTAGTCAAACCCAAGTTGTATGAAACAGCGCGAATTAGATCGCTTCGAGGCGTGTTTCGAACGAATTTTTCAGATACGTAGAATTCGAATAAAAACATCGAAAATCAAACCCAAGTCGTATGAATCGACGCGAATTACATCGCATCGGTTGAATTCTTCACCAAAACCTCGAATTCTATTGAATTTTCGAAAAATATTTCGAAAAGTTATTAGGAGCATATGTTGTAGCAAGAGTAGTCAAAACACCAAGTTGTATGAAACAGCGCGAATTAGATCGCTTCGAGGCGTGTTTCGAACGAATTTTTCTAGATACGTAGAATTCGAATAAAAACATCGAAAATCAAACCCAAGTCGTATGAATCGACGCGAATTACATCGCATCGGTTGAATTCTTCACCAAAACCTCGAATTCTATTGAATTTTCGAAAAATATTTCGAAAAGTCATTAGGAGCATATGTTGTAGCAAGAGTAGTCAAACCCAAGTTGTATGAAACAGCGCGAATTAGATCGCTTCGAGGCGTGTTTCGAACGAATTTTTCAGATACGTAGAATTCGAATAAAAACATCGAAAATCAAACCCAAGTCGTATGAATCGACGCGAATTACATCGCATCGGTTGAATTCTTCACCAAAACCTCGAATTCTATTGAATTTTCGAAAAATATTTCGAAAAGTCATTAGGAGCATATGTTGTAGCAAGAGTAGTCAAACCCAAGTTGTATGAAACAGCGCGAATTAGATCGCTTCGAGGCGTGTTTCGAACGAATTTTTCAGATACGTAGAATTCGAATAAAAACATCGAAAATCAAACCCAAGTCGTATGAATCGACGCGAATTACATCGCATCGGTTGAATTCTTCACCAAAACCTCGAATTCTATTGAATTTTCGAAAAATATTTCGAAAAGTTATTAGGAGCATATGTTGATGCAGGAGTAAGCACTATAAAATCTAACCTAAGTTGTATGGAACGACGCGAATTAACATCGCTTCGAGGCGTGTTTCGAACGAATTTTTCATAGATACGTAGAATTCGAATAAAAACATCGAAAATCAAACCCAAGTCGTATGAATCGACGCGAATTACATCGCATCGGTTGAATTCTTCACCAAAACCTCGAATTCTATTGAATTTTCGAAAAATATTTCGAAAAGTCATTAGGAGCATATGTTGTAGCAAGAGTAGTCAAACCCAAGTTGTATGAAACAGCGCGAATTAGATCGCTTCGAGGCGTGTTTCGAACGAATTTTTCATAGATACGTAGAATTCGAATAAAAACATCGAAAATCAAACCCAAGTCGTATGAATCGACGCGAATTACATCGCATCGGTTGAATTCTTCACCAAAACCTCGAATTCTATTGAATTTTCGAAAAATATTTCGAAAAGTTATTAGGAGCATATGTTGTAGCAAGAGTAGTCAAACCCAAGTTGTATGAAACAGCGCGAATTAGATCGCTTCGAGGCGTGTTTCGAACGAATTTTTCAGATACGTAGAATTCGAATAAAAACATCGAAAATCAAACCCAAGTCGTATGAAAAGACGCGAATTACATCGCATCGGTTGAATTCTTCACCAAAACCTCGAATTCTATTGAATTTTCGAAAAATATTTCGAAAAGTTATTAGGAGCATATGTTGATGCAGGAGTAAGCACATATAAAAATCTAACCTAAGTTGTATGGAACGACGCGAATTAACATCGCTTCGAGGCGTGTTTCGAACGAATTTTTCATAGATACGTAGAATTCGAATAAAAACATCGAAAATCAAACCCAAGTCGTATGAAAAGACGCGAATTACATCGCATCGGTTGAATTCTTCACCAAAACCTCGAATTCTATTGAATTTTCGAAAAATATTTCGAAAAGTTATTAGGAGCATATGTTGATGCAGGAGTAAGCACATATAAAAATCTAACCTAAGTTGTATGGAACGACGCGAATTACATCGCATCGGTTGAATTCTTCACCAAAACCTCGAATTCTAATGATCTAATTCGCGATGTTTCATACAACTTGGGTTTGACTGCTACTCCTGCATCAACATATGCTCCTAATGACTTTTCGAAATATTTTTCGAAAATTCAATAGAATTCGTGGTTTTGGTGAAGAATTCAACCGATGCGATGTAATTCGCGTCTTTTCATACGACTTGGGTTTGATTTTCGATGTTTTTATTCGAATTCTACGTATCTGAAAAATTCGTTCGAAACACGCCTCGAAGCGATCTAATTCGCGAAGTTTCATACAACTTGGGTTTGACTGCTACTCCTGCATCAACATATGCTCCTAATAACTTTTCGAAATATTTTTCGAAAATTCAATAGAATTCGAGGTTTTGGTGAAGAATTCAACCGATGCGATGTAATTCGCGTCGATTCATACGACTTGGGTTTGATTTTCGATGTTTTTATTCGAATTCTACGTATCTGAAAAATTCGTTCGAAACACGCCTCGAAGCGATCTAATTCGCGCTGTTTCATACAACTTGGGTTTGACTACTCTTGCTACAACATATGCTCCTAATGACTTTTCGAAATATTTTTCGAAAATTCAATAGAATTCGAGGTTTTGGTGAAGAATTCAACCGATGCGATGTAATTCGCGTCGATTCATACGACTTGGGTTTGATTTTCGATGTTTTTATTCGAATTCTACGTATCTATGAAAAATTCGTTCGAAACACGCCTCGAAGCGATGTTAATTCGCGTCGTTCCATACAACTTAGGTTAGATTTTTATATGTGCTTACTCCTGCATCAACATATGCTCCTAATAACTTTTCGAAATATTTTTCGAAAATTCAATAGAATTCGAGGTTTTGGTGAAGAATTCAACCGATGCGATGTAATTCGCGTCTTTTCATACGACTTGGGTTTGATTTTCGATGTTTTTATTCGAATTCTACGTATCTGAAGAATTCGTTCGAAACACGCATCGAAGCGATCTAATTCGCGATGTTTCATACAACTTGGGTTTGACTGCTACTCCTGCAACAACATATGCTCCTAATAACTTTTCGAAATATTTTTCGAAAATTCAATAGAATTTGAGGTTTTGGTGAAGAATTCAACCGATGCGATGTAATTCGCGTCTTTTCATACGACTTGGGTTTGATTTTCGATGTTTTTATTCGCATTCTACGTATCTATGTAAAATTCGTTCGAAACACGCCTCGAAGCGATGTTAATTCGCGTCGTTCCATACAACTTAGGTTAGATTTTTATATGTGCTTACTCCTGCATCAACATATGCTCCTAATAACTTTTCGAAATATTTTTCGAAAATTCAATAGAATTCGAGGTTTTGGTGAAGAATTCAACCGATGCGATCGATGTAATTCGCGTCTTTTCATACGACTTGGGTTTGATTTTCGATGTTTTTATTCGAATTCTACGTATCTGAAAAATTCGTTCGAAACACGCATCGAAGCGATCTAATTCGCGATGTTTCATACAACTTGGGTTTGACTGCTACTCCTGCAACAACATATGCTCCTAATGACTTTTCGAAATATTTTTCGAAAATTCAATAGAATTCGTGGTTTTGGTGAAGAATTCAACCGATGCGATGTATTCGCGTCTTTTCATACGAGTTGGGTTTGAATTTCAATGTTTTTAGAATTTAGATTTAAATTTAGATTTTTCAAGAATAGCATTACAGGAGCAATTTAAATTAATAATTCCGGATATTTTTTTTTTATATAACTCGGCTTTCGAATAATTTAAATTTCGCACAGATTTTCAAAATCAATTATTTGCGAATGTCGAGGTTCGCCTGTATAAAACAATGTGTTGTGAAATTTAAAAATACTTTCAAACAAAATCAAACGCAATCTCTTCAATGTCTCTCATTGTAAATGAAATAAGATAGACTTACACCATCATTTAAGTAAAAGGCACATATTATATAATTAATATTCGAATAAATGAGTCTTAATTCGCAATGCTTACGTATTATAAAACATTCACTTGAAACAAATTCGTACAATCGTAACGGGAGAAAAAAGGATTGTCGTTCATACAAATTGGGATACACACGATACTTTCGTGATACTCCTAATTGAATTTAACTCGAGATGGCATTAAATTCGACTTTTTTATCGAACGATATTAAAATTGAATTTATTTTACGGTCAGATGCGAGTCAGGGCGTCAACGTGTTATCTTTATGCTCTTCAATAAAAACGACACTCGGGTGCCACTGAGATGTGACGTTTTATTTTAGATTTTCATTATTTATTTATATCTTTTTGCTCTTTTTCGGAATTTATATCTTTCGAATGACTCTAAAGGATTTATCTATCATTTTTATGGAAGTTTCAGAACGTCTCGTCTCACTATCAGTTGTTGTTTTTTTATTTGAACATATCTGAGTTGGAAAGGTTTTACTCTAAATTTTAATGATCAATTATGATGATAGTAATTTAGTCTAATTTATTCATAAAATACCCATCGATTTAATCAAAAATGTAATCTTGAATAGTTTTTCAGTTTTTGTAATTCAAAGTGTGGTATATTTCTAAAGTAGGTACCCTAGTGAATATTTTATTGGATATAAACCGTTTTGATATATGTATTTTAAATAATAATAATATCACTGTATGTTTAAAAGCTGACATAGAGTTGGGGTGCAGTTAAAAGGCGGGATGGTGGGCTTCCCTCGTTGTTGTTGTATGTTTAAAAAACCATCTGAAAAATCATTTAAATATTTTGTTAATGCACCTAAAAAATATACCGAACTTTTACCTGCGATAGCTAAAAAAAACTATCGAAAGTTACGTTTTCATAATTCACAACAATTTCAAATCAATACAAACACAAATTTTCATAAAAATCTAAGGAGATCTATATGAAGATTTTTCTTGTTAAGACAATCTTCATTTTTAAAATTTATCAGCATCCCCGAAGCCTACAATAAAAACTCAGAAGGACAATAAAAATTGCGCCCCCTTTCTTCTGCAGCTTTTCCGTCTGGTTCTCAAACATCCGGTCGTTTTCGAAAGTCGTCTCGTTAGATTTAGAACCGGCGATAAAACCCATGGAACAATTCGCGTGTAAACACGGCCAGGGCTGGCCAACCTTTTCGGGGAAAGGCGACGGACGTGCTCTCGACGAAATGTCGAGGATTACGCGGGAAAACTGTGCAAATCGGAAAATTATTATGAATTTGTGCGAACCAAATGGACGCAGTTATGTCGAAAATTGGGGATTTCGTCTTATGTTATGCTTTATTGTTATTGTTTCGATGGTGTATATCGAGTTTACCATGTTTTTTTTATTGGTGATTACCTTCTGTGATTTTTGAAAATCTTTGGACTTTCAGCTAGTTGTAATATGTGTGTAGTATTTTCAATTTTCATAATAAATTCCGTTGCGTGTGTAGGTCGTGCATAATATTTTGCTGCGAATAGCCTTACAAGATACGATGGGAATCTCTGTATTTTTAAAATATTAGATGCAAATTGTAAAATAAAATTTTACCAAATCCTTCACAAATGTGCATATAATAACCCTGGAAAGTTTCACTTTAAAAGGATCAACTGTTATGGAGTCAAAAAATAACACAAATACATTTATTTTTATTTACACTGATTTAGTTGATAAGTGAATATCTATAGTCATGGAAATTAAAATGTTTACATTGTCTTGATTCTGAAAAAATATTGATGCAATTCATTCATATCTTTTCCCCAGATTTTGATAGTTGATTGTTGAAGAACCCCCGTGTATTTTAAAATCGGTTTATTCTCAAACCATAGGTGAAAAGATCGGTCTTAAGACTTTCGATTTTTCAATATAACAGATTTTCAAATCATTCAAAGTTGAGCACGTCTGTCTTCAAAGGACGTATCCCACATCCAAACTGCCTTAATTCTCGTGCGGTTTAATTCTCTCATACGTCCTTGCGGCCGAGGGTAGCACCGCCTTTACGACGGGCGGCCGGTTCTTTGAACTTTACACTGCGCGAGACAGGTGTAAAACGTACACGCGAGTGTAGCACTCGCATTATAACGCGATGCGCGGATTCGACGAAAGTTGTTTTCGTTTTAATTAAAGTGTCTCGAGTAAAAACTGTCGTTCACACGGGGAACGGTTGATTGCTTCGCGGCCGTTAAAAATGGAACGAGTTGATTGTGTCAGGTGTGTTGTGTTGTGCGTTTGACGTTTGCGGCAGCTTTTCACAACCTTTTCTGTGCTGGGGATGATGCGAGAGTTTCGTCGATTTTCTCCTAAAGGGTTGTGGCTTTGATGTTCGTTTTGATACATTTTGTAAGAGATAATTTCCAACAGAGATTGAAAATATAAATAAAAAAAAAAATATGTGCAACACTCATCGAAATGTCCTGTCTGATTATTTGGTCAAAAATATCGAATATTAAAATACTTGCAAGAATTAAATGAAATCAGCAAATCAATCTCAATGTTATAAGAAAGTAGCTTAATTTATGTTATTTTCAAATAAATTTAAATAATTATATCTGAAACATTAATAAGGAAAAATATTTCTTCAGAACAGAAAAGGGTGATAAATGAATAGTTAATCCTTTCCTATAGAAAATTATGCAAATTAAATAAAATGTTGCCCAATTTTTATATGACGGCCATTATTTCGCAATCAAGGCAAATAAATTGATGGCGGTGTTTGGGCCTTTTTCAACAGCTTTACAACGTAATAGCTTAACGACCTTAATGCATACGTGTTACCGTCGAAGAGCAGGTGCACATGTGTAACAACATGCAATCTCTGATTATTTGCTTTAAAAAATACACGTATGTACTACATAATGCACCACTCACGTGGAAGGGAAGCTTCTATGCATTTCCCTTTGCAGCAGATAAGGGATAGGGTTGTCCATTTTGGATTTGGATTAAACAATTTCTAATATTTCATCAGTGGTTTAATCCAGTACGTTTGATGTAGTACTAATGCATTGATATAATATTATTTAAAAGTTATTAAGAGCTTAATAAGGATAATCTCTTCCGAGAAATGTTTCTGTTTATTTTAAATATCATATTCCATGAAAATCATTCCGCATATCGATGTTAAATTCAATATTAAAATTCATTATCAATCAATCTTCAAATTATTATAAAAACTATAATCCTATTTCATGAATTTTTTTTACGAAAAATTCTAAAATCTAGTGTTTAAAATCCTCACTACATTTTATTACAGTCGTCTCCCGTTTAACTCGATTACTTCGATATGTTTGCGATATTTTTTCGAAAAAATGCAAAGACGTGATCACTAGAAGAATTATCGCACGTGTATTGAACAAAAACATGTGAAGTAATCGCGTTAAGCGGGGAACGACTGTAGTTAAATTTGAAAAATTCAAATTTTAAAATCGATCGATAGTCAACCCTGTTTTGTAAACACGCAGTCGCGAAATTACTCCATTTCAGCTGAAACAGTGCGCTCTGTAGCTTTCGCCGAGATGCTAAATTGTGATAAACGAGTTCTAGAACAAATTGGCTATCCCCGGTCTCCTCCCCCGCGTCGCCCACCTGCCCTCCCCCTCGCCTCCAACGCAAACATAATTTAAATTGAACGAGAGATAAGAGAGTGGTAATTCAATGCCGGAGCACATCTCGTTTGTGTGCGCATTGTTTTCCGCTGCAGGCCCATCAATTACGCGATTAGGCTAAATTAACATGGGAATGTTTGCACTATGAGGGCTTTTCGAGGACCCATTGTCCACACGTTCAAAAACGCTGTTCAAATATCACGCTGATTTATCTCTGTTATGTATCGTTTCGATGAATTAAATTTTTAATTAAACTGATTTTTCTAGATTCGAATCAATCCAGATCAAAACAGGACTCATGGTTACAAAAATGCTGAAGATTGAAGACCTTTCTCCGATTCGGACTATAACGGTATTAAAAAAAAGCTCTTTATGCGGTGTTTACATATGGCTATCGTCATTCCTGTTGTTGTTCACATCTAGCTTTTACATGCAGAATAATTAGGTACGAACGTTATAATGAGAAATGCAACGACAACAAGAGAATAGTTAAAGTCAATATGTAAACACCGCATTATACATATAATTCCCGATTTACACTATAACAGTTGCACATGCAGTTGGTGTTTTTTTCTCGCCCTAATTACCTTTTACATATCCAACTATCATAATATTTTCAGCGCTTACGAAGCGTTCTTGAAGAACACTTTAATTAATTAATTAATTAATTATTAATATTAATATTAATTTGAAATCAAATCAGCCACACTTCAAATGTGATCAAATAAACATATTATGTTACATACAATCTATAAATATGGTAGAGGAATTGACATAGAATTACATATGTTTCTCGGAAAAACCAATTTGCTTCATTTCTCCACACAAGTATTACTCCTACAATTTGACTGAAAATAAATTTCATATGAATCGTATATACATAGAAGATAAATAAATGTTTCCAAATTCAGATTATGAATTATTAAGTTTAAATGTACTTCTACGAATAGTGAACAGGGAAACTTTCAGACTAAGTGCTTTACTAACAGCTTTTAATACTCGTATATCGTGTGTAATTCACATTTGAATTAATTTCAAAACTAAAAACAATTAAAGATCATACCACATGTTCTGCAGAAAAAATATACAATATAGAAGATAATGACAAGAGGTCAAATCGATCGATACTTTAATAGACGACTGAAAAAGCCAAGGGGTACAAATGACATTTTAGCCGAAATTGATTCATGTACAGATCACTTCTATATTCGCTCATATATTTGGTGGCAAAAGGATATAAACGAACTAGGAATGTTGTACCGAGATGAGGATGTTGAGGATGTATAATAATACATCCTCAACTTTGAGCGAGTTATGAATTTCATCCATAAGCCTATATACATATGTACTTCAATTAGTCTTATTGTTAGACAATTACTCATAGGTAATTCGATATGTACATATGTATATTATTCGTGTGGAGACAATCATAAGCATTGTTTATTATAAAAAGGCCAATTACCAAATATGCACCGGATCGGTTTTCAATCGACGATACCGACGCATCCTAATATAGTTATATTCCAATCATAAATTTAGTACATATTTGGTATTTGGCCTTTTTATAATAAACAATGCTTATGAGTGTCTCAACATGAATAATATACATATCGAGTTACCTGTGAATAATTGTCAAATTGTAAGACTAATTGAAGTGAATGAAATAAAATCCATAACTAGTATAGCGCGCTTTTCTCGAATTCGTTGCGAAGTCACTTGTATCCCTCGGCCTTTTCGGCCAATACGTCTCCATCTAAAAAAATAAACTAGCCGATACATTTGCAGAAATTGTAGATCCGGATTTTCGGGTGTTTCATCGGCGCGATTAACAAGTCGTTTCGGTTGAAAGCATAATGACCGTACGAGGCCATTATAAATCAACCGCCGTAAAACTGATTTTAATTGGTGGTTGGGTTACGCGCCACCACTGCACTTATTATTTTTCATATATGTATGTTATATACGCACTCGATATCGATTTATTTGTTCGCCGTACGTATTCAATTATCGCGGCGCCAATATGTGTAGTGATTAGCACATTCCGCCATTGTGCTAAGGTGGGTTGATTGAAATCTATTAAATTCCGATTCGAGATAATGCAGTTAATTAAAATGATAAGATTCGTAGTTATTATGTCTTATATTTCTTTCCATATTAGTCAATAATCGAAAGGTTACATACTGATGGGCAGTCATTTAACAATGAGATAAACAAAAATCTACATGAATGGCGAATGTAAGACATACGTCCGTCTTTCTTTCGTCACTCATATGGATTTTCGACAGTTCGAGGACTGACAATAATACTTAGATACATAAGGAGGAATCCTGCGATATCAGGATAGTCAACGAGGAGGCCACTTTGTTCCCGGGCATTATTCAAACCCTCTCCACTCGTGGGTCGACGTCAACGTTTCCATCTCTGTAATTCGCGTCGTCGTCGGTAGACGTGCGTCCTTTTGAAAATTAGCACGGGGGCCGTCTCGGATTATCCTCCGGTGGCCCCAACTTTCTACTAATTAAGTAATAAGAACTAAGAGCCGAGGCGCGCGCGCCAACTTCGCCCGTAACAACATTAATTGAAGAGTTTGTTGAACGAACGTAAACTCGTCGCTTCGGGCCCAGGTGAAATTTAGCAAATTTCCCTACGCCTAGATAACACTCGAATGCTGTTTGTGTGTTTGCATGGATGGAAGGAAGGAATGAAGGAAGGTGAGCGTCGCCGAAACTACGACGGTTAATCAAATTTGAAATTAGCGCCGACTTTCCGTCTTCTTCGATTGTGTGTTTTCATATGTTTCTTTCCGAGTATTTGATCCATTCGATTCGAAAGAGGTGTTAATTTGATGCTTTACGAAACGATTCTTGCACTTAATATAAAAATCTATGAATATAAAAAAAGAAGGCTTTATATATAAAGGAAAATTTTAAAATTCCGTCCAGAACCTGAGAAAAGTTCTCGCTTTTCTCATCGGAATGCGTAACGTGTTTAGACGTCCGATCTATAAAATAGCCTTCCGATACGTTGTATAATACAAGAGGAGCGGTGTTAAAAAAACGGACGCAGGTCTCGTTATCCAAATCGTGACGCTCGTTGGGGTCGTGGCCCTGCCCCAAAGAAAACAAGCACGCTCGATGACCATCATTATTGCTGTTAACACTTTTTTCGCAACGGCAACACAAAACCGTCCCACAAGACTCACGTGCGAATTTCTTTCGAAATTGTATATCGTGAAAAGTTTGTGCGTACCGCGTCGGCGTCGATGTCAGTGTACTTGTAATACTGGGTTCGATTCTTGGCAACGGTCACATGTAGTTTATTGAAATGATCAATCGTTTCTTTATGATATTTGATTCGAATTACGAGTATAGTCAGTCTTTAAATTATATGTATACGTTTCCGAACTTTAATCGAATCCGTCGTATGTCGAGGTTTTCTTTTTTTATTAATACAATATGTAATTCGAATAAATACATATTAAAATTTAAAAATAATGAACATCAACTGCAGTAAAAAAATAGTCCTTAAAAATGGATTCAACACCCTGTCCGTTTCAATTAAATTTGATCAATTTTTGCACCATACATGGTACGATAGTTACTCTTCCAAATTCCTAACCCTAACAGCTGCTTCTTCGCATCAAAAATGAATGATTAATTGAGAAATTAAAAAAAAAATCTTAGATACATCTAAACGTGATTCGTAAAAGCCATAATTTCACGCTAGTTGACGACTCTTCGGTGATAGTCGATTTTTTTTTCATATCTGCACCACCATTAGGTATACGATGGTCTGAGGCTCGGGTCTTGAACCACTCTGGAACGGTGGCTTTTAATTAGTGGTAGACGGTTAGGATTGTGTGCTCGAGAGTGAGCAATTACGCTGATGGACTGCCATTGTAGATGCGTACGTGCCCAACAATGGTGCATATAACGTACAGACGTCGATTATACACGAGATGATTGCCAAATTTAATTAACCACATACACCGAGAAGAACGGCTCTCTGATTCCATGTATCATTCCGCGAATCGTCCGAAATAGATTCTTGTTTATTTATCGGGTTATGGCGCCTGTTTCTTGAAATTTCTTAATTAATCAACCACTTTCAAGCGAAGAATTGACACTAAAACATCAAATCAATATTCTGATCTGATCAAATATACAAAATAAACAAAGAATGTGAAATAACGTTTTACAAACAATGGGATTTCTTTTGTTTGACAGTTCTCAAGGAGTTCTTTTCGCAGCTCAGCCGTAGCAAATATTATGCGTAGCCTACACAAGCATCGAGAAATACTATTCACAATCGGCTTTAAGTCCAAAATAGCAACGACAGGATTCGAAATCAAAAACACTGACATCCGACGTAACACGCATACGCTTCACTATCGGCAGGTTTTAATTTATAAAACACCTTGTTTGTCAGCGCTTCACTTATTAACGTCATCGAGCAGACACTTTATTATGGATCATTCCATAACTAGGTGATTTTTCATTCTATGCATAACGATCTAGAGGCGCGTGTCGTAAAGGGAGGCACTTTTACGAGCGGAAGCCTGAATTCATCATGGCTAATTTCGCGAATGAACCGGAAGAATTGCACGACGTTCTCGCGAGTGTCTTTAAGTGGTATAACACCGAAGGCGAAGTGCATAATAACGCCGAGAAGGAGTTACGGCCGAAGTGCGGCTGTTAATTTGTTTAAATAATTAACTCAACGTGCTGGTTGTCGTTAACAAACTATGAGGTTCTCGGACGAATTTTGCTCCCACTGTACTAATGTAATTTCAGCGTGTGAAGTTTTAAGTTGGGTATGTGTGAATATTGGGTATATGTATACACTATTGATTTTGATTCTGGATACTTTTCTAGGTGGATTCAAAATATAAAATGCAATATTTAGAACCGTACATAATCGGTCTTCAAATTTATTAAAAAAACTTATCAAAAGTATCCAGATTTTATCACAATAATGTATGCATAATAAATTCTAATATGGATTTTATTGAATTTTCATTTGATTGCATTTTAAGCATACCTATAATAAAAAAAACTTTTGGAAAAAAAACATTTATGACACCAATTTTATACGCTATTCGAAATCATTCTGTAATATAAAACATTTTACGAAAAGATCAACGAAAAACTCACAAAGACATAAATTGATATAAAAGAAGAATTTACACCTACATACATACATACATACACTTTTCGATACAAAACTATGAGTGCACTTATAATTGTACATTAAGTTTTCCTAAAAAAATGCTGATTCGATTTACTTTTAATATTTTAATGTAATATCAATATAAAAGCACGTGACTAGTGTTTTATATAATATTTTCCGTACTAATCGTACACAAATTTGTAATCTAAACGACAACAGTGAAAATATCATTCAGACTAACGTCAAACCTTTCATAAAATTTCCACAATTATAATTTATTTATTTATATTTTATTTCGGCTATAAATCTCTTTAAAACGAATTATCTAAAAAAAAATATTCTACTCAAAACTGGCACAAATTCATAGGCGAGAATAAAGCAGCACGGTTTCAAACTACAAACTAATTCTTAACATAAAATAATACAATCGACACAGTTTGTAAAAAATTGAGCAAAGCAAAGCAGTTAAACATTACATTAATTTAATCTAATTAATGCTCTGAAAATAACTAATAAAATTCTGAAGATTCTCGCGACGTCCATAATTACATTTAAGCTGGGTTTCACTTCCAGCGACGAATAGAGGCAGCGACAGGGTACGACACTTTGGTCACCCTATAAACAACGGAGACTGTTTTTTGAAGTTTCCATCATACACATTGTAACCAAGAAGTCGCACTCTGTAGCTGCAGTCGAAACCCAACTTTACACTTTGAAAGCTTTAAATTGCAAACAAAATCTCATGTTCTTGTACGTTATATCGAATATTATTGATTTATGATTGCTGTTCTTTCTGATCGCTCGACGTCGGAGTCTCTTCATTTTCCGGCGATCGAGTGTTGAGGTGGCGCTAGGGACGTTTTCCAGGTGGCACAGGAGTGTAAGGGCAACCTAACAATTGATCAGCGATGTGGCCTGCTTCTCGAAGACCACTCAGAAAGGCTCCGTGGACAGTAGCCGGGTAATTTCTCATGGTGTGCTCTCCTGAAAATAAAAAAATATTTTTTTTTCAATTAATAGTGATTTGATTATTTGAAAAAAAAAATTGGGCTAAAAGCGATATTTAAAAAAATAAAATTCAATTCGTCACAATCCAATTAAGCGATAGGTATTTTCCCACATTTTCATTTCAATTCGGTCGGTCACTGTGATGCTATTTCGTTAAATGTGAAAATTCGCTTTTCCATTCGTATTCGAGAAAACCAGATTTGAAACTACGTACAAAAATCCACATAGCTACCAAAAGTGCACAAAATATTTTAATCGAATTTCGCAGAATTTGAATCGAGTTGTGTTTATAATGTGAAATAAAACAATATTATTTATGTTTTGAATCGAAACCATGAAAACTAAATATTGGTTATGTCGGCTACCTTGTTCTATATTTACCAATTTTCAATTTACACTTTTGAAGATAATAACCTCTAAAGTGTGATTTCATTCGATATTGAAATTTTCAGAACAGATTTTTACTAAAAATTCGATATATTGGTCTCGGATAGCATACACGTAATCGAATTTATTCGACGTTAGTTGGTCACTCGTATCGTGTTCATGTAAATCAATAAATACATCGCACACCATACGTGTACATAGAGGAATTGTCCTAAATATGGAAACATATAAGCTTTAAGCTTGTATTTTAATATCGCTGTTCTTTCTCTATAATCTAATATTAATACGCGAGTATCTAGCCACAACAAATTTTTAAGCAAACTTAAACGAATGTAATTTTATTTATTTAGTAATTTCAACCTTTACATGCGAAATACTGAAAAATTTGCGAAGGCAACACCACGCATGACACAAATATTGAATCAAGCGGTTCGTTTGCGTTTCGCGTCCCCGTCACGGACCGATTTGCATATCGGAAAACGCGCACGTATCGTATAAATACGCCCTCACACAGTAGCCGTACATTCCTTTGGCACACTCCTGTCCGTGTAATCCCGAACCAATTACAAAAACCAATATGTCCCGTCCGCTTTATCGGGAATTCGCCGACAGTTTGCTTGTATGTGTGTTTTCGCATTGAATTTAAACTTGAATGTTGTGCGGAAAATACCTGCGAAAAATAACGTTGGTGGTGACGATCCGATGCTCACTGGAGCTGCTAATAGGTCGTAGTCAGTGCCTGAAGATCCTACTGCGACGAAAGAGTATGATCCTCTTGCATAAGGATCGGCTCTCCATCTGAAATTATAATTAAAATCGATCAATTTAATAATTTTCTTAGGCTGTCCAAAAAATCTAATGCGTCGTCCACACTATGTAAATGACAAGTGGTCGATTCAAGCTCTTTCAGCATGAATCAGAATCTGTTTGTTATTTATAAACTTTAAAAACCCAATAAATGATTACCTATCATCGAAAGCACTGATTGATAATAGCTAACTTCCAATCAGCCTTGAATATCAATCTTTTGATCGCATATTGTCATTCATTTACTCGAAAGCTTACCTGGTAACTACACATTCTTTCGGTTGTGGTACAGCACTTTGTCCGAAAATGCCTTTCAAAACAGCAATGCATCTCCCAACGATAACGTCATCGGTGACGTTTTCCATAATTGCCGCAGCTTCACCGGCGACCAAAGCCAACAGCACAGGAGCAGAATAGAGATTCCAAAACAAGAACAGCTCTCCTGAAAACACAATTAAGCGAAACTGTACATAAAGCGGTTATAAAACAAGAGACGAAGATAAAATGTGTAACGATTTCGACCATAATGACGTTAGTTAGAGCGTTATAGTCTATAAAGGCAAACAAGCACCGTCATAAAGGGACATAATAAAAATACAAAGGCGCAATAATTAAATACATGCCCTCAAATTAAAAAGAATATCGTACAGGCGATGAAACGCATTTGAATTTCCGACCGGGGACGGCAATAAAGAAAATTCGCCGAAACAAACCCGATGCTCGGTCAGACCCTTTAAGGGCTCCTTTTTTGAACCCTTTAAGGGCCCCTTTTTTGAACCCTCAGGGGTGGAGTCGGTATTCAAATAAGCCAGAAAACCCGACGAAATTATGCTAATGGCGACCGAATTCGACGTTCACACATTGTCGGACGCGTGAATTATCGCGCCTGACAAGAGTCGAATTAAAAATTGCCCCAAAATGCTAAATTAAAAAGGTTCGATCGCTTATAAAACGTTCGAGCGTACCACAAAAGCATAATATACAGTTGCATCAATGTTTTATGTATGTATTCGCATAAATTACGGTAGTTAAACTGACCACTTCTAAAATTAACCGTTTGTTGATTAATTTATTTATTTTTACGGGTCGTTCAAAATATGCAATTGATAAACATTATTGAGTCGAGTTATTAATTCTCTTCATACAGATTTTCGACTCTATTGGATTTAAACTGATTACAACCAGCTAGTTCGTTCAGCTTGAAAATAATAAAGTCGAGAATCTAAGGAAAGAGAATCAATAGCTCGAGTCCGACAATTATCATTTACGTAGTGTAGATGGTCCCTTACAGGCATTGATGCCCGGTTATTTTATTTTCACCAAATTAATTAATTTAATTCACCAAAAATATAATTATAATGAAGGTCCGAACCGTTAATAACTTCACTTAAAATCCACCCTCTTAATTATACTAAGCCTCACACATGATAATTTTATTTCATTAATAAAAAGCTTTAAAAAGTTAACCTCTGCTGGCAGTGGTAGTTCCCACGTGTCCGAAAAGATTAGCGTTCGGATCCCAGAACACTTTATCGAAGCACAGCACCACTTTGTTGAGGTTTCCATAGCCTAGTCGATGGATAGCGGCAACTTTCCAATCGGGCAATGGGGGATGAAATTGCACGCAGTTTTGTTGAACGGCGTTCGGCGTCGTCGATATTTTCAACACACCCAGTGGAAGTGTGCACAAGACTACGTCGCCTGAAAATTTATGAAAAATCAAGAGTTAAATATCTGAAAAAGTCTAAATTATGCAATAGTTCTAGAGATACTTCGTTCGTTTGTTCGTCGCGTATGAAAAAGGTGTGAACGATCTATTCGATGGAGCGGTTCACATGAGATCGTTGATGAAGATGAATGAACGATGTATTCTATTATATTACCATAGGATAATTAATATTTATTTCTAATTATAAAAAATAATAGCTCGTGTTTGAAACACTTTAAATTAAACATGAATTTGTGGTCATTTTTTTATTTATGCTAAGTGGTAAATCTAATAGATCTTCCACACTAAGGGATGATCTTTCCACCTCCCTCCAACTATGAACTGTCTAAACAGCCGCTGAAAGAGACAGACACACTACAGTTCGTACAATACAAACACCCATCTCTTTCCTTGAGATTTTGACAGTTGATAGTTGAAGAACTGCGTATAGTTAAAAATCATTTTATTCTCAAACCAGAGGTGAAAAGATAAACGTAAGTAAACGACAATCGTCATCTACTCGAGTTATTGATTCGCCTTTGTAAACGCTAATTTCTTTCTAATTGCAGAATTGATATAACATGTGGATACTGTGACACATCCTGAAAAAATCGATCAGTTATCGCCAACCTTTTCGTGTGCGTATTTATGAATTTTTGGGTCGTTTAGCGCGGCCATTACGCGACTACGACGCCGTCGCATAACGGTCGCGCGAAATGTATCATTAATGCGTATTTCATTCGACCCCTTCGGCAATTACTGTCAAATTTTAATGCTTTAGCGGCCAATAAAACCACAGGGGCCATCCCCTACCACCAAAGAGGCCTAAGAGCCTCCAAGTAACGAGCATAAATCGCGTGATTTACGCGCTCGTTGATGTTTAGTGCGAAATCGCGTCTCATTCGCTTTTTCGCTAGTGATAGTTGATAATTTACATTCTTGTAATTGTATTTATTGCGAGTCATGTCAGCTCGGATCAAGAGTCGAAGAAGGAGTCAATAGCTCAAAGACGTTAACATTTATATCATGTAGACGGCGAATCGACCTTAATTGTATTTTTTCGCACAGCATAGTTGTAAATCGGTTTAATATGAAATAAATTTACTTTCAAGAGACTTGCGTTGATCCTTCGTCAAAAAATAAATTATGTTACTGTATGTAATAATTTGTAAGATTTCCCTCTCAATTTAACAGCGCAGCATCAACATAAACATTGACGAGTATCAATTCGGTGATCGATACGAAAACGGCTTCGAATAACTCTATAACGGGCGTCGTTTATCCGTAAACAAAACAAACACCATAGAACCCGAAATAAAATAAAAAAGGAGCGAACGTCCCGATAAAGGAAAGGGACCGGAAAGTGTGGGAAACGTTGGGTGTTAAAGGGGGTGGAAAACGGCCGGCCGGTGTCAGGCCCAATTGAAAATAAAAGAAGGGGATGAAAAGGGTTGGGCCCAGTGATTAATGGGCCCAGAACTGGGCCCTAGCTGACAGGGCCAAGGCTTGACGGATTCGCTTCACGGGGACATCGATGCGCCACCCATTGTCCCCAGAATCAAGCAATCTGGAAGGACATCGTTCAAATTGATGTCGATGCGCCGATCGATTCTTACTTACTAAGGATAGAGTCGAAGGTGTGAGAATTGAGATGTTCGTGATTGGAATTGTGATATATTTTGCGATAGTCAATGCGGCCATTTTTCTTTTAAAGTGGAAAATTCCTGTGCACATATAATACAGAGTTCACATTGTGCTTGAACATTTGAAATATGCAAATATTTTGTTAATGCAACAATATAACATGTGTCGTGTTTGGGCTCTGAAATATTGAATTAAATATGAATATTTAATAATTTCGTTGGCTGCATTGAAAAATATTCAGATATTCCATGTTGAACTGAAATGTTCCTATATAATGAAAAGGTCTCTTAGTGTACATAGAATCGGATATTTGTTTTCACAAATATCACTGGATCTTTTAAATTTTACTACAGTATCAATATCGACATGCAATTTTTCAAAATATAAAAAAGGCTTTATCCTCAGACACGATAGAATTGAGAATCTACAGAGAAAAGTCAATAACTCGAGTCAACAACGTTTGTCATTTACATAGTGTAGACGACATATTACATTACATACAGTTTTTTTTCATACAGTAATGAAAAAAATCTTATTTCTTTGCTATCCTAAATAATAAATATTCACGAATAAAAATGTTAATATAGATCGAAATAAATATGTAATTTGTGCATAATATACTAGATCTACATTGTCTTTGATTGAGCGAAGCAACCGATCGTGCAACTTGCACAAACATCTCACAGAAACAGCAGCATCCTCATCTATTACACGATTCAAACACACAACACAACAACAACAACAACGAAGAGCACGGAAAGCAATAAAATTTCAATTGTTTATTAATAACGTCGTCCGACAATGTAAACTAACGGTCGGCTCGTTTCGGAAACAGGGCTATCGTTACGACCCATAAATCACCGATAATTTTTCACGAATTTCTCGCGACCGTATAATTTCGATATTATTCCTTATTGAGAGTTAGTCGTCGGGTAATAAGCGGTTCGCGTGAGTCATGCTCTCGAATCTCGTCAAGTTCAACAACTCTTGAGGAACTCTCCGGTGATGGGCTCCAATGTAAATATCGGGCGAAAAAAATTGTATGCGAAGATGGCCCCGATTGTGTGATGCAATGTTGTTTGTGGATTTTAGGTTGTTTAAAGCACGCGATGCGATTGAATTGTGTGAAAGAATTGTTATTTGATGTTGATGTTGTCTTAAGCCGCGGTACGGTTTTTTCGATCGAGGAAAAGATGCACGCAAATATCATGAGTTGATTTGGTGCCTCATAAAGAGTGTGCATACAATGGTAATAACTGATTTTGATGAAATTTTGTAGGAATGTAGTGTAAGTGGGGATATGAAATAATTGTGAAGAACAAAAATTAAACTCTCAATAGATTTTTAGCTATCGTAGATCAAAGTTAGAAAAAGCTGAACATTTACAAAATAATATTTTATATGAAACTTTTTGACGTATTTTAGGCAACAAACTATAAGTTGAACAAACCATGTAAAAATTTCCAATTTATAACAAATATACTAAACTTTGACCTGTGATAATTAAAATCAGTTGAGTTTTGTTTTCGTTTTTCACAAGAATTTCGTGTCTTCGATATTTATATTTATACAAAATTTCGTCAAAATCGGTGGAAACTTTTATGTGCACACTCTTTGTAAACGATAATCCTCTATAAACATTTTAAATAAGTGCATGTTTGTTTGTCGAGATGTGACTTTTTTATTTGTATGTGCACGAGGTAAACACATTATTTTCAAATAAGATCGTTCGGTTTTTGGTAACATACATGTAAGTAAATAAATCTTAAGGATAAAAATGTGTAGAGGATGCCAAATAAAAAAGGATTTTGTAAAAGTAAATAAAAAAAAGCATATTCCAACCGATTTAGTTTGAATCTGATAGAACGAAACGATTTCACAATATCGATATCATTGAGTAGCTACAAATTCGAAAATCAATAACGACGCATCGAATTGTTCCGGATAAGCTCGAGTACTGAGCATTATTCGTTCAACATTTTTTTCGCCTCCTCGCTTCGGCACTCATCCTTCAACGAAGCGTTCGCCGAGGATTTATCGAACCTCCTTTTTATACAAGACAGGAGCAGAATAAGAAGAGTGTGGGCTCCGCTGAAAATGACAGCTCTGAAGGAGCAAAAGAAAGCGCAAAAGGGCGTAATGAAACTTCAAAGGGGTGAAGAGAAAACGCGGACAAGAAGTGGTAAGCCTCTCGAAAGTGCGTCTCGTCAATTAGAGACGCGATCGCTTCTATACTCTTTGTCTAGCCGAGGGGAAAAAGATTTTTCCGCCACTTTTCAGTCGGTCTTGTCTTTTGACGTTTTTCAGACGATTATGAATGTTTATGGGGGCTCGTGAAAAAAAATGAATTTGGGTCGATTCCGAATGGGATTCCGAGAAAGCGCTCGAACGCGAGTGGTTCTCGGAAAATTTCGTTTTGATGAGATTTTCAAATTTTGTGCCGCTAGAATTAAGACATTTTACAAAAAATATTTTTAAAGATTCTCAAATAAAAATTAATATAATGAGCAATCTTATATCAACTCTTATTAAAATTCATTCTTTGTTAAACACATACGTATATGTATAGAGTTTTCCATTTAAAGCACTCAATTTTTTAAATGAAATTAAACGAATTGCTCCTGTGATTCGAAAATCTTCTCACACAGTAATCCAGGAAAGTTTTGCCTAAAAAGGATCAGATATAATTTAAATGTAGATTCACTAATATGGCCATAATTAACTGTCAAAATTCGAGCGTGCCTATTGAAAAGTCTTATACGTATTGAAGTACGAAGCGCAAATGAAAAACCCCGGCAAACTTCAAAGGGATCGAAAAGTATCAACGATTGAAAAATCGCACGCGCAGCACCTTACTCAAGTGCTAACTTACACTTTTCGAAAAAAAAGCTACGGTTAAAAAAAACATGTAAAGAGAGGCTCGCTTTTCTTATACGCCGGCTCGTTAACAGCATGATAAATGAATGTTAACAACATCTGGCATATGGTCAATTGGATGTGACCTCGGCGTGAAATCCCATGAAACAATCGCACCGTAATCTGGTTTATATGCAAATAAATGTACGCCGATCGATCGAATTAACTCGGAAAACGAAATAAATAAATATATGTAATAAAAAGCCGCCGCGTACGGTTTTAATTGAAGGCGCGAATCGGCGCCGTCAGGTGTTAATCGATAATTATCGTTTTGAACCAAACAGTAACGCGAGATTGAATAGGAATATGTACGTATAATATACGTATACGCGTATTAATTTGCCGAATCGAATTTATTTTAACACACGGCCGTCTTGTAAAATTAACTATGTTTATTTATCGTAGCCGGTTTTACTGGCGTTTTTACAATATGAGTATCTTATTGATGTGCCAGTTCCGCGTATCGATATTCGGATATTTGATTTGATTTGATTTCGAAATTTTCAATTTAATTGCGCTAGTGATTGTGAAACTACATATTATTTATTTCGATTCATTTCATATCGATTTCATCATTTATTCTAGTTTTCTTTCATAAAATTAATATAATAAAATATACATACAACAGAAATGAAACCAAATAGTTACAAAAGAGAAAATTTCTTCAATATAATAAGTCTGTCATGAACTGCATAGGTGGAAAAATAAAACAGAGTTTGAAGCACGCGTACAGCAGCGCATCGAAAATTACATTAAGATGCAGCTCCACCTCGGAGTTTTCAACATTTTCGACAATGCAATAAGTATGGTCTACACACGAACGAAAGTAGAAACAAACAATCCTCTAACAGAACCATAGAAGCCATAGAAGCGTGGCAACAAGTCGCATCCGTTCGCGAACGCGAATTGCGAATTTAATTGCCACGCGAGAAACAACGCCTAGTATTTAATCGTCTGAATTTCAAATTGAAGCTATTGTTCTATGAGTAATAAATTACATTAACTGTCGACAACGATGCGGTGAAACGTTTCATCAAATGAAGAGGAACTGGAGTGGTGAATGAATCGAGTGCTATTTGAAATTGAACGGATTTTGAAATATACATTATTAGTTTTATGAACTGAAATAAACGCACAATTATCAATGAAATGAATATACTGAAAATTATCATTAACAAAATTGATGTATCTGGAAACCTATGTACAGCGAAATCACTTTTATACAAGAACGTATTTGTAAATCGAAACGAATAAACAAAAAGAAAATTTTACGAAACCATAGCACTTTTAGCGAATGAATCTCGTATTTCTGTTGTTTTATTGTTGTTGTTGTTCTTGTTTTGCTTCTGGAATTTTTAATTTGGACCTTAAATATTTGATTTCAATTCCGCACAATAAATATCTCACATTTCAGAAAAGGGATTTTCATTTTATTGATTCAAGCAATTGCAATTAAAAATATAATTCGAGAGAAAACTTGAAAATTTGTTCGATTGATACTTTTCGAGAAAAATATTATATCATTTCATCTTTACCTCATTTATTAATCAATATTCAGAAGTCGATCATGAATATTACAGAAGTTAATTATAAATAAACGATTCTGAGAAATATTGAAGATGAAGATTTTGAATTCATTGATAATTTTCGAACATCGTAAAATAAGTTTCAAACTGATAGCTTAAAATAAATATGACCTTTATACATATATAAGTATTAAATTAATATAAATACCTTTGAATGTTACAGGGGATGCTCCAAGATTTCTTGAACAAGATGTAACAACTTCAACTCCAGTGTTTGAATATCGAACTTGTGTAACACCAGTGTTCAAACGAATATCCAAACCTTCGGATAACGCAACGGGAACACAAGAATATCCATTACGAACTGAAATAAACGAAAAAAGAATATTTTAATGAAATTCAAATTCGAAAAATCTGAATAAAGAATTATTTTCGACAATGGAATGTTAAAATATTCGCAAGATGCGTCAGCGCTTCTTATGCAACTTTTATAAATACGATAACAAATGGTCTTTCATTAACATTTAATTACGGCAATTCGATACGTCAGAAACGCTCGATTTAATCAATCAGTTAAATTAAACGCTTAAAACACGCATCATTATTATTGATACGAGGACCGGTTTTTCGTGTACGATTATATAATAGATTCCGGTTAATCGGGACAACCGCTTGCATAGCACAAATATGAAAAGTCACAAAAAATAATGCTTAAATGTATTAAACAATATACATTTAAGACTTTCAGTGCACAAAGTGATTAAATCCACGTTTAAAAAAAAGAAATTTAAAAGTCAAAGCTAGTAGTTACAACTTTTTATGTGTAAATATCTTTCCTGAATAATTAAATAACACAATTTTTGGTCACAGTATAATAAATAATTTACTTCAGAAGCAATTTTAATTAATTTTGTGCCTTAATGTGAACTGTCCACAAGTGAAATTTGTATGTTTATGATTTCATCGTTTTACTTGACTTTTCGTTTTATAGAGTTAATCACGTTGAGAATTGAACAGCTCAAATATGTGCCTACTCTTTTTTATAAAAATTGATTTAAAAATTACGGTATTATTTACAATAAAATATACAAATGGCAGCTCGTGCCTTACGAATATTACAATATATTAAACATTTTCCCATTTGATTTCGGCACGCATTTTTCTTCACACATTGTCTTGGGCCGTTAACGTTTATTTATTTACACCGTGGAAAGCGACAGTGTTAATTAATGGTTAAGATCGTCATCAGATTAGATGACCGAACACCGCGTTTACGGTTTTTTGTCGCCGGTGACAAATGATGTTGACACCGTAAGAACATCTCGATAATTTAGTGGACTTGTATCTCAGAAAAAAACTGGAAAATTCAACGAAAAATATCTGAAATAATTTTATAATTATTCTAATGTTTGTTTACGATAGATATTCGAGAGAAAAGTCTTACGAAAATTAATTATGATGTACTAAATAACGACTCGAGTCAAAAAAAAGTTGGTCGACTCGAACAAAGTTCTATATTTACGACAATTTTACTGCCGAAATGGCGCAGAAGTTTGATTTTTGAATTTTTTTTACGACCAGCCGTATAAACACTTCGGAGCGATCGTTTGGAAATGTTTTCATTAAAACTCGAGTTTACGAACTTAAAATTTCGAATCGGGCGATATTTTATCGGCAAAGAAACCGCAATAAAATTAGAATGCGATTATCGAACTGTCGAGTGCATTGCTGGGCTTTTATGCGTTTTCATTATGCATTTTTGTCGCTTCGAACTGACTTTTATTGCTACGGAAAAACTGTCGTAGCCGTTGCACCTCAGTAAAGGATTATGTCTTCGATAATTTATCTTGATGTTTCGAATTTCTTTTATTTTGCATACGCGGTCGTTTGTGGGTTTGAAATGTTTTCGATCGTAAAGATAATATAATAGACTATTATATTACTAGTAGATAGAAGTATTCTTAATATTAATATCAATACAGTATCTACTACTCACTGTATTAAAGCCGTCCCCTGTTTAACGCGATTACTTCACACGGTTTTTTTAATACGCATACGATATTTTTCCAAAAAATGCATTGACGTGATCCCTTGTAATAAGATTCATCTTGTCAATAAAAATTTTCAAAAAAATATCGCACCCGTATTTGAAAAAAAAACGTATTAAGTAATCGCGTTAAACGAGGAACGACTGTATTTGGGATGAAATTTTGAGAAAAATAATATTGTTTCATTCTAAATGAATATGTCGCAAATGATTAGCTATTGAACATATCGAAGGGCTTTACAATAAAACAAACAAATCATCATAAATACAAATAAAATATGAAATGTACGGAATAGGAATAGGAATAACGAACCGAAATCATAAATGTTATGAAAAAAAAGTGTACAGACGTATAAATTTTATTAATTTTCGATACGTTCGTTTGAATCCGATCGGCACGGGGTCCTCCGGTGTATAAAATTCGATCACAGCTGGAAATCGTAATAATAAATGAAAGAAGATATTTTTACAGAGTTGTTTGTATATATTCGGACGCCTAACGGGTCAAAAATACCGATTACGATATTATGATTATGCGCCCGTATAAACGGTTCACCTGTCCGATTTTTTTTAATTTCAACCTTTTCTGATCTTTTTTTTCGTTTATTTATTTTAAATTATAAGAGAGGTGCCGTGTAATTTTCTGCGCTTCCTGTACATAAGAGCTGAATCGAACCGATACGTCGTGTTAACACTTTGAGCTTGGCCAATTTTTCCGAATATAATTATTGAATTCTTTATTAAAAAATAATAACATAACTCATAGTGAATGTGTGATATTTTTTTAAATTTCATAAATTGATTCATTTCACAGAAAAAATGTACATATTTTTAAGAAATGTAATATTTATCATGATATATCACATACGAATATTTAGAAAAAAATATTCATATTTACAAGATCCTTTGTGACATTTTGATGTTCACTGTTTATGAAAAATAAATAAGTGATGGAATTGGAATAGAAAAACAAGTATATTTTCGCATTCATAAGAAATTTATATCAAAAACGTGTCAGATACACTGCTAAATGATTCATTCGCTGAAATCGGAACGCCTACGTACTAATTTTAAATAACTATAACTTCGCCAGTTCAATTTGGTACTCAAAATATAGTCAAGTTTTATTGAAATTAAATATATTGAGAAATATCGCATTTTCTTTACATTCAAAATTTCAATATTAAAAAGGTTTCAAATAGAAATATACAGCCTACATATGCAAGATTTTTTATTTTATTAGATTTTAAGAAAACCAGACGAAGTTACACACATTGATGAAATTAAGGGCATTTAGCTAACTAATTTTAAGCGACGATATTTTCGGAAAATCTTATTTTAATCAGACATTAGATCTTTAAATCGGTGATATTTTATAGGAAAAAAATGAAAATATATCCAACTTTGAGATAAAGTTTTCGCTCTATTTACTCCTTGTGACCGCTCCGCTCGCAAATTCTCAATAAAATAAATCATCTCTCTTTTGGATGAAATTCGCTTTCATCTCTGGAAAATTTTCTATCTCTTCTTCTTTTCCCTCGAATGGGACGCAATTTGAAAATGTTTGATTATCGTTTTCCTTTGAGCGGATCGCGACGTAATGTTGCCGTATTTTTCGCGCCGTTTTCACACTTTGCGCCTATATTTTCCTATCTATCTTTATTATTATACTTTTCCATTTATTATTTTCGTTTTATTTACTTTTTGCGACATTGTAAGATTCATCGTAACGAATTTAAAATATATCGTTATCGATATCATTAATGTTCAATGATTATTTGCGCCGAATTATAATTTAGCTTTCAAAAAAAACGAGACTACATTTCTTATGTACTGAATATTATTTAATTAATCTGTTGATTGAATTTTAAATAAAATTCTTAGTAAATTCATAATTACGAAATTCCGAAAATCATTTGAATGAATAATCACGAAAGAAATCGCTAGATTAAATTCGAGCGATCGTTTAATGCCAAATCAAAGAAAGCGTAAACGAAAATAATACAAAACTAAAATTTCAGATATTTGAATTGAACGATTTAATCTGCCGGACCCGAAATACCTCCGATAAATTTCAGCGATTTCAATTAAGCTTCAATTGAAAATTTATTATCAATCAATTCGACTCGGATCTGTTTTATTCCACAGTTCGCAGAAGCAGTTTACGGTCGATTGAGCATCGAAATCGTATGCAAACAATAATTTTGACTTACTTTGTACAATAACAAGACTAAATTTTTTATATTCATTTTTTAAATAGCTATTTTTTAAAGATAATTTATCGACAGTTGTCCAGAAACACCTCAGTAGCTAAAAATAAAATACAAACGCAATTCAAAATTCAACAATAAACGATAAATTAAATGAAACGTGATAAGTACAAGGGGGCGCATTGTCGCCGGCCGTAATAGAGTGGTTGGGGAGACATGATTTAATTGCACAAACGTGCAAATTTATGCAACTTCATCGCCGGTAGATATGCCCTGTATGAATTATTGTATTGCAGTTGGTGCACACGAGCTTCATGCGGCTAAATTAATTGCATAAGTCGAGTCGAAGGCTGTATTGTCATATCTGCCGAGCGAATGAAACCCGATGAATGCATATTGTGAAGGAAACTTGGCTGAATATGAAAATTCATAATTCATTTAGATCGATCCAAGAATATTTGACGTTTTACTGATTTGATTTTCGAATAGTGATTCATATAATTATCCTCATAAATACCAATAAAGTATATTCACCATCACTATAATCTAGTGAAATTCTATAGAATAAATTTTAATTAGTCTTTACAATGACAATATCGAGTATATTTTGGACTTTTGATAGAAAATCAAATTTTCTCATCCAAAAAATCCATATTTGCAGTCGAGAACGGTATTCATACAATTTCGCCCATGCTTCCTTTTTTTATATTAGAGATTCAAAATTGAATTATATATTTGTACAAGTTATTCTAAGTATATGATAAACAGATTGCTCCATATATTTAAAATTTTACATTATTTTATAAAATATAAACTAATTCGTTTCTGTAAAATGTCGAAGACATGCGAGGGAAATGACTAAGAAAAAATGTGGGAAAAATAAAAAAAAGGCACGTACGTAAAAATTTGACAGGATTGAAAATGATTCATGAGGCGCTTCTTTGTTTTCGGGTCAACATTTTCGGGCTTCGATGTTGTAAATTATGTGTCAACTTGTCAAACGCGCGTCAATACTGAAGCAGAGCCTTTTTTACATACTGCGAGCTAAAAAGATTATCCCAAATGTATACATGACTTAAGCGAAACGACGCTAATGCGTTTAGGAAACGTACGCTGTTGTGATGAATACAGGACACTTTTGATGAATGATTCATTAAAAAAAAAAAAACAATAAATAAGTTTCTAGTTTCTTTTCTAATATGAAGACTGATCAATTACGGTTCTTTATACAGTATTTAATACAAATATTTGGAATGATTTCTATGGAAAAATCGATTAAATGAAAACATTACTCGAAAGAGATTATTGTCGGGGTGTATAAAATAAATATTTATTAGGATAACTCGTGTTTTTATGGATTGTTCCGATTCTTCAAGACAAAGAGTTTACAATGAAATATTTTTATATATCCTAACTGTTATATAGTAATCTCTTTCGAGTAATGTTTTCGTATATTCGAATTTTCCTATGAAATCATTACTAATGTTGATGCCGAATTCAATATTAAGAGTTGTGCTTGAACAGTTCTTAAATTATACATGAAACTATAAACTCATTTGGCACGAATATAATGAATAAATAAAAAAAATCTCAAATTCGTTAGGAAAAGTGTTCAGAATTAAAATCGATAGTGTACATATATCGATCTTGCTAAAAAGCGGTTATTTAACGTAAAAAATGATTTTCTATATTCGTAATTTCAACTTAATAGGAAAAATTCATGAAAATAAAAATGAAAAGTATTAAATAGTATACAAATGACTCTTTTCGGTAAATTTGTATTTTTAGGAAACGATTTATACGATGCCATCTATCACTTGAACTTCGAACTGAAATGCGTAAAGTAATAAGGGCGCAAAGGGCGTAGTCTGCTTTATCGACCCTTCGACGTTCAACCCCTCAGCGACGAATCGAATTACGTGTTCTTCTTGGAAAATTGCAAAGTTTTCTTATTTTCTGAGTATAAATTATTCATAAGCAATTATTCGCTAAGCCGATCGTTTTAATTCAATTAAAAATTACGCGAAAATGAAAATGTTCAGCAAGAATTTACATCCGGTATGCGCGAGAATATAATATAATGATGACATTAAAACTGATGAGCAAATGTGTACTTGTGATGCATTGAAAAAATGAATAAATGCATGAAACGGCGGAATGCAAAAGATTTTTCAATCGGATTGGATTTGAGTATGAACATTTTGCACGATACTCGGGGTTTACGATGCGTATCGTATTAGCCGTTTATTATGAGAGTAATACATGTGATTTTATTTTCGAAAATATATTAATTTTATGAAATGCATATTGATAGAATCATCGAAAAAGTCAAACTCAACAGATTGTGGAAAGATGACGATTTTTTTAAAATAAATTTCACTGAATCAAAGATAATGAAAATATCGTTGATTGGAGTTGATGATTCATCAATAATCACTCAAATATATGAAAATTAATAAGCAATCGTCAGATTTATCCCATTTACCTAAAACTCTATGAACATGATGAATAGAAATATAAAAATTTTCACCGATCGCTTTTCAATGTTCAGTGATATGTGATAATAATCATTAAATTATCATATAGCAATAATCCGTAAAGACATCCAAACAAATTAAATAAAAATAAGAAATTATTGATATTTGGAACTTAAATCACTGTTGAAATAAATGTGTCATACACGATGAAAATTATTCAAATATTTTATGAAATATTCGCGTATTTACCTATGTCCGGTCGTTAAATTGAGACCGCGTAATAAAAACAGTGGGATGCGAATAAATAATTCAATCTGATACAGAACGAAATGTTGGCATACCTTTGTCGAATTAGAACGGCGCAATTGCTCCGATTCCGGTGTTGGATTTTCGCAATTAACGGCGGAATTAAATGGAAAGTAAATTTTAATGGCCACAACGCTGAAGGGGAGTGCGAATTATTTTAATCGACGGAAATATCCGAAGCACGAAGGGTAGGAATGCATTTAAATATTGCTCCTGGACGCGAAAAGGTTAACAACTCCTGGAAAATTCGCGAACGTTCCTTTGTATGGATACAATTTAGTTTTCGTACACTTCACTTTGTGATGCTTGAGATGTTTATGTATGATTTAATTATTTATCCATATGACATTCGGATTAATTATTATGAATTGTAGTCTATATTTTGACAGTGGGGTAAGTTCACAAATTGAAAAAAATGAGTAAGTCGTTTTTATTCCAATTCTCATAGATATAAACTATATATTGTAATATATCTCAGAATTGACAAAAAGTATTAAATTGTAATATCAAATCAACTTGTTGTTCATTTATTTTACGAATTTTAAAAATTAGAAACTCGGGGCAGGGTAAAAATTAATTCCTTCACAGTGAAAATTTGTTCGGTATTCATCTCTGAAATTTTCACATTTTCTTAAAAGCAACATCCATAATTTATACTTTTAAATAAACTATGAATCTATGAAATCGAATAAATCAAATTTCAAAACACTGTACAAATACTTTTTAATAAATAAACGACAGTAAGTGAATTTACACCACTGTTAAAACAAAGGACACAATGATATCGATGTAAATTTAAAAAATTTCTTTGAAAGTCGTAATTTAGCGGAAAATCGTAAAGAAAACAAACCAAGAATATTAGAAAAATTATGAACAAAGTTCAATAATCCCACTAGACAGGCCAGTATATACTTGCGCCATTCTGCGCGAATCTTTCGCATAAATAGTCGATCGAAGGCGAAACTTCGTCCAAGTTAAAGAGGGCTTATGTTATGAAAAGCGTGGAAAAATAAAAATTCCACGGCGGGAAATTTCCCCGATATTTCAAAATAGATATTTAATGTTTATGGGCGAACTTGCGCCGTCTACCGATATCTAACCGAATGGGGGGCGATTTTTTAACGTTCCACGTGTGTGTGTATGCCTTTCTTTAGAAACTTTTCAACGAGATAACCCATAAGCAAATGTGTATGTGGCCTCGAGACTTTAAAAATGTTCATAAGAAAAGCGACCCTGAGAAGAAAATGCGGAAAAGTTATACGCTAATAAAACGTTATTGAATGGTTTCGCATTTTTTATATAAAAAATTGTGTGCACTCAATCTTTAAAATCTTTCAAAACATAAAATATAAAAAAAATCTATATACTTAGCATTAAAAAACGCATTAATTGATCCGATACAAACATGTTTCGAGAACATCAAAAACTCAATCACATTTCCCTAGAAAAAACGGACATGTGCTAGAAGAGGTGTTAATTGAGTGCCTCTCGCGAGACGTCCTAAAATCACACTATATCTCATCTCTAATACATAAAGAAGAACTATCATTAAAAATCCATATAACGGCCGATAAAAATATGGAATAAAAAGACACAGTTTTTTTTTTAAGTAAGTGGGTAGCGTTCGTTTTTATGGCGTTCGGGCGAAAGCATGCGTCAATTCGGACAAAGTAAACTTTTTTATTAGTTTTCACGATAACGCTTCATTATTTCGATTTCGGAAATATCGCCGGGTTATTTACTGCTTAATGAAAAAGGCATAAGCGACTCTAAAACCTGAGTTTTACGAGGTCGTCGTTATGGACGACTGTTATGGTTGCCGTATTCCTGATTTATGTAGTCACGACAAAATTTGTAGACTAGATGGAATTTACGAGCTGCGTATGTAACGCAGGAAATATTGAAAATTTTATTCGAAAAATGTCGATTTATTTTCGGGAATGTTATGAAACTCGATTGAAAGAGGACCAACGTGTGTCTCTTTATGTGTGTGGACTTTGGAAATTAAGTTAGTCTAGTTCTATGGAAAAGTTTGAAAATGAAACGCGCCAAGTCTCTCTATGCGCTGGGGCAATTTTCGCGAAATCGGTGAGATCTCGAAAAAGTTTCGAGTTTAATTGTGTTCGTAGAATATAAACAGTTCAAATATAAAATTGGATTTTATTAAAAAAAATATTTACTTTTCAGTTTTAAATGCCTTAAAAAATCATTCATATGAGAGTCATGATTTATAGAAAGCTTCCATGCATAACGAAAATCCTTAAATACATATTAGACATTTAATAGCACTAATAAGTCTGTCAAAATTATATTGCCGTTGCAATCTTTTTAAGATAAGTTTTACCTCCAGCGACAGGTAGCAGCAGCGATAAGTTGCGACACCATGGTCACAATGTGAACCCCAAAAAACTGACTTCAAGTTTTAGCCTGTCGCTGGAGACGAAACCCTCCTTAGTATTGCATAAAATAAGCGAAAGTATACTTAGTGTATAAATGTTACATAATAATTCGAATCGAGTATGCGTTGATATTTAAAACGGGATGATTACTCAATAATTATTGAAATAATATTATTTTGAATTCAATGTAGTTTAATATGAAATTCGGATATTGTTTCAAAGCACAGCTCGAAATCGCAACACATTCGTTATGGCTCCCGTACACGTTTTAATTAAAATTTATTTATTTTTATTTTCATTGTTAATTTTATGCTGCACTAAAATATCGGACTTTCAGCGTTGGCACTGCAGTGAGATTTTATTACCGTGTGCTTCCTGTTGTTTATTATCATATTCGTAAAAGTAACAAAAAGCAAGGAAGATTTTATACATTTTCGGGGTAGAATTTTAAAAAATAAACACATTGAAGTGTACATGAAAAAATATCTGTTAATTGGTACAGTGCCAGGAAGGTGCAATTTAATTAACAAAATAAAAACGATGTATCACATCTCGTTTAAGCACATGTCGTTACTTTTTATTGAGGAAAATTGGTTTCGAATGTTTTTTCGATTCTTGAAAAAAACACATTAAAATATTAAGGGTCGATTTTTATAATCGAACAAATTAAATGAAAACTGAGTTAAATTATAATTTATTTGAGCGGAAAAAATTAAGAACTCAAAGATTTGATTAGATGTTTGTTTTTTTGGCCAATACATTGACTCTTAAATTTAACAATTAACAAAAATACATTCATGTTTTTATTAATGCAAACTGTTAATGTATGTATTATTTTATTACAAAATAAGTAATATTTTCTATGTGAATTTAACATTAGGAAGCTACTAATTGAAAAGCGAACAATCTTATCTAACTATACACATAAAACTCAGTAGACACAAAAATAAAAACGAAGATATAATTTGTTTCAAACAAATTCATTCAATTTATAGACTGCCGAGAGCCACTCATGAAAGTGCCAAAAAAAGCCAATAAATTCTAGAGAATGCATACTATTATTATAAAAAAAAGTAGCAACAAAGTCACGAATGGGTTATGCAAATGGCTCAAAGGTGAACAACATTCGGAACGTTAGAGTCGATGTGGAAAAAAATATTTTTTCGGTATTATTTTTTGATTAACACATCACGTTCTTTTGCGTAAGGTCGTAAACACGGGTTCTTTTTAACGCCAAAAATGAATTATTCACAAATTGATTGACGTTTATGCGTACAATTGGGTATTTCTTAAGTGAAACGTTCGACTTTTATAAAAGTGATAATGCAACATAGGTGTGTCTTCTTAGTGTTTAAATAAATATTAAAAAAAAAACATAAAATATTTTAATAATCACATAAGCCATTGAATTCAGATATTTTTTCGAATACGAACAAAAAGGATTAATTGGAAAGTAATGAAGGTAATTTGCATTTTTATTGCGCAAACTGAATGCATTGCTTCGTATTGTAATTGCTATCATTTAACTTTTTTTAACAAAAGTGCACCACATACATTACACGACGTAAGCGATATAGATAGTAAAAAGATGATTTATTGCCAAAATAAAAATATGTTACGTTTAATTACATGCAATTTTTCAGATGATTTTTTTCTTCTAAGACTAAGAAATTTCAACAATAGGAAAGAACATAAATTTTATTGAACGTAGGTAAGTTGTCTATCGTTATAACCCTAATATACAGATGATAATTCTGAAAATAAAAACCAGTCTCGTTTTAATAAACATATATACGGTGCTTAATTAACGCGGAAATAAATTAGAACTTAAAATTCGAGCGATAAATCACATGGGCTGAGAGGAACGCCATGGAAACTCATTATTGCGAAAATGGGAAAACACGAAAAAAATATATGGCAAATATTTGAATTCGCATAATTGGATAACGAAAATATTGTACAAACAAAGCGGTCGTTGTAAATTAGAAAAATAATTACGCAATTATGTGCCCGAAGCGAGTCTATTATTTAATTACGATTTTTAATAAGAAAATATCTATAATTAACGTGATTTACACTGTAAAATTGTTATTCAAAACTAAGAAAACATGCGAAAATGCTAAATATGAAAAATATTTAGATATTAAAATGAAAATTATGAAGTTTGGCATGAACTTTTATTTTCTCAAAGATTATTTAAAAGGTAATGATATCGTTATAATATTGATTCAAATGAAAGTAGGTATGTACCTACCCTATTATAATATTTAACTTAGTGAATTATTAAAAAATATATTGAACACTCCAGTTTTTCGCTAAATTAATAATTTATTCGCGAATTTTTAATTAAAAAATGGAAGGTATTTAATTCAATAAAATACGCAAAAAAATCAAATAATTCATTAAATGACGCAATCTTCGAATATATCTATTGCAAATTTTGCAAAAAAAAAACGAAATAAATTAATAAAATCAATTCTGAGAATTTCTCACGAAGTAATTTATCAATATAGCAAGATCGAATCAGATAACAAATCTGTAAAGCAGTATTTTATGATAATTTCGACCAGTCAAGCACTTGTCGCATACGAGCATAATTCGGATTGAATAATTCTTCCATAAAAATTAGCCTCTAGACATCGATATCGAAAAGTAGTATATTAAATTCAATAAAAATTATATCAATATTTAAAGAAGAGAAAAAATAACCGATAATTTATAGAAATTATTTCAAATATTCTACATCTATTTGCATACATGTACACAACACTAGACTTTAATACTTTAATTTTAATTCTTGAACAATTTTCTTAATGAATATAAGAATTGTTGCATTTTTTCGAAAAATTTGTACTAAATGGGTTTATAGTTTTTATTATTATTTAAATGGTAATCAAGTACGATTACTAATATTGCATTTGAGACCAATATTTGAATGATTTTTACGGAAAAAAGCGATTAAACCAAAACATTACTCAGAAGGAATTATTATGCAACAGTTATGAGAGTGTTTAAAATAATATTGAATGTAAACTCCACGTTTCGAAATATCAAAATAATGCGTAAAAACAAGAGCTATCCAAAAATGTTATATGAGTGAAAATTTTGTGGAAAAATGCAACATTTATGTAATTTTCCAAAAATATCCAGAATTCCTCAAAATACTGTAAGTACATAGATATTAATTTCTTATGTAAACCTTCTGAAACACAAACACAACACTAGACCCGAATTATAATACAACAGGAATCAACATTCAGCATCCGACGATATTCAGCGCACATAAGTTCGTAGGCCATTAATCTCGCAAAGAATTATTTCGTTATCGTACACATCTGTGCGACTGGAAAACCGGAGCCGGATAAATTATTCAAAACCGGAGTTGTGTGCGTGTAGTCCGAAGGGAAAGAGAAAGCTCTGCGGGATTCAGAATCCACAATCCTGGATTCCGGAACCACCCTGGAGGGTCTTAATTTTGTGAATTATTTATAAGCGAAAGTAATACGTTTTGCTGGCGGACACTGTACAAGATGTCTCCTGGTTAAACGTCTGTATAAAGTCGTGTTTTCACTATTCGATTTCACTGATTATGACACTGATATGTTTTTGATACAGAATAATACAATCCTCGAGAAAAAAGTCAAGTGTTTCTAATACGAAACGAAAATAGATTTTCGTTAATTTTAAGATCAATGTTTCGACGATAATAAATTCTATTAGATTCAGCCTCAATCAAATCGCTGAAAATAACCACTTTGAATTAAGCAGTAAATTGAATTTCGCATATGCAATAGAAGACTGAAATTACGTTCTTAGAACCGGAATGTGAAAACGTAGTCTACATAATATTATATTACCGTTCAATGTTAAATTTAACCACGATATTAATAAAGTACTAACGAGTAGTTCCGTAGCGAATTTTAGCTTATAAAGCAGTAATTCTAAGTCGATATTGATTACAGCAATTACAAAATTATTATAAATTCCTTCGTGGTTTAAAAAATAAATTACAATAAAGCAATTATTGAGTTAAAGTTTGAAATTAATTGACTTTTGAATAATAACAATTTAATCAAAATACAGCCACTCATTCCATTATTTAAAAAAAAACGAAAAGAGGTGCAAAATATGTACGAGAACGAAGCCAATTCGATATAAAATAATAAATTCTAATTTGAGTACGAAATGCTGCGTTTAAAATATGTACCCCACAAACGCGTATGGGGGTCGAGTTCATAACATATTCATATAGTTGTGCCGAGACCTTAGCCGAGATAAATCTTCATACGTTCAAGTTAAGAACTAACAAGTGAAATAAACTCGAAGTGGGTCGTCGGTGTGTGGAACTTGCATTAAAGCTTCATTCACACTTGGTCCAAACAACAAACAAATTAAGCATGTATATCTAACAAGAAGAGGCTTCATAAAGGTCCCCTAAGATTTTGGCGAAATGTAAGTGAAGATTTTTTTTTGATAAAATATATTTAATATAGTAATATATATTTGTAAGGTTCGAAAATCGGCTTGAGTGTAGACAGGGTTTATAAACCGCGAGTGTAGTACCTATTGCGTACGCGCGACGACAGACGAGAGGAAAAACTCTCGGCTGCGAAATTAGATTACCAAACTTGGAATCGAGATAGTTTGCATATCTCGTCTCGGGAATTCCCGGGAAAATCCCGCCGCATGAATATGGAAACACCGAACCATACGGAAACATTTCACCGTGCGACTGGGGTTAGTTTTCTTATTAGTGTACTGCGAGCGATTCGTCTCTCTTACCAGAAGACAGTTTGAATATGTAGGTCGAGATTCGGGACACTTTGCATACACAAATATGAATTCCAGTCCAAAATTATTTATTTATTTATTTTCAATCATTTACTAGCTTTTCTGACCCAGCGTTGCTCGAGATGCTTTGGACATTTAGCCGATTGTGAACTGCTAAGACTAGGAATTACTAAGATTGGTAGTTGGAAAACCGCGTGTAGTTCAAAATTATTTTATTTCTTCATCAGAATTACTTTCGATATTCAAATTATTCAAAAAATCCGTAAAGCTACCGAAAAAAAAACGATAATATAATAATTGAATAATTAAATTCGAGGCCATATTGCTGAGCAAACATGGGGGTGTTTTGGCACCGCAGTTGTTAAGTGTACACAGTTTAGTCCCTGACGGACCGGAAACGAGTTAATTGCCCACCAACAGACCAACCGAAAAGCAGCGGACCAGAAATTGGCCGTGGCCAACCAGAGGCCAGCTGGCCAAGAGCGGAGGAGTCAAGATGGCCAAGATAGCGAGCCGACCGACGAATCGAACGACGCCGAATTAATTAATTCAATTTCGGTGCAATTAGTTTTTTTTCTATTAGTATCTATATTACTTGTAAGTGTCGCGAAAAATCTATATAAACCAATTTTTTTTATGTTATTTACAGACTGCTTAATGGCTGATCATTTGACGGTGAAACTTTGTGGAATTGTTGTGTGCATGACTGAGAAGGTTTTTGCATCATAACATTTCAAATTTCGTGTATAATTGGATTATATCGTTAGATAGTTCTCAGAAGGGCATTTTCGTTGCCTATGTGTAGCAAATATTATACACGACACACGGATTGTGCGACAATAGCTACTATGACCCGGTATTGCTCAAGAGTCTATTCACTTGAAGTGGATTGCGAATTGTTGTATTTACATTTCGAGTGTTGACCATGCATAATATTTGCTACAGCTAGGCTTCAAGAAAGGTATCCTCGTGAAACATCAATGTGAAAAATCTGCAAAATTGCAAAATAATGCAGAAACCTTTCCAGAAGTGACTGAAAAGTTCCACTACCAATAGATCATCCGTAAATTAAAATACATACAGACACACAATCAATTTTATTTGTGTAAATAAATACAGTGGTGCCTCTTTATTGTGATATAGAAAAACCGAAAATGATTCGAATGAAAATAAATAAGCCCGCAGAAAAAAGTTGTCAACCCATTGCTACATGGCGCGTTCCAAATGCGCAGCATTAGTGCACTAGTGGAAGTTGCATGTACGCATTCAATCTCATGGTGCACTTTTCGTGTCGGCACTAAGTCACCCGTTCACACTTTATTCGAAGCTTTCATTTTGTCATAAATCGACAAACTTAAGTGAGAAACGCTGTAAGTATCGAATCGATGCATGTTGATTTATCAAAAGAAACATCGAAAAATAATGGAAGGTTTTAAATATTTTTTGAATAGTATTTACATGAATCAAAACAGATTTAGAATATTTTTTTGAAAAGTACACGAAACGAAATGAGTTATAATTGTAAATGTGTGTTTTGTTAATTTTCAAATTAATATTGGTGAATTAGCATACGCAGGTGAGTTCTTTTTAATCAAAAGTTAAAATCGTTTCAATTTTTATAGAAATTTAATTAAAAATAATGAGTAGACTTAATCATAAAAATCAATGATGTAACAAAAATGAAAATTATAATAAATTTTAATATTTTATATAGAATTCTAATTCAACTCTAACAAAAAGTGAAAAAAGCTCTCACCGATTTCAACGAAATTCAGTAGTATTTAGTGATATTATTATTTTTGCCTTTATTTTTTCATAATATTTCATATTCATTATTCTTGCAAGTATACCTAGCAAATATACTGAACTTTTGACCTGCCATAACTTAAAAATTATTGAGAGTTGCGTTTTTGTTCTGCAAAACTATTTCATGTCTACACTTACACCACATTTCTACAAAGCTCCGTCAAAATCGGTGGAGATTTTCAAATGCACACTCCTTGTTAGATTCAAGATTACATTTAATCGAATCCATTTCGTTTGAATCTGCCGATTAAAGTGCGAAATTAACATAACAATCTCGGATACAATTACGTTTTTTTCTCGGTGGAAAGATTTCTCGACACCTTCGCACGTCTCAAGATTTCTCGTCTCGAGAGCAAACGTCAAGTTAGTCTCGAGGCCGAGACCCTCTACACAACGAAACGAAAAAACATCGTTCTAAAACGGAGCCAATTTACATATAAATTGGCCGGCGATATTGTTGATCTCGTCGGCGATAAATAAATATTGTATAAGTAAAAAATGGCGATACGACGACTACGATATATATTAAAATATTTATAATTTTTTTACTCGAACGGCGACTACAGAAGCGGCCGACTTGACTAATTCTCGTGCGATAATCACGCAAGTGACACCGCTTGACGAGGGTACAACGATTCTGTCGAGAACGGGATTCTAAGGCGAAAAAAAATGGAAAAAAATAAATAAAACCCAATGAAAAAATAGTATAATAAATAAATTAAGCGCGCGATAATAATATCATTCGTACTATGCGTGTTAAAAAATTGATAAGAGTTGCGTGAAAAAATGTCCCGGCGCTCAACGTGTTAAAAATTTTGATATTTTTTTCATTTATAAAATGCTATTATTAATGACTAAGGGCAGGTCTTTTCACCTCTGATTTAAAAATAAAACGAATTTAAACTAAACGTGGTTCTCCAACTGTCAAAATCTGGGAGAATAAGATGAATGTATGTATTGTTGTACGATCTGTAGTATGCATGTCTCTTTCAGCAGCAGTTTTGACAGCTCATAATTGGAGAGACTGCGTGCAGTTTAAATTTGTTTTATTGTCAAACTAGAGATGAAAAGAACGAAATATAATAAGTAAACAATATCCGTAGGTGCGAAGAATTGATATCTTCAAATTGAAAATTACAAAAAAAAAATCCAAAGAAATATGTGTAATAAAAAAATGAAAATAACATATCATGCTTTTTACAGGAGCAATAAATTATTGAAAAATAAATATTAAATTGAAATAAAAAATATACATATACAAACACATACTATGAGCAAACGGCGGAAAAGCCGTAAATCATTTTCCACTTCACTTTGCGTAAACGTATTTCACTTCTGTTGTATCGCGCGGATAAAAAAGAAAATGAAAATAAATAAATAAAAACTAGTGGCCAACAATGACTTCGTGTATGATTTTTAAAAAAATAAAATTTATCTACTGTAACTAACGTGATTTATACCTAAAGCGCGGATACTTTGAATAATACAATTCATAAATCATAATAGATAAATTTTCAATACATAAGAGAATAAGTTGTTAATAATCTTTCACTGGAAAATAATAAATGCAACTGGTTTAAATGTGTGCTAAATTGAAAATAAAAAATGGACTTAATATCTTATTCGATAAAATAAACAAACGATCCTTGCTAATGGAGGTCAAACCTTAACCTTTTCAGTAAATGAAAAAAGATGGGCGTTTTCTAAATAAAAAGATTGAAATATTGTATTTGTATTTTAAAAGAAAATTCGTAAAAAAAATATATCTTCGAAATAGCTTTTGATAAAATTAATTTATATTTCATAAAATATATTTGAATATTTTCCGTCGGTGAATAGGTTTAAAAAAAGCGACATTTAATAATATGAAATGAGTTTTTGAAAAAGCGCATTTAGATAAAACGTTGACTAATGACACCGAAGTCCCGTCCCATCGGAGGTAAATCGAATTTAATTTTATCGTGTCGTCGACGACTTTACGACAGTATTAAGATTACAGGTCTAAATTTTCACGTGTACGACTGCGATAATTTCAAATTACAAATACAATAAAATGACGGAAGAGCGATATCTTAATAAGGGCGTGTTCCCTTTCGACAGATATCGAATTAAGGTCGCACGGTGCAGCGATGACCCGTCGAATGTCGTATAGATTATTATAAAAGGAAAAAATGTATATTGATTATATATTTTAGTAATTAATAGATTTTTTTAATCGAATTTTTCAGTTACATAGCTATTATCATTTTCAGATAATTCTATATTAATTAGCTGCTGTGACTTGGCGTCGTTTAAGATTCTATAGGCTTTAAGCTGATTGTAAACTATATTGTCAAAATAAACACAAAACAAATTAAATGCGCAATTTAAACATTTATGAAAACATGTTAAAATAATTACGCATAGAGATCATACTTAATGTATTCACTATAAAACTATGCACTTAAGTCATTCCGATTCAAACAAAGTTCATATTGCAAAATGCAACTAAAACACGACAGATAAAATCAGAAACAAGCCTATAGATGAGAAATAGATAGCTAAATAGCCATCTTCTTCGTGTATATACATAGGTCTGCCGCTTTATTTTTCTACCGAAAAACAAATCAAACATTCGAAATAAAGCAATAATGCAGAAGCTTTTCCATGTGGCACAATATCTGAGTAAAGTTTTGTCGAGATCGAATAAGTGGTGAAGACCGATTGAGGAACACGACCAAATACATTAATTTTAAATTATACAGATGATGAAGAAGCAATGCTTTAAGGGTCTTAAGCATGCATTAATTCAAATCGACACACAAAGCCAACACCAATCAGCGAGGCATCCGACTCCATACAATTTCCGTTTCCTTCGCAACTTCGCCGACCGACTACCAACATACCCAATAGACGCAACAGTTGAATCGCCGTCGTCAAACGGGTCCGCGTGGCATTCGGATTGAAACACAATAATAATAAAAATAAACGAGCCACGATCCTCTACGTCTTAATTAACACTTCGGCGGCCATGTGACAAAAGTGGACGCCCGTCAAAGCTGGAATCGTGACCTCGGCATCGGAGCAGATCCAAAGGGGATAAGCGCGGACTCAATTAAAGGGGACACGATCTCACTTGGCCACAGATCGATATCTTGCTGCTGCTGCTGCTGCTTCTTGCCGCTCGTATCTTTATCCGTGGGTTATGTCCGCGGCTTCCAAATGTCCGACACGACCGCCATATATCTGGACGTTGAGGCTGTTAATATTAACGGTAGCCTTTTTTTAAGAAAGTGTCCATGATTGAAATCTATTGCGATAGTGATATGATATACATGTGTCCAATCATAAAACTCATGAAATTTCTGATTCTTATTGTTAGTAAAGATCATGGCTTCTACTAGAAAAGGCTAGTAGATCCTTCGTCGAGGAGCCCGAAATCATAAATGATCCAATAACCAAAAGCTCAAAAAGACCAAAGAACCCGATATCCTAAAGTAATGATAAAGATACATTGAAAAACAAGAACTGCAATCTAAAATCAAATCAGGCGACCAAAAACTATTGTGACCCGGGTTTAGGAATCGCTGCTCTTCTTTTTAGATGACGGATTGGCGTCAATGCGATCGGAGGCAGATTCACGCATCACCACAACCGGATTTGGAAATAATCCATCACGTGCACTCGACAGATAGACAGACATACGACGATAATTCTGGTATCGATATTCCATTAGCCATTTTCAACTGACGGGTCACGATCATAGATGCAACGTTGGAAAAATTGTAGTTTTCCAAAGAAAATTTGGTGAGCATATTCAGCATCTCTAATCGTGGCATGTTTTGGCTGAATCTCGAGGAAAAATCTGGCAACCCTTTCTAGATTAGTTCGGTAAATGGAAAGTTAGAAAGGCTTTCTCGTTTGGAACAGTATATCGTCGTCGACATGTTAATTATATTGCGCATCGCGACATGAGAGTCTCGCCTTCGTTAACCTCGGGGTTGAGAACGACTCACTTTCCGTGCATACTGATTGTTATCTGGGTGTGCTAAGCTCGCGAAAGGTCGATAGTGCACTTTTGAATGAACTAAATCTAGTCGGTAAGATCGTTTGGCTTAAGTGGTTTTTGCTTTTGTCAAATCATATATCACAAAGGCGAAATATATTATAAAGACAAAATTAATCTGTCCACTGTGTTAATGGCAAACGTAGTTGACTCGAGTTATTGACTTCTCCCCTAATAGTGTGGACGAGATACTAAAGAAATGCGAGTACATAATCAAACCAAATGTGACATAGTCGGACACGTAAAAGATTTTCGTAAATAAGACTTCATATTAAAACAAACTAATATGGTTATGAATTCATATAAAATCGGGATTTGATAACTACAAATTATTTTTTTTGAAATCATTTAAGGGTTTTAGAACCATAACAACAAGGGATCTCAAAGATTTCCTAATTATCTGAAGTGGCGAAGGATCTAAGGATCGAAAATCGTGTATCTCTATTGTCGAAAGAGTGATAAACGGGTTAATCGTGAGCTTCGTGTGGTATTATCGCAAAATCTGTAAAACACGTTTTTACAGCACGTCTTCAGGTTATTTTCATGTCGGAAAACTGAGAAAATTGATTTTTTGCTAATTAAAATCGCAAAATAAATTTTGTTCTTATATGAAATAGCCACAATTGATATTGAATGGTTCTACAAAGTAGCCTATTAATAAGTCAGTGGCCTTAACCCATTGAGCTCTCGTATGAATGGAAAGTGCATTAATGCATTATGCACGCATTACAATGCGCATGCGTAAATAAACTGCAATACTACAAAATGTAGTATCGAGTGGACATTTAGCGACGCATTCGATCGATTCGAGGATATTTACGACGTTGAATTATCATATTAAAGTGTTAAGATGAAATGGTTCAATGGAAAAGTTCAACGTGCTTTTACATAAAATTCAATGTTAAATAAATAAAGCTTGAATGTAAATTGTGACGTATTTCAATCGCATAAAAGAAATCAGATTTACGATTTTTCTTTTATGAGTCACAAAATCTGTTGAATATGATTTAGAATTTTAGTTGAAAGATTTTATATTTCAATTGAATAAAAAAAATATAACGAGATAAAATAATTATAAATCTGAATGATGAATAACTTTCTCGACCTACGAAATGTAAGAAAAAGAAAATTTCACTCAATCAAATCGAGTACACAGAGACGTGTTCTTATTTTAGGTACTAATAAATTTTCAATTTTTTTCAGAAAGTATAGAAAGAACTGTACAGAAAAAAGGTAAAAGAAGAGATATAAAGAGACACCCACGCGCGTGTCTAAATTATGTTTATTCGCCCGCATAAAAGTATTTATTTACATATGAATGACAAAATTAATGTCAAGTGTCGGTTTTCGTTGTGCGACAATAACTATCTCGAACCAAGAAAGATATTTCTTCATTGTACGATGTGAGGGAGTCTCTACTATCGACCGAGACCATTATTAGCAAGAATGGAACGCGTGAGGTCTACCTTTTATAAAATACTTTTGTTTTGATTGTTTAAATTTTTATATTTAAGCGATTAGAATTGATAATGCATTAAAAATATTTTAGTATTGAAGAGAACAAAATAGGATTCTTACTGTAGCCGTGTATTGATAACCGCACGGCAATTGTTTATGTTAATTTTACGATCGAGAAAATCTTTTTGTTAAGGGCTTACGGCGAATCGACATAAATTGCAGTAATCCTTCATGTAAATTTAACGACACGGCGAAATCAATTATTACATATGAAATTTTCTGTTTTAATATATGTACGCACATGCTTGTTAAAATTTTATTTTTTTCCGATGTTGAAATAATATTCTAATATATTTTTTCTTACGAAAAATCCGACGAATACTGCGGAATAGCCGTAATGAATTCATCAAACAATTACCCATGAAATATGTATGTAAAACCAACATTTTTTTTAAAAGCAGCGTCAATTACCAGCGTTGAAGCTTTTATATCAAATCTAATCAGTGCTTGTTAAATTGCGAAATTTTATGATCGATGTGTTTAATTATGCGAAGTACAATTATATCCCACTGGTTTTACACATTTTTTACCTCGGAAAATTAAATTCATTCAATTTGCATCGCGTAAAAATCTATCGAAAAGCCCACGCGCGAAATTGTGCGATTATACATTTTTTACGAGAAAATTTGATTACAATGCAAATTTCGCATTATAATGAAAAAATCATCAATCCACGACATTGAAAATCGATAAATATGTATATTAACGGTCGGAAAAAAAAAGTTTAATATAAAAAATAGGCTACAACTCGACGAACATTAACGAACGATAGATGTCTCCAGATAAAGTCGTCATGCAATAATATGTTAAGATGCTCGAGTTTGATTGACAAGCGAGGTACGAGTCGTGACAACGACTCACGATGGTATCGTCACATACTCCGGATGGTATCGATGCTTCGAGTGAAGTACCGTCGCAATAAAGCATAAAAAATGTATGGGAGATTCGAGCCGCCCTATGCATAAAACGATCAACTCAACTTTTTGAAAAAAGCCAGATTTTAATGTCAAACCACTTGGTGTAATCATAAATTTTAATGTGTGAAATACTATTCCTGAATAATAAAGACAGATACAAAATTTAGAAAAAAATAATTAAACGCATCAAATGTGCTTCATTGTTTTCTCTATTTTTCATTTCGTGAAGTTAGTCACATTGTGTACTGAACAGCATAATTTCTGCTAGCTGTGATTTGATGAATTTCAATGAGGGTAGAGATGAAATATTCGATTTTTTTTTCTACGATCGAAAACAATATAATTATTTTATATAAAACTGGATTTCTAATAATTTAACTTAATTGAAAAAATAACATTTTTTCTAGTGTTCATCCTTAAGCCTAATTTATTTGAGCTATTCGGGTGCAATGTATCGGAATGGGATGTATGTGTGTTTTGGAATGAAACGACTCGGAAAATGGAAACATTAATTGAATGGCCTAAATTGTCAAGATGTGAAACGATTTTTCTAAATTGAGATTACTGTAGAAACGTAATGATATGATAATAATATTAGTGAGATCGAAAGCCATCACGTTAAGATATCATCTCTGTAAGATGACATCTAATTTTTTTCCATATTTAATTATTTTTTTATTAAATAACAAAATATGTTGCAATTTGGGCTTGTATGAAAGTAAAAATATTTTGATCACAGTTAATTTCTTAAAAAAAAAGATACAATCATATCACATTCGTTCAGTTATCAACTCACCGTAATAATACCTCCATAATCCGCTTTAATTAAAACGATAGTATATAAAAAAAATACTGAAAATACAATACTAAAATAAAATTTCTCTATTTCGAACGTACCTACCAACTAATTCAACGCTCGTTGATTTCTTTTGTGAGAGTTGCGTGAAACGAGTGGTGACACTAATCTTGGACGTACAGCGTCCACTGGACCATTTCACAAATAATCCCCGAAATCCCTTAAAAAAGCGAACCTTTGTGTGCCCTTTCAACTCGAAACCAGAAGCAGTAATTTTAAGATATGCATCTTCCTTCTAGTTTAACGCATTCGTGACGAAATTAACCCGATGAGCGGTCGAGCATGCGACGATTTAGTTTTTTTCAGCGTTTAATTCGAAGACGTTTCTTTTTCAGAAAGAGATATAAAAGATATTGTGTCGTCCGAGTTGGAGGAAATTGAATTTTTTTGCGTCGGGAAGTCACTGAAACAAACACAACTTCAAATATTTACTTTTTACGGAACGAGACCGTGAAATGTACAGTGATGTGAAGAGTTCTGGGCACTTTTCTTAACGAATTTGAGAAGAGCGATTAAGTAGGATTCTCAATATTGAATATTTGGGGGAAAAACGATTAAACCAATACATTATTTGGAAGAGATTATTATGCATTAGTTATCGGAATATAAAAAATAATATTTTTAAATATAGAAAAGAATCGCGAGATTGCAATAAAATAAGCGTCAACCAGTAAAATATTAATTTACACAACCCAACAATCATCTCTATCCAAGTAATATTTTCATGGAATCAAATTATCTATGGAAATCGTTCCAAATATCGGTGTTTAATTCAATATTCAGAACCGTGCTTGAGCAATCTTTGAATTATACAAGAAATTATTTAGTGAAATTTCGAAAAAGAGCAACAATTATCCAATATATGTATGAAATGTCCAGAATTCCTCACAACACTGTAGCTGCTGTAAAAAAAAAGATGTACATATGTAGTTTGAAAGTACCTACTGAATTTTTTTCTTTTATAATTTCTTCTAACATTTATTATTTGTCCAAAACGATAACAAGAAAAATAAACAATCCTAATTCGTAGGCCACCTATCGACCAGTATTAAATATCGAACATCATTCCGTGCGAGTTTTACAAAGTCAATCAAACGATTCGATATCTTATCGCGAAAGCCTCGATTAAATTCTGTCAATATTTGACCTTCGACCATCAAGAGGCATTACAACGAATCGAATCTCGGCGCCGAAAAGGTTGACAGTCACTGTCGCTCTTTTTGAGAGGTGTCGATTTTGTACGAGGACAACGAATGGGCGGGGATCCGTTTCGAGAAACTAATTCGTTTTTTGTAGGAGATGAGTTGCACTTTTCGTTATTTATAAAGAGAGAAAGAGGCTCTAGTTGCATCTCGAGTGGGTTGTACAATGGGTTTACTTTGCGCCGTGGGGGGTTGAAACTTTGCACTCTCGATTGTAAATTAAATTTGTCGGTAAATATTTTCCATAGATTCATTAGATTGGATTGAAACGTCAATCAAACTGTTTGAATTTCGTTCGTCGAATTGATACGATGGCGGTTTTGAATTGATCCGATCTTGTCTTGTCGATCCGAGAAGGATGGCAAAAGGAACCAAACCAGAAACAAAAAGTGGATTTTAATTATATTTACTAATTAAATTATTCAACAAACAAACTGCTAAGGAAATTGCGAAAAATCTTAACAGATGTCTGTATGAAGGTGAGAAGAAAGTTGGATAGTGACGAAGATGGACATTGAGGGGGGGAGACATAAAATTAAATTGGGGAAAGGAAATGGAATCATTTGAAATCAAGACGAAATAATCTGTGAGTGTGAAGATCAGAAAGATCTGTCATACCGAGAACGAAGTCAATGTGAAAGTGACAGAATTATATTCGATTAAAATGAGGAAATTTATATTAACAACATAATAAAATACAATTAAATTACATCAATCACGTGTGAATATCTGTTTGCAATTATTCATATCTAAGACAATAACTAATCGTTCGCTCATTTCAGAGCAATCGAATAGTAATTAGATACGATTTGAATATTCAAATTTATGGTGTGTCTGGTTAACACGTCTGCAAGAGACGATTCCATTGAACATGAAACACAGACGTATTCATCATCAATCATATGGACACACCATTGGTGACACGTGCGATCTGACTGTGACGTCCAGCTTGTCGAACAATCCATCAATTTTCGACACAAAAAACATTTCGGAAAAATTCACCATAATACATCGAGAAAAATTCTGTCGGATTTGGGCCAAAATTTCTTTTAGAAAACCGAAATCCCGTTGAATCGATCCGTTACATCGAGGCTTTTTCCTATAATTAAAAAATCGAAAAAATATCTACCACTCGAATCTATGGGAAGCATCCTCGTAACGGTGATTGTTTTTATTTTTTCGGTAATAATGAACGTTTCGAGATCAAAAATCGGCATATCGAATCTCGCTCACGTAAAGAAAGCGGCAATGGCCAATTAGCGTCGTTTATTTTATTATAAACGATATGGGGTGGTACGTGAATGCACTCGACCGACCGCATAACAAAGTGCAAGCCAAGTTTAATATACAAACATACACGTTGGTATATTATATTATCGCGAGAACAACGACGACAACGAAAACAAGAGACCCATAACGGTTAAATTCCATATCGCTAAATAACTCTTGCAGAGGCTAAAACCCTTCTCGATTGGCGATTGTCGTCTAACATATTCGTATTTGAGTCTCTAATAGAAATTATAATTGCACATTGGTTTTAATCCACAAATTGAGTTGAACATTGTGAAATGTTGATTCATATTATTAAATGAATACTTTCTATTTTTGTTTAAGAACCATTCAAATATCTCACAATTAATCAAATTGAGCTTGAAGAGCTTCCTGCGTAATCTATCTCAGTAAAGGTTATTACACAGATGAAATTTTCTATAGCAAATAGAAAAATAATTGTTATAATTTTATGAAACAAATATGTTGGATAAAATATGTTAAATTTTCCAAATTTGCAATTATCGTCAAGAATCCAAAACATTTCTCAAAACGATAAATCGCAAAAGCGCCGGTTATAAATGACGATACCGTTAAAATTTACACATACGAGAAAATCACATTAAACGATATCGCGTATCAGTCCGGACAAAACACAGCCGTTTATTAACATTGTACAAAGCGGTTTCGTATATAAAATAAATATAAACGAACGAAAAAATAAAGCAAGTTTGAGATGCTTTCGAAAGCTCCCATATCGTGCCCGAGCATAAAACACAAATTAAGTTCAAACGCTGATTAAAGCCCGGTATCGGTGCCAAGTGTACAGGGTGCTGCAATGTCGGCTGTGCTTTATGTGCACAACACTTGTGTATGTATGCCAGATTGCAGATTAGCAATCTTTCGAGGAAATATTCGCTCGGCACAATGAGAAATAAATCGTCGGCCTATGACACGCTAAGCTACCAAGGAAGTGATTGTTCTTCTTTTGAATAAAATAACTAGTCTAAGATTATTTATTTATTTTTTAAATTTTTCGGTACACATAAGCACTTATTTTTTAATTTTCAATTAATTATTTATTCGTATAGTAAAGAAGCAGCTGCTAGAGCTAGAATTCCGAAGAGTGTTCAACAATCGAAAGATGGCACTAAAATCAATAGAATTCAATCGACACAAACAAGACAAGAGATCCATTTTACTAAACGTTTCATAAAACATTAAATCAATAGCTTTTGTTAATCAAATGAATTTAATAAGTCATCGACTAACAATAAAAACTAAATGTGACTCTAGACAGAATCCGACAAGAATCGAATCCAATATCCCAAGGATACTGAAACCCTACACAGCAAACACAAACGAATCATATTACTACGTTATCAGCTTGAAATTGTCAGTTTTTTAATACTTCACATATGATTTTTAAGTATTTTTTTTCAATTGAAAAATATCGCTGTTACACTGATGGAATTTAGCAGAACACGACAAGGCACTACCGCTCGCGCCGCAAAAAGACAAATGAAAATTTCGCATTGAAATGTGGTAATTGCTACGAATACCATTAAACCTGACAATAAATTAAGAGGATATCCAGCGGGAAGGGGTTAAGCCCAACTATGCGAACAATCCTAGTCGACGCCGTACATCAGGCCCGCTAGTAATCTTTATTAGCGCTCCGTGCCAACATACAGGATGAACAATAATTACGTACACATACGTACCCACCGAGAGCACTATCGGCCAATTAAGGATACTGAGCCACTGTTCGAACCGCTATTCCCGCGATTAACAACTCGAATATAGCAACGATTAAGGGTCTCGGGTTGCTCTGGTGTCGAATTCAATTGATTCGGATTGTGTCGGGATAAATGTGTACATAAATCTGATCATATCGAAAGAATTTTATCATATTATTGCGTGTGTAAATATTTTTTAGATCATTATTTAAAAAGGACATATTATTCTTAATTTCTACTGCACTGTATACCACTTTCATCAATATTATATCACCCGCTATATTCTCTAAACATTACTCTTTCTGACTGCTATTTGTTTCGACCGATGACTCAAGGCAAGTATTGATATCATTTCCATTTGCTCAAAATATGTGAAAACTATCGTTTTTGGATTGAATCGAATTGTAAAGCAAAAGTGCGGATTAGTGATGAGCATTACCTTCAATAATAATTTAGGCACGAAGTTTCAACTTGAAAAAAAAACTTATTTGTAAACCCAGTTTAATAAAAACGAACACAACTAAATTGAGTCGTCGACTAAAAATTAACTGAACTGTAATTTTCGAAACATGGCCAATGTCTAATTTCGGCTAATTCATTACGATACGACTCTTTCCCAACCGTTAGTTCCGTCAAAATGAGATATGACAAAGTCCATTCATCCGACGAAGGTCTCATATGAGGAATTTTATTAGCGTTGTAAGCAATTTATTTCGGGCTTTATGTTGGTTTTCTCATTTTTTTTTTTGTGCGATGTTACCGTTGTTTTGTCGCGCGCGCAAGACGATATTTCTTGATGATGTATGTAGGTGCGGCTTTGCCAACAAGTGAAATTTTTTCGCGTAGGCACCGAAACTGATACTGGACACACAACACGGTAAAAGAAACGCCTTTAAAAATTATCGCGATGCCGAAAAATCGTGTATTTTAGCATACGCCACGCGATGGCGTGAAACAACAAATAAACCTTTCACCCTCACCAGGGTGACTAACTGATCCTTCATTCGGTGAAGATTCACTTAACTGAACTACAACAAAACTTTAAAATTCAAATATTGAAAATAAATACCTATAAACAATTTTATTATAAAATTGAAATTCGAAATATCACATTTTGATAAAATATATGACATTGCACATTTGGACTAAAGTCTGGAAATATGCCCCTAATGATAGCTGAAAAGCAGCAATAGATAGTCTAAATTTAAATTATACTTAATAAAATATATTATAGACACCCTAATCCTTAATTACCCCCCATGCAGATGAAGACGTCATCCGGCTATACGTACTCTCGCATCCCCGAAGATTTATTTTGTCGAGGCTGCGCCCGGTACATGAAGACCATTCGTTATAGACGCTCTCGCATTATGCTCTCTTATTATATGCTGTACTCTTATTGCCGTAATACGTTTAGAGATGTACATTGTGAGTACGAAAAATAATAATTAGTGATGTGAAACAAAACGGCAACGCCGTTAACCATCGCGGGCGGAAGTACCGTTACCTTTTTAATTAAAATCGTCAATGGACGAGCCGTCGTTAACAAAAATAACGAACGAGTGTAACGAGTGAAAAGAATTCTTATGAAATATAGACATTTTTCTCTCAGCGGATCAAGTAGATCAATTTCGTGTTTGCCCTAATTTAGAATCGAGAATATGCACATTTTTAATTATACCTACTTACTATCAAACAACTAATACATAAAATCTGTACATTTGTAAATTATAAATATGTAGTACTAGGAGAAAAGCTCATATTTTATGGCAAGAAATTATTTTGTTTCTCACCCCAAATGCTATCACTAGAGCGATAAAATCAATAATTTTTAAATAAAATATTAATGAGCATTCCACCTAGAACTACATCTCTGTTTGCAACTAATATGAATGATCGAAAAATCTAAAAAAAATGTAAATATTAAATATTGGTAGGTTTCAAATGTAGAGGTGCATTCAATTCTAATCTTTCATTTTTTAAAGTTGTCATAATTTATCATACACTAGCAAAACTTGCGACATTTTATGACATTAGCATTACATAAATGTAACAAAGTACTTCGTAATGTCTTCAAAAATACAATGCATTTTTGAGCGAACACCGGTCTGAACGAAAAGCATATTAGTGATTTTTTTAAAGAAAATATAAACGATGCTTTTAGCATTACACATAGGTACATATATATAATAATATAATATATAATACATGGTGTGGATCCATTTATCTCCAGGTACGGATCTCGCTCTTTCGTTGGTTTGGTAAGTAGGTGCAGCTTGTACAATGGTATTCGTTTCGAATCTTCGACTATTCATAGACGCATGAAAAATAGTCGGCCATATACTGGCCGGGGTCAAGTTCAAGCGTATGCAAAGCAAACCAACAAAAAAATACATATTGAAAAATTCCAATCCACGTATGTAAGTGGGTACATCATACGCAAAGATGCGCAAACGCACTTTGAAATGAGTTTACTGAAAAATTATAACCGACTCCATAGATATTTTTTCTCAATTAGTCAAATTCACTAAGATTGAGTTTACAAGTAAGCTTCGGGTCATTTTTTATGAAAGTTGAGCCTACTTTGTGCAAAAATATAATCATATTGGTAGTATAAAAATTTTTTGATATTAGAATAATTGTCCTTAGAGTCAATCCAAAAATCAGGCTTCTTATCATTTTCCGAAAAAACAGAAGAACTGCTAATACATTGATCGAAACAAGTGATAGTTGGAAAGAACAATGTCTGGAGAATACAACGGGTGGCCAATTTCAAAGTTTTCGACAGGAAATGTGACACAAAGTTCAAAATTTCTTCCACACTTCTTAGTATTTTGATAATGTATTGTGGACAGTTAGTATTTCTTAAATATTTTCGAATAGATATGAACTCAACGAAAGATAAAAAAATATACAATTTGAAAGATGAATCAAACATTCGACTTCACATGGCGAGAAAAACGATTGTGTAATCTAAAAAATATTTGAACACATATAATTGATCAAAATATTAATCTATGAATTGGAAAAACGATGAATAATTTCTATCGTATATTTTTTTTCAATGTGCAATTCAATTGTTTAAAAAATTGCGATTCCTATGATTTAAATGAAATTCAGCTATAGAGCTTAACTTGAAATATTGAATTTAACAAAAACCAGCCGTTTCGTTAATTTATTAAACATAATTTTCATCGAATGCATATTCATTTCGCATATTTCACCTATTAGAGTACGATCATCAATCATGGTGCGCGCGCGCAGCCCAAAAACAAACACAACCGTGAAAAAATTCTTGTACACGATGAGATTTGTGATGTTTTTTTTTATCCTACACCATTTTTCCGACACGCGAGGTGATTAAAAATATTATATACGATATTTTTCGTTAACCGGTGTCGTTAACCTTCTGCCGGACAATCGTGTTAACTGATTGTGATTTGCGAACGGATCTACGTCGCCGATTCGCATTGCAGCGAAACGAGTGCATTATATACAAGGGTTTGAATATATTATCCGATAAAAAAATCGGATTAAGAATTCTTGAATGGATGAGGTATTTAAAGGCTACTGAAAGAATGTCGCTTCATGCCGAATATAATTTTCTTGATATTTTTATATCGATTAAATTGCAACAAAATTCTTGTAAACATGATTGGAATTTTCATCAGCGAATAAAAATATTATTTTATGGTAAATGAATAAATAATTTTACATTCACAATATGATATTTTGGGGGAAAATATTTGGATTAATGTCCAGAATCAAAACAATCTAAAAACATCAGACCTCCAATTATCATCCCTGATCTTGAAGTGAATAAAAAAAAAAGGGATTGAAATATTCAATTCTAAGCACCGATACATTTCGAATGACAGTTCGTTACAGTTCGGCTGCGTCCATTTAGATGTGAGATTTCTAAAATTCCCGCTTCTGACGATCTAAATTCACTGATAAAATTGTACCCGTCATAAATATGGACCAGAGGAGATCTAAATAGAACAAACAGGCTTACGTTATAATAATAAAATATAACGAGGCCGAGTGCCTCGCTTTCGTATCAGATGATTGTCACCCGAACAAATGCTACTGTCAGTTCGGTTGGCTTCCACTTCATCGTACTGAGGAGAATGGGTTAATGTAGACGCTTTTTGTTTATTTTATTCGACTAAATACACATATGATTGAAATTCATGTCGGTATGATGATGAAATGGACTGATTATATGATTGTATTCTAAAGTGCATCGTAAATTATATACGAGGTATATCTCAAAAGTCATGAAATATGTTTATTCATATATGATGAGGATAATAATTAGTTCGAAAATAAATGCAAAAATTGAATATAACTGAAATATTATGATGAATGATTATGTTTTAAATTTAATGCCTGTTTACACACAGTCTCCCCTGTCTGATAGATCCGTTTCATAATTTTTAAGAGTCGTCATTTTGAATGACGAGGCCCCACCCATGTACCGAATGTCCCCTATGAATTACAATATGTGTAAAAGGTTGAAATAATTCGACCCATTACACCCCCGCACAGAACGGAAGACATTGCGATAAACAATGAACGAGACAAATCTCGAATCATAATGACCAGCGTTTCGATTTTGTGTAATTCGAAAAATATGTAAATTCACACAAAGAAAAAAAATCAAACGAGATGTTTCCGATCGAACAACATTTTATATTTTAGTACACATAGAAAGAATTAAAGATCAAGTAACGAAAGCAATTTTATATGAAAAAAATCAAATGCAGTAAAAATTGATGTACAGATTCAGTTAGTGAATTAAGCAAAAAAAATCCATCATTCAAGTCGTAAAATATATTAATCAATTAATTTGACTTTATGATGCCGTTTCATAAACAAGATATGCCCAATTTTAGACGGTCTCGGATTTGAAATTTGTTTATTCAATCACGATGAGAAATATTAATTACGTTCTGAATTTATGATGCCGGATTCCTAATTGGCTTAAGTGCATAATTTTCCAGTAAAAACGCCTACGCGAATTGCTCGAAGATATACTAGTTTCATAAACGCTCAAGCAGCATAGAAAAAAGCGTTCATGAAATATTCGATATGCCTCAATCTTCACTAATTACTCTAGCACAGATCTTCACCTAGATAATTTTTATTTAAATATCGAATTTCACATCTGATACGATTCGAGAGTGTCGGAAATTGTGAAAGGCCTTCTTTTGTGTAATAAATAAATTCGCGGTTTCGAGTGTCCTTTGTGCTGGGGTCGCCCACGATTTTTCGAACACAATGCTCATTCAAGATTGTAACAAACGTATCCTTTTTCTTCGTGCCATATGGTTGTCGAGGATGTTTTGATTGGATTTTGAATTCTTGCTCGGGTTCTTGACCCCCTTTGACCCAGCCTCGAACTTATTTTTCATTTTTTCCGAGATGTCATATCGGAAATTAACATCTCTTGTGCGAAGGCGAAATATCAATTTCAGCTCGACTTAACGACCTGAAAATTTCGCATTTGAATAAATTAAGATTTCGCAATAAATATCACGGTAGGCTCCACCTGATACTCACGTTGCCATAGATAACTGTCTCTACGAATTTATTTATTTTAAGTTTCATATTCTAAAACAGTTCAGATAAATAATTAAACTATAAGTTAGAACTTAGATCGAAATATTTGATGTGCATTTTCGGATAAAATTCAAAATTTTATTCATATTTTAGATGTGAAACATGGTCTATATACAAATACTGGGATAAATATGTATACGTAAATCGTGTACAATGAATGTTCATATAGCCTATTATTCGTACACGACTAGTGTATTTATGTATATCCCAGTATTTGCACACAAACCATGTTCATATAACCACATCTTTGAATTTATAATTCCGAATTGATAAAAATGCAAGATTCAAAGATTCCTGAGTTGTCACAGAACCGTTATTTTATGTTACCACGAAAAACCGAGGTGCCCAGAAATATGATACGTTAATTTGAAAGAGTTATTGCGACAGCAGCTTCTTGCGTCGCCCATTGTGTCTGATAACAATGAGACGAGCTCACGTGTGTCCGGTATCCGAAAATATATCACGAATTTAAATGAAGGTGATGTATGATTATTGCCGAGGGATTGCTCATATTATTTATGTCGGAAGATGCGGGGGAAACTCGAAAAATATCGATCGACGACCAAACGTTCGGATATAATATGATAGTGTGTTTGTGTTCGCCGTTCAATGTTGATTTTTTTCGGACGATTTCGATATAACAAGATCGATTCGTGGAAAACTTATGATGAGCTTTTGTGTGTCGGAGAATTCGTGTCTGTTTGAGCTTTTTGTTTGACGGAAAGCTCGTTTCGAATTCCGAACGCGAATAAATTGGATGATGTGATTTGATATTCTATAATTTTCAATATAACATATTAAAAAAATATTCTTTTGAAAAATAAATCAATAAATAATTACATGATGATCGTCATAAATTTTTATGTATGAAATATCTTTCCTGAATAATAAAGATAAATACCATTAAAAAGCAAAATTCGTTTAGCCGCCGAATAATGAATCATTTATTTAAGAAGCCATTTAAATAAATTCTTCACTTTAATACGAACTGACCACATCCTTAGCTTATTATAAACGAAATTAGTAAGTTTATAATTTCATTCATGAAATTTTTGAAAATATATCAAACACATTTCATAATTTATCTCTACTTTTCGTTTTATCGAGTTAATAACGTTGTGCACTGAAGGGTTCACATGTGTGTCCCAATAAATAGAAGATATCATAAATGCCTGTTCTTTTTGTATAATAAGGACAAGATATGTCGGTTTGCCGAATTCGGTCCACATCAGAAGTCAATGATGGATGACACGATGTGAGGACAAAGCCGAAGTTAATGACCCATTGTTCGTTCCCTTTTATACCTGACAAGGCGTCTATCGATTTAATAAAATAGATGAAAGTCACACCGGATGATATTCATTAACATTATTTATACACACAGGGGAAATAAGCGCGTGAAAAACTTTCATAATACGATACAAATTTTCATTTATATTATGAAAATATGCAGAAAAATCATCAGAGATTTCAACTTTTACTAAGCTCAATTGTGGAAAATTATGTGGCAATAAGAGTCTGACCAAACAACTGGCGTCAGAACAGAACAACATGGAAATTTTATTTTTCATTTTCAAAACGAGCAAAAAGCAAATGAATTTGCATGGAAACGAGACTATACAAATACAACCCAACACCTGTCAGCGCGGAGTTAGAAATTTTCGAACGCGCAACATGTCGCGTGTAATACAAGCTTAAAATTAGCATAACCTACGCAAAAAGGCCATACTCTACGTATAATAATGTGTCATCGGAACGTAATAATCTTGTAAAATGCAAATAACATTTTATTTCAATTATGCATCTCGTCCATAAATCGAGATTTTCACCAATAAGACATCTACGGCGCGGTCGTTGAGCGCCTACTCGGAAAATCAATCAAAAATCCCATACGCTTTCCATTCCGTAGAGAATTTCTAATAAAATCGAGATTTTCAATAAGATAAGATAATAAATAACACGTCCGAGAAATTGTTCTGTATCAATGTTCTTTATATGACCCAATAAAATTCGATAGTGTCAAGTAATATTATATTAGACACTGGAGGCGTTAATAAAGTTCTCCAAATTCCATTTCGATATTTAGTATGAATTTATTTAGAATTTTTTTCGATTACTGATTTTTATCAGCATTTTTTTTTCTACGTGTCGATTATTTTTAGTACTAAATGTAATTATATTAATTAAAAGTATTGATATGGTTTAAATGAACCATTAGTGCACAAATTAGCATCATTGTCGTTTAATGCTATTTCACAAAAATTAATATATGACTAAACTAATTGATTAGATGTTTAAATTTATTTTTTTTTTCAAAAAGTAGAGTCAATCTATTAATAAACAGGGTGGCTGAAATACAACATTCGAATCGAATAAGCGTTTTCTATATCGTGAAGCGGTTCGCAGAAGAATCTAACTACTGAAATATCCTGCTAATTATAAGGCCAGATCTAAATAAAGACACGTTAGAAGCCGATTCCATCGTTTAATACACGATTTCCAAAGTCGTTAAGCGGCGAACGCAATTAGTCGCATTAACACCTCATGTCATTCAGCTAACAAGCCGAGATATTCATCAATGCTCTCGGAGGCCCGCTTACGGTATTCAAACATTTATTTATTTCAATCGTTATCGACTGGCCGTTTTTATATTATTATTTTCAGTTCGTCATCGCAATGTGGCGGTTGAACGGTTCTCGAACGGTGAACCGGTTTTTTTTCGATTGATCCATTTCGCGCAATCCTCATGTGAACTGCTTAACGAGGAAGCGTTTTATGGTTTTGATGAGTTCAATCAATTGACTCAATATTAATATTAAGAGCCAGTAGATGGTATGAAGTATTGTAAAAGTCGTATTGGACCCAACGTTCTTGTGATGCTGGGTTTGAGTCCTAGCGAAAACCACGTGTTGTTTTTCTTAATTGATTAATTGATATAGAAATTCGATCGTTTCTTTAGATGTTTAATTCGAAAAAAGTGTTAATTTAATGCTTCAAGATACGGTTTCTCAAAAAGAATCCCGACTTTTCGACGTCATTTGAATCGTTTGTATGTTTATGCAGATAGATTTGTGTGACATCTATCGGCAGTCAAAATTTCCACCAATCTATCTGCTTCACTTGCTGTGAACTATTTGACGAATTAATTGGCTTCAGTCATTTTTGTCATAATGAGCTGATCCGTGCTGTTCATGGCCGATTTAATATTTGTCTATGGACTAACTCCCTTAGCCAAAAGAAACCACTGAAAAGCGGAAACCAGAAAAGAGAGGACCAGGAAAAAATATTAAAACTGAACAACGAACAGAAATTACTTGAATAAATCTAATTAAGAGGAGCTCACGTCGTAAATCAAGAAACGACTCCGGCGCGAAACTTTCGATAAAGCGAACGTGCTCCAGTTCCATTTTTCGTTTTATTTTCGGTCACTTTTTATTCGGACGAGTCTTCTCGGTTGATTGGCGTCCTTGCCTATGGACTACCGAGTCCACATTCTTGTCCCGGAGACATGGTTCCACACACATATATGGCTATCTGTCCAACTGATCTGCTTCGACTCGGCTCGAAAAGGTTGAGAGAAACTGCCCGACGGACGTGTCCAGGCAGATTCTATTAATAATATTTAGAAAAGGGACGATATTTTATTAAATCGCATGAAAAATCGTTTGAGATAGCATCTAGATTAATTCTACATCGTACTGTATTTAATGCACAAATAATCACTACGATTCGTTTAACTTGTGTATCGATTCAATGCAGTGCACACAATATTACGCACTTACAGTATTGTGATAAATTCTAGCCACTTTTCTTAATGAAGTTGAAAAATATTGCATTTTACGTGAAATTGTAGGTACTAAATGGGTTCATAATTTGAAGAGTGAACGAGTAAGGATCTTAATAACTCATTTAGCAGTAATTTGAATTATTTTCGTGGAAAAATACGATTAAACAAATTCATTTCTCGGTAGAGATTATTATGTACGAGTGTGTAAAAATAATACTTTATTGTTAAAAAATCGAGATAATGTATAAAAACAAGAATTATCGGATAGAATATAGATTTATACAACCCGACAATAATATTTTCCAATAAATGTTTTAGTTCAATCGAATTTTACCATAAAAGTCATTCAAAATATTGACGTCAAATGCAATAACAAGAACTATACTTGATCAATCTTCAAATTATAAAAAATAAACCCATTTAATGATTTTTTCGGGAAAAAATGCTACATTTATCAAAAATGTCCAAAATTTTTGACAACACTGTATTCCTTGGTAAAATGAAAATGGGGTTCGCCCTTAAAGCAAGTGCATGAAGGTCACTGCCATGTCAGATTCGACACCGTGTAATATACGGTCGGTTACAACAACGAAGCATGATTGAAGTGCGGCACACAAAAAGTACCCAACTTGAATGATGAATGATGAATGATCCACCGGCCAGTTGTCATCCAATCAGTGCGGAGTCACTGATATGCCTCCGGGATGTTGTCGTCTTTTTTCAAATTATTTCTGACGAAATATTCACAGAAAGAAAATTTTTCGAAAGCTACATTTTATACAAAATATTCAAGTATTTTTTAATAGAAAATTTAAAATGAGTAGAACATAGCAAAATACGAATATTTAACCAAACTCGATAAAAGTTAAACACGATACATTCGAGATAAAAACATTATTTCATTTATGTAAAGTTTACGGCAACAAGCTGTCGATTAGATCTACATATTCGAATAACGATCAAATTTTGTTTAGGGAATATTTCGGCATAAATTGTCGACGAAATGAACCATTTGAATAATTATTACAGACGACTGCGATTTGTCAATCAATTTCTTTCCGCGCGCGTAAAAATTTACACTCGGTTCGGCACCGTGGAAAAAATCAACATAAGAACACCATAGTGATTCATAAGAGAACAAGCACGTACACAAAAATTTATGCAAATCGTATTGATTATTTATACAGAGGAATAACAAATAAGTTGCGGGAATACGCAGGTACAAGGTGCTCCTGCGATTCTTGGCTCGATTGGATCGATAGTTTACAATTCGTTATAGAAAATTTAAGAAATACTTTGATTATTTAAGAAGAATATGAAAAAAATATTATCTGTTGTAAGAGTATGAATGATTTTAAATGAACATAAAAATGAAAATGATTTTCAGAGAACTAGCATCACATTCATTGATCAATTATTGCTAGAAATATTGACATCTTAAAGGCGGCAGAAAATTTCTAGATGTATGATGAATGATTCAATAAATATGTACTCTCACACATAAAAAACTTAAAATTTGAATTCACGTTTCAGAAATTGATTATGAATCCCGAAGCAAATATATACGAATGAGACTAATTTCAGTTCAAATAAGCATGTTGGTTTTTTCCCCAAGATATGAAGTTGAGTTCTACAGTAAACAAATCATGCAAGCATGGGATCAAAATTGCAGATCTGTAAATTACGCGTTTAACTATTGTATAAAATATTATACAGTTTCTGAAACTAGATTGAAATATAAATAGAACTCGAATAGTAAAAGAATCTAGATTTAAACAAGAATCAAATTTACTTTTTAATCAAAAATAGACAGATATTGCCGGCACACCCAATACGAGATATCGGTATCTTGACGTATGAGATTGGCGATTTTATCTCGCATCATCTCGAAGCGCTGGTAGAATCGGATTCTTGTTTTCCACAGATCGAATCGTCTCGTATAATAATATAATGAAATTCTTCATTTTGTGTTATTTCACGAACGAATTTTTATCGGTTTGAATTTTTTCGTCGGCGGCCTATTAAAATTTTAGTGAGCGAGAATTATGACGTGTTAACGACTCGTTAAACATTCGATATGTAAATGTTCAATTTTCGTACGAACAAAAAAACGTCGACAGAGGAAAAAAACTGAATGAAATTGACCATTGTTATGCACCGACTAGTGGATGAAAGGGTCCACGGACGATAAATCACGTTTGCGTTGAAAAAGCGTCGATCTGAAACGTTGAATTCGGTACTAACCGGAACTAATCGTAATATTTTAAGAGTTAGATAGGGATATACTAAAATTTCACTGCTATTGAGCCATTAATAATATAACCGTTTTGCTATTTTTTCATATAAACCGAATCATACAAGTAAATACATGAACTAAATTAGCACACGTTTAAAAATTCTATCATATAAACATTTAGTTTTTCACTTTGGTGATTACTAAGGTGGTCGATTAGTTGACGCGTTAACAAGCACACGATGCGTAAAAAGAACATCTCATTTTCGTATACACCTTTTTTAAAGACATTATGAACGTTTCGATGAACAAACACTACAAGTAGCCGAATTGACGTCTAGTTTTACTAGTAAACATACAACACACAGTATAAGGCCCCTCGTACACTATACAAATTAAAATTTAATCATTTATGCTCATTCTCAGATTGACTTAAAAATCGATTAAATTTTTTTTTAACATTCAAAAACATAAAAATCCAACTCTTTACTTAAGTCGATAGTTATAGGAAGGGCAACGTTTGAAGGGAAAAACTTCTCTAAATTGGTTCTGGATGAATGGGTAGATAAGTAGTATGGTAAATCAAACGATTTATTTCGTACAAATCGATCTGTAATAGAAAATATTGATCATTTTAATAATAATTTAAGAAATTATTTTTGTTTCTTCAATGAACGAAGTCCTTAAGTCCAAGTGCGCCCCGACTCAGATTACACGACAGAACATTTCCGAAACCAATACGTCAGATGTTCACCGAATCGGCAAATCCAGTCGAATCGGTAAGCTCCAGACCTCCTTTTCGAAGATCAACGACCGCACAACAAGAAATAATAGTCTTTAATTGAATTATCAACATTCCGGCAGACGATAGTGAGCCGGCCCGTCAAATCGACCTCAACGCACGGCACAATGGGCTAACAAACGCCAGATTGCCGACTAACGGACCTAACGCCGCTCTAACGACGATCGATTATCGTTAAAGAGTTGGCGAATCGAGCCGGCCATCAATTAAAATCGCATGAAAATGGGTCGCCGAAATAATGGAGATGAACAATGGGCGCGATCGTTAAGTTGCCGAGTTTTTTTTCCGTCGAGGTGTAAATGAATTATTACTTCAGGTTGTTTTCAATTAGAGAATAGGTCATTTAGTTAAGACACATAATCACATCACATTAACATACATATCATCACACTCACCATCTCTTAAGGTATTTTACCTTTATCACTCTCAATCCTGAGATTCGTTGCCAAATTCATCTTTATGTCCTTAAACACATTCTCTGTTACTGTTTGACATTTCTAATTTCTACTTCAAAATCTAATTTAATCAAAGATCTAAATCAAAAAATCAAAAATCAAGATCAAAAATCTATTTAAGATTCTTATTTACCTCTTAGAAATGTAAAATTAATCAATAATAAGTTTTCCAAATGCGGAAAACTCAATCGGTTAATCTATTGACGGTCAAAAATCACCATCACGTAAACTTTGACGGGTTTGCGTAGGCGTTTCGCCGTCAGTCTAAAGCCTTTTGTCTTCACCATTGTTGATCATTGATGACGATGATGTACGTCGGAGAAATGTTGAATGTCGAAGACTCGGTTTGTCGATCGGTTCAGTATATAATACGTACACGTGTGACTAATCGCTTTTCTGCTGACGGGAACGTCGATCCGCGGACGAGGGTGTTGATTGCGTCGTAGAAACTGTTAAGTAACGACGAGATGAAAAAATACATCTACAATAAATATATATGGGAGGTGAGCAACGCTTAATTATGTGTACATCGCGGGCCTAACGGTGTTGCTCAGATAACGTCGATCGATTTATCTGTACTGTGATGATTGGTGATGCTGATGTCGCAGTTCCATTGAAAAATTGAATATAACTATGCACATACATAGTATGTCGAAAAAAAATATGGAAAGCTTTATATATTGTATTTATACATTGTCGATTAAATAAAAAATATATATTTTCGGCAAAATGCGAAACAAAATCCTGCACGAAAAATTGAAACGAATCTTCCTAGCGAAAATAATCAAATTTCGCCTCGCTAACGACCCGGCGTTTTCCTCGAGACGGACAATTAAAAAAGGGTACAAATCCGAAGAGCTAAACACAAATTGGTAATCGATAATCCTCCCTGGCAACACGAAATAAACAAAAACCTCGTCCATCGTTTTGCCCCAATAATCCAGCACAGCCGGAGCATAATGAAGTTAATCGAAATCGCTCCGAAAGCATCGAACGTTCGTTATGCGAAACAATCGAATCCAATTAGGACGATTTGAATCCGAAAAAAAAATATATGTACATCATAAATACATACGTGTATGACAAATTCAAAATTTCTGATTGTCTAGATTCACTAATGAATCGTAATTTAATTGGTCAGATAATTCATATACAGATACTCTCAAAATTGCATGAACACCCGACTTTTAGTTGAATTCACTATTTAGTTTAAAAAGTTAAATGTATGCTCGATTTTATGAGTACCTGGAGATAAATAAGCTAATATATTGTATGTAATATGTTATTGAAGAAAAATAAAATAATTATCAAAAATTTAAGTTACATTTTTATGTTGGATATGCGAATACATAGTCAACAAACATGTGGGAAAATGAAATATTCAAACACGAGGGAAACCAGAGTTGATTGGTAAACACTCTTTTCAGCTGGAATCAGTGAAAACAAACGCAGACTGAAAAACAAACACTTTGCGAACGGAATTAATCCATTTTGACGATCGTTCGTTAATCCGACATCGAACGAGTTAGTATCGAATAGATTAATTCGTACGAATCAAAACGTATGAAATAATTGATATTTTCGCAGGAAAAACATATTTTTTATATAAATCGAAATGAAGCCAAACAGCTAGCAAAATACATAGATTTTTCAGAGTACACTCATTCATGAAACTACCGATACTAAGAATAATTAGCAAAAACGACTGCTTTCACCGAAAAAATCACCGAATCGAAATTATTCGAGTACAGAAATTTATCGTGGCACTTATTTCGGTAAGTACGCGCGTCACATAAATATTACATTGTCGAAGGGGCCACGTCGTCGATTATTCGACTTTTGCGTTTATTTTGCGAGCAAATCGTCCTTTGGCAAAAGTGAACAAAAGCAAAACGGGCGTTCTGCGATACGTTCGATGAATTTTAACAGCGGCGATTCGAAACGAGGGCAAAAATCGCAACAAAGGCAGTATGGAAGAGGGTAATTACAGTCGGCGAGAAGCGCCCAAAGGGTTAAAAATACCTAGCCCCGAATATTATACAAATCACGTACTAAAACAAATATGCGAACCCCACCCGAGTTTCAAAGTGTGCGTTCGTTCGGTCGATGTACAGGATGCACTGGAATTCGGTGGCCAATCAATTAAAAGTGTTCACGAGACTATCTGTATTTTAAGAATTACAATAACGGCCATGGAAATGTGAACGATTGCAAAATTGGCGAATTTCAAATACATGATTTGTGAGATTATGCTAAAATGTCTATACTTCATTTGATTATCTTTTTTGCATTTTCAATGAATATTTTTCAGTCAAATTGTGTTAAATTTGATAACAAGATCTGTAACAACAGGTGTCAGCTTCATCAAAAATAAAACAGTAAATGAATATTTGAAAATGATTTGACATCTAAAACAATCAAATAAAAAGCTTTTTTTTCAAAGAGACTGAATTGACTGAACATTTGAAACTGTATTGTTCGAGATTAGCTAATTTCGCATACGTTCACATTTCTTTAACCATTACTGCATGTTTGAGAATTTGATACATGAGTACATCAGAACTATAAAATTTAAGTTTAATGAATACCGTTTAAAATCTGTATGAGTTTTCATGCAATATATGTAGACAAAATGATTTTCACTAAATATTTTCATGCAATACTTTCATCCTCGCTGTTTACAATCGCACTCGAGCCTAAACACATACAAAGTGCCCTATATAATAATTTTCGAACGAAAATAATCGTCGAAGTCCACCCGAAGAGTCGAAGGGGCTAAAAAAGCGTGGCGAGCTTCGCGACCGGCGAACAAAACGAAAACAACAACCGACGAGAAAGGGTTAAGACAAACAAAAAGGAAATAAGACAAACAAAAAAGCGAAAAAATGTTTCGAAAAACGTAAAAAGTGCGAACAAGAAACTGCTAACCGAACGCCGTTTCGAATTATCCGACCAAATATAGTCGGGCGCGAAGAAAAAGCGTTCAATTCGTTCAGAATTGAGCAAATGAGCTTTTTTACTGAATGACCAAATTTATGATCATCGAAACTTTTCGAAAATTTCGAAAATATGCCACCATTGTGTGATTTAAATTAATTTATTTTGAGACAAAAATACGACGACAATATATTTTTTGTTCGGCATTTTTTTAAATGCGTTTAAGTTCTTTCAGGTCAAAGTACTTGCCGCAAAAATACAAATTGTCATTTTGGGATTCAATTGTAAATTTCGCTATAAAAATTCTCGGATTCAAATATATAAAAATTCCAATGGCATCTCTCAAATATTCATTTATGAATCGGTGTTTTCGGTCGTATCGATGCGACAGAAAATGTTTCGGATTCTTCCAATACGCATAAGTTGTAATAAAATATAAAATGTGATGTCGTTACGCTCTCGAATATACAAAAAATGTATTTTATCTAACGTACATTGAAAATGTCATTTGTGTTCGGAAAATTTCGAATATTTTTTGGCACTAAAAAGAGCTCGATAAAAATGCTGAATCAAATTTGAATTCTCGCTCACCTTATTACACTTTCGATGCATCTACATACATATAATAAATGCAAATTCTGCATATCGAATGTAAAATCAATATAGAATTTATAAAACAAAATAATAAATCACAAATTTATATCATTGAATTGTAACAATTACAATCAAAATAAAATAAAACCTACAATAGTGAATCATAATATAGAGATTTATCAGCTATCATCTATACGAGTTCGAGAGTACAGATGGAACTTCGGCGCCGAATGGGTTAGATTTATGTTCGCTTTTAAAGCAAGTCAGCCGAATTCAGCCGAAAATAATAAAAATTCAACCACATAAAATAACGAGGCTATAATTCTTTGACCGTCGAAGGGCGAATTTCGACAACACGCTTCTCAAGCGGGTCCTTCGCCGAACCTACGTGTCTATAGAGCAAAAAATCCCTCACTTCGAAGCAATATAAAGTTTTATTTCGTTCGAAAACTTCATAATATTGGCGCAAAGTTTGCGAAAAATTAATGCCCAGAGTTTTCCTCACTCGAAAAGTTTTCATCCGCCAAATCGAAAGCAAAATTTTAGAACTGCGATAAGCCGATTTCGAAAAAAATAAATAAACACGATTCAACGATCTCTAAACGGACAATCAAGTTGCACTTCTAAGTAGCTTTTGTAAGTCTGAAACAGAGTAAAACTCCTGGTAAGGATTTTACCATATTCAATTGCAAATGCGTGTTGACAAAAGACAACGGTGCGAACAACACTGTATAAATAATACATTTTAATAGAAGCAAATATGTAAATGGTTGCATTATTTTAAAGCCGCAGATGTTTTGTTGAGAAATCGAAAGATTCATTGCACGCAAAATTTCCAAGATTTGTTTCCGTTCGTTGCAAAAAGTTGGGAAAAAAGTTTCAGTTGTCCACGGTGAAATATTTCTTAACAGTTCTCACAAAAAGATGTCGAAACGAACGAATCGAATCGCAAAAAGTGATCGAATCGCAATAAAGGTTTTTTCGTTGACGCCGAATTAATTTCGCCAATGCAGAAGATTTCTTATTATAAAAAAACATCCAGAATAAAGCCTGCCGGTAAAAAATAAATAAATTCGCAGCATTTTTATATTCTGATGATCGTTTTTATATCAATTAATTGACAGAATTTTCAATGAATCGTGCACTCACAATTGAATCGACGATATTAAAACCGACTAATTAAACAAAAATATATTGAAAGTTTTTGTATTTATACCGACAATCGAATAAAAATACTGATCGAAAATCGTCAGTTCGCATTCGGCCCGAAAATGACCGATTGAAAAAAATTAAATCGGCGTTACCGAGATGCGAATCGATTATCGCGTATTAATAAGCGGTTATCGTAAAATAAAATACGCATTTGTGATGCGTTATAGCCTTCGAACAATTATGCAAAGCAGACGGTGTCTATCAAAAAAATTTTTGCGTAATATTTTAATTTGTCGCGCGGTCGTTAGCGTGTTGACAACTCGCAGTTTCGCAGGAATTCGATTATCGTTATGGTAGCAATTAAGCGGGAGAATCACATGAGAAAACGGCCCTTGTGTGGATGAGAAAACTATTTTTATTATTCGAGATATAGTGTTTCGATTCGGAAAAACATTATAAATTATTTTTTATTGAAGATGACAACGTATTGGAATTGAATTGATATTGAGCTCGCTCGGCGTGTCCGTTATATCATCGTTGCTATTACAATAAACCATTTTGAATATAAAACTGCGATTAAAAATTATGATAATTAATACAATCATATAGATTTTCATCGTAGATCTTTTCAAAGCGTGATTTTAGTGAAATAAAATTATATTTTGCGTCGCCAATGTTATTTTCGATTTAAAATAACATACGTCGATAAAATAATAAAAACGTTAAATAAAACATATAAATTTTAAGTATACACAGTGGTGAAATTAAATATGGACACATTTCGTGCTATAAGTGTTGATGAAAAGCGTCCACAATTTTTCCGTTAACAAAAAAATCCCATGAAAATAATTCTAAATATTGATGTCCAATGCGATATTAAGACTCCACTCTTTGAATTGTTAAGAAACTAAAAGCCCATTTAGTACAAATTTCACTAAAAAATGCAACATTTCTCAAATACATAATGAAAAGTATGCATGATTAAAATCAATAGTATTATAGAATAAAATATGAGCTTTTGATAAATACGTATATCATGAAAAGTTGCCATTTCTTTGTCGTTAACACGTTGAGCATCGATCCAGCAGCAGTTACGAAACCGATGTTGCATAGTCACTCATAAAGTTGCGAGACTTATTTTCAGCGATTGGTATCTTCGACTGTTGGCTTCCAGCTAGCTCAGTCCATCGTTCATACATCATTTACCATTGGTTTTCTCGGCTCGGGTTTTGTATCTATGATCTAAAACACGCTTCACAATTTCTCGAACACGTTCTCTGGGCTCACTTTTATCGCTGGTGTGATTTCACATTTTTTTACCAACGTAAACACATTATAATATGTATTTGGTGGCGCGTTATAAGATAGCATTCGTGGCAATCGGAGCGTATTCAAAAATAGGCTGTTCAATGTTAAAGGATTTTGATACATTTGAGTTGATGTTATGACGAGATTCAGTGCATCGAAATTTTAGAACATTGAATTTGTCTTGAACTAGCTTTTGTGATCCGGTGTTATTCGAAACTTTACGGACTTAAACTTTATTATACACAGAGAAATGGTACAAAAGGAAACGCTTATCATTCACAAAACTAGAAAATACTGGCTATCTTACTCTAGTGGCCGCATTTGAAACAAGAAAGGAAATTGTGTCTAGCTAGAGTCAAATTAGAAAAGAAAAGCGCTCCCCCTTGCCCCGTATCTCTACTCATAAACCATCCCTGATCGAAAGATAGGTGTGTTGATATTTTTCACAAAATATGGATACAAACTGCATTTCCAGATAGAATCTGAATATCGAACCGATCCGAAATCGACAAGTGCAACATCTTCCTTCCCACAAACAAAATCAACCGCTTCCGTTTCGGACAGCGCTCGTTAGCCTCCGTCTTTCTTAACTTTAATCCGTCGAGTGTTTTTATTTGGCGCCGCGTATTTATGGTCTCCCACGAGGACGTCGCATAGCTCCCCGGCAAAGGACGACACCTTACATCGCGGCCAACACGCCATTGTTTGCAAATCCCGCCGCCAAAGGGCAGTCGGGACAGCTTCGTCGGCGATGGCCTTAAAGCACTCGAGGGTGCTTATAACTCGAGGGCTGTCCGTGGCACGGAGGGCCCATCAATAGGAGAACGGATGCGGAGCTAAAACAGGAATCGCTATGACTGACCGAGGGGATAAATCAAGCTTCGACGAGCGGTGAGCTTATGTGTCGGTTTACCAGGGAGTGCTGTGCTGACGAGGCATCGTCGATTATTTCGTATTCCTTGCGGCAGGAAGGTTGTGTTTCTAAATTGTCACATCTCACGTGAGTATTAATTACGAATATGAACAGGTTTAAATTATTTATTAAAACAAGATAAATATTTAGTCTTAGATTAAATTAATTCAATTTTCCTTCTCTAAATTAATTTTTATGCCCACCCTCTCGATGATCATCTTTATCATCGTGCAAGTTTTATCCAACCTACATTCACATCCAATTTGATGAGATTTTTCGCAATTAAATTGGCGATTAGATAATTAAATATCATTAGATAATATGATTACAATAGTATCACTGTCAGGCGACTGTATATAGGTTTATATAAATGTTGTTAAATAAATAAATAACTGAATATGTGCCAGTGAATTTTTCATCTATCATAGACAATGAGATGTCAGTGCAAAAGTATCTAATTGTTTTTTTTTTTTGCGCAAATTTTTAATATTGGATTTGAATTGATAGTAAAATTCAAGTTCGAAAGAAAATTATGCGCAAATGATGCATATCTAAATCAAATTTAGAAAAATGATCCGAGAAATACGTTGAAATTAATATAAATAGTCGTAAAAATTTTCGGTCGAATAATGATCAAAAGATTTCTGCATAATCGAAGATATAAATAAATATTCTTTTATCTTAAAATATCGGCAATTATGAGAATTAACCGCGAACAATAAAGATAAAGAAATTCATTCGAATACATTATAATCTTTAGAAATCTATATCGAAGGACACTAGAAGTTTTATCTTAATGTATAATTTTATAACTATTGTAAATTCTTAGAAATTTAAAAACAACGTTCAAAATGAAATTTTAAAATGTCACAAAATTTGCATATTTTTTTTTAATAAACCATTTAAACGTTTTCAATTCGAATCATACAATACAATTCAATATTTTATTACAGTAGCTAACATCGTTTCACAATCCGTCCTTCACAACGAAAATTTTCGATGTCACTTAAATCACCAAATGCGGAACCAACAATCGGACAATACCATCATTTATTCCGGATGACCCATACGGCTCGTTAAACTGCGATTTACCATAAACAGCAAAACGGTACATACATAGGACTCCCATTGTTCCACGTTTCGATTATTCGCGATTATCTTATCCCCCGGCCGTTAAGGCGAAATCGGAAAATTCGACTTTTCAGCCGACGATAATTTATCGCTCTCGAACATCCGTCGTTAAATTGTATATTTACTTAACGGCGGTCGTTATCCGATCGGAACGTTTATTATAACGACGCGCGTAAATCGCCGATACAATTAAGTCCATCTTAATTAACGACAAATCGCATTAACCGGGCGTTAATTGGATCTGGAGCGTAAAATGAGAGAGTTTAAAATATAAAATTTATTAAATTGTATCAAAATGACTTCGTAAGAGTGATAAAATATTTAATCTCTTTTAAATGAGCTGCATGTGCTCAACGTTTTAATCAATTTCTATAAAATGTCTATTAACATTTTTCAAAAATGAATCGATAAATTACAATGTATAATTATTACATTTCTAAATAATAAATATTCACATCTCAAAAAGTTTTTTTTTTAATTGATAATTAATTGTTATAGTGAAGAATAATTTCGGAACTTAATGAAAAGACATCGACGCATGAGTATGCGCGAAACCCGCCGAACGAAAACCCGATCTAAACGAACGCTAAGCACACATCTCTAACTTAAAAAAACAACATTCGACAATTTATGCTTCGAAGTTCAATATAATGCAAAAATAAGAGATAGAAGAGGCGCTTCCGCTTCGTCTCGAGATCGACGTTTCGAGCAGCAGAAGCAGCTTCGAAGCAAACAGCACTGGAACGAACTTACGAACGAGTGGTCCGGTCTTCGGAGAGATCGATAGACTGGTCAAGTTCAAGTCGAAGAACATCGATCTGCCTAACAAGATCCAGGTGCGATTAACCTCAATGATGCATCGTTGATCTCGCGGATGAATGATATATTCGCGCGTCTGAACCCGAAGACCTTTCTGCGTCGACCGCAAGTGGTCCACAAAATGCGATATCGTTTCGCTTCGATTGCATACGAACGAATGCATCCAGCTACCTAAGAAAAATGATGGCGCAGAGATGGTCAATCAGTCCTCGAAAATATATTATGCAATATAATTAACAGTTTACATTCTAGTTGTTCTCTGTTTTCGTTAATTCAATTCAATCAAGTCAAACGTAGCATGTGATTCATTTTCAGAAACCGTTTCATGAAGTATAGAATCAACTGTTGTTTTTTTTTCGAATTAAATAGACAATAATTAGGGATGAACTATCGAGCTGTTATATCAATCAAGAAAAGAGATACATACACAGAAGTGAGAATATGAATTTATTTATCACGACACATATAAACTTTATTCACACAAAACATGGAATGTGCATAATTGTGACGATTTCTTATTAAAGGAATTTAAATTATTTCACGAAGGGTTGCCAACCACAGATACAGTATGTTAGTGTTATGTGCGTATCGAAGAAGATCGATATGACTCGATGGTAATATATCGTACATAAAAAAAATGAGAATCTTCTCGAGTACAATGGTAAGAAAATGAGTCGGTTGATCGAATATATTTTTTATCGATCATATTTTATTGTAGGTTCAAAAATAAATAAACGCTGATGTATTATCAACTTAAATATTTAGTTAAATATTATTTTTGTTAATTGAAATATTTGCGTATACAATTCGAACGTTAAGTCGTCATCTTTCAAAATTTGACATTTATAGTTGAGTGGTAATATTACGAAACCACATTATAGCACGAGTTTGTAAGTGTTTTATGGATCAATGAAATTATAAAATGATGAATGAAAAATTTGTAATGGATATGCAATTAACAAAGCAAACAAATTCACTAAAATGTAAATTTATTTGATTTTATTAAAAAAAACACTCATGAAATCGCCCGTGCGTATATTATTAATAGATTCTCATTAATTGAAATGTCACTGCAGGTAAATATTTTTTTAAAAAAGCGAAAATTCAATATTATGATTTTTTAAGCTATAGAGACTTCCAAACGATATAACAAAGGACATTTTTCATTTAACTTTAACAACTGATTGTAAGATACATTTATTTGATAAAATAATCCTCCAATACTTTTCTAGGCAATATTACAATTTCAGCATTGTTGTAACTTGAAAATAAAATCAAATCAGAATTGTAACTGCAAAAATAATTCCAATTTTCTTTTAATTATTAATTTGACTATGGAACGTCTCAAAATATATTTTCACGTCGAAAAAAATTGTCTGAACGTCGAGGAATGTGTTTAAAAAACGCATAAATATATATTTATCGCATATAAGTAATGAACGAGTACATGTGTGTGTCGATAATTGTAGCCGGTAGACAAACCAGTCCAAAACCATGATCGATCGGCCAAGTGAAAAAACACACACATCTCCTCATCGGCGCGAGGTAAATAAATACACGGCTCGCACAAAAAAGGCAATAAATTTCCACAAAAAGGCTTTTATTTACATTAACAAGCGGGAAGGCAGTGTCGATGATAATTACGCCTTATACACAGCGATCCGGCGCTTCTCAAACCGCGGATAGGTGCTATTTTTTTCTCGTTTTTTAGCGGAATGTTTAATTGATAGTTTAAAGAGCGCGAGCGTAAATCTTTCCGCCGGTAATAATACGCTGCGATTATTCGTATATCGTAAATAATCGGTAAAGTATCGTTGAGTTGAAACGGTGCAGATTCGCATATCGAAAGATTGTTGTTAGTTATAGGCGAAGTCGAAGAAAATTGGATAGAGATGAAACTTTGTTTATTGCTACGATTGAAGCAAATTTTACTATAAATGTTAGTTTATAACGACATAAAATTATAGCAATATGAAAATGTCAAGACAAACGAAATAAATACTAATAATGAATAATTAAAAAAAGAAAAACAAGAAATAGAAAACAAACATACCAACAACACCAAATTCAATTTGTAAAAACAGCAGCTTTACCTGTAAACAAAAATAAATAAAAAATATTATTTGGTATTGAATTGCTGGATTCTATTCATTTCAATACAGACTGAAACACAGTAAAACAATAACGGAGAATAAAATTTCGGGAGTGGAAATGAGCCCACTCATAAATAAGGGTAAAATAGCTGAAAGGACGAATGTGGCTGAGCACTGAAAGACTAATCTTTGGATGGATTCATTCATTTTTTTTTCTATTAATACAACCATCTATAATACGAAAAAAGCAATTAGAACTTTCTAAAAATATTCGTAGACAATCATGACCAATCACCACGACTTCCTGTGCATCCGCATCCCACACGTCTCCACTTCAGATATTTTAAAACAACACAACCGACGGCATATTCCAAACACGAAAAACTCCTACAATTCCGACTTACTGCGAAGCAATTAGACGATCGACATCTCTCGTTGTTTCTCCGTCGGAGAAATCGAGTCTCAATAATAACAAATCTCATGTAGGAGTCTAAAAATCGTGGGGGCTAAGTGGGGTCGTGACTCGAAAAGTTTGTACACCTCTGCGTGACCCCCCGGACACACGTCCGTCAAACTTTTGACATCGACTTTTTGGTTCGCGGGCAGTCATCATCGTCGTCTCTAAAAACGGTTACATTAGCGAAGGCGGACGTGTAAATATATGATTTTTGTGTACGTGCCCCGAACGGGACCGCACACATGTAAAAAGCGATGATTCGCTCTCCCGAGTATGAAGTGGGGTGACTTCCTTGCGAGAAAATGGCGGACGAATTGTACCATTAAAAAAATGAAGAAACATTAAAAAACAGTTAGAGTATGTTAGAATAAAAGGAAAATCAATTATTACATCTGAATATATTTACGTCTTTATAGACTTCTTAATGGCTGATTTTTTGGCAATAAAATCCTCCGGAATTATCGTATGCACTCCTGAGAAGATATTTGCACCATTACATTTCTCGATTTGAAAAACATAATTCTGTAAACTAGGGAATTTCTGTCGTATGACAGTTCTAAGAAAGGGGTTTTTCAAATCCGTAGCAAATATTATACAAGATCTACACACCCGATGAGATTTACTATATAAACGGAAAATACTGTAAAACAGTTCACAATCGATTAAAATACCGAAAATTCTTGAGCAACACTAAGGCATAAAAGCTAGTTAATAAATAATTTAAAATATCAGGGTTATTAATGTTTCCCAAATGCATTATTATCTAGAAAAGAATAGACGGAAACAATATTATATTTAACAATGAAATTAAGAATTTTCAAAATGAATGAAAATATTTTTTCGTTATTTTATAGATACGCTTCATCACCCCAAAGAGTTTGCATAGAAATGTAATATTATATGTTTATTATAATACGTTCTTAAGAGCTGAGTTTGTGATTGAGCGTGGGTGATCATTGAATTGTCTTGTCAATTTTGACATCCTATAGAATTATTGGGGTGAAATATAACATAACATCAAATGTACAATATGAAAATTTGACGTTAAAAAAACACACACAAATTACTAAATATAAAAACGTTTTAAAAAAGTTCAATGACTTATATTCAAAAAAATTAAAACCTATGATTTTGTGAACTTTTTTTTCGTACGATTACGAAAAAATCCACAACGGCGAGGGAATCCTTGTAGTCACATTTCTTAGTCGATGGTTCGAATTCCCGGGCTTATTCCGCAATTTGCCCGGCATGCAGGTTCCCGAAAATTTAAGGAGCCCGAAAATCGCCTGAAGCTTGCCCCTCAAGCACAAAGGAATCCCGACAAGATAAAACTGACCGTCGTAAAGCACTCGCCACGACGACAATGATCCGAATCTGCGATGCTCGAGACCGCGGTATAAAGATACGATTGATATAAGAGCAAGGTATAATAAAAGATCGCATGATGCGAAAACGTATCAAATTCATCTCGCAGTATGCGTGCGTTGATCTGAAATTTTAGGATAATCAGAGTTCCTTTACTTCGCTAAGAGCCGGTAGATTAATCGTGTTAAAGCCAGTACATATACTCCGCTTATCCTTCCATTTCTAATTGGATCTAATTGGAACTAGAAAGATAAGTAGAGTATTAACTGTAGTCAAGTCAATTGAACTACAAGGACAGTACACTATTGTGAGAAATTCTGGACTCTTTCGAATTTAATCAAACTATTCCATAGAAATCATTCCAAATTTCGATGTCATATACGATATTAAGAACCGTATTGGATCACTATTTAATTTATAAAAGAAACATTTCTAAAACGCATTAAGATATGGTGTCAAAAATTCAAATCAATAGTTTATGTATTCGCTATCTAGTAGTTACTATTCACTATCGAACTGCAATAAATCAAGTTTATTTTTCAATCAGACGAGATTACCAATTGAATTTTTTTATTTAATTGAAATGAATTTCGTCATTTTAAGCGACAAAATCGATTCGAACATGCATAAATAACATTATTAACGACTGCGCAATAAATTAAATGTTAAATTTATGCGACAGCCACAGATAAGAGAGCGAGCAGAAAAATAACAGTAGATTCGAAAAGCTTGTACTTCACTATCATAGAAAGCTCAACCGGGCGACACTATCGCTTACGCTTAATTACATTCAGCGATAACGGCTTAAGAAATATTACTGCGTTCACACGATGCAGATTTTTAAAATGTTTTAAACAATATTATGAATTTCGCAAGGTTTATCGATATAACTTTTCTTGTACTCATAATCATAATTGAGAATTTTAGATTAAATCATATGGATTACAGTAGAATTTATCAGTGGTAGCTTAACATATCAAAAGTGGGAATCATAGTAGTGCGATTAATTTACCAGGTGATAGCCATTTTTTTATGCAAGGTGGTACCACTTTCTTGTGCGTCTAGGAGGTGTCTGCAATCATATTCGCTCGCTGTAAACGTGATAAGAAAATTTCGAACACATTCGAGCAGCGATGCAAGAAACATAATTAAACAGTGGACAACTGCACGAATAAATAACAATGCTAATTGATGGACGCCCCCGAAGCGGCGGCTCCCATCCCGCCTCGTTTCGAATCCGATAAATTATATAGCGGCGAAGAAGAGGACGGTGGTGTTTCGCAATTGTGCGTGAGCGCCACGAAACTCAAAAACCGAAAAAACCGACCTCAACAACCGAAAGACCGAATGCAGAAAGGGCGTATGAGCCAACGAGGTCGTGATTCGAGATCTCTATCGAGCGTATGAAAGGGGTCCGACTGGGGATGTCAAAGTGTGGGGCGCGACGTTTGACGAGATGAGAAAAAAAATCGAATTCGAATTTATTCATTTACTGGCTTCTGTGACTCAGCGTTGCTCGAGACTCATTGGACTTTAAGACGGTTTTTAACTGTTGTATAGTATTTCACGTTTCTGTTGAAGATCTCGTCGCTTGTGTAGACCGTTCATTATAAATAGAAATGTCAAATGATAGAAATACTGTAGTGCAACACGATTTACATGGAATATACATACATGTAAACTGAAGTTTGAGAATCTCTGTGAAGATCGAACGAACAGCATGCATTGTGCGGCTCGCATGCCGTCAATCAATCAGCATCAATCGCGCCCGTTTACGTGGCGATTTTCCCGCGAAATGGAAAATTACAATGTCGATTAATCAATTTCCATTGTGCGACCGCTTAACAGATATTTACTCCGCATATAAAATATAAAACTGGGAAGACTTATGCAATAGCCATTCAGAATTAATGATTATTTTCGGAATATTATACTAAAAAATAAACAAAAGTCAATCAAATGAGCGCATGCGTACACAGATGGAAACCGTTTAGGATTGAGGTGCCCTGTTCCGGAGGAGACTTGACGGAGTGATTAGCGGTCCTCGACGGGTGGTCGCGTATCAAATTATTAATCATCTGTGTGGCGCGTGGGAGGCTCTTACACCTTAAACTTAACGCACGGAGGTGTCGGTTGAAACCTCCCAGCCCCCCTCGAGGCGATAGAGTGCATGGCACTTTATAATGCACGCGAATCATGCGAGACGATGTTGTGTTATCACGTGTCGTCCGTGCGGAGGCATTTCATCATCGTACACCTCATGAAATTCAATTGAGTCATTTGTGATGTTTGCTTTAAAGATGGGTGAATTTAGAGGACTTTTGCGTGTTGGCTCTCCCACGACATGACTCAGTTCTTGGCTCTGGAAAGAGTGCAATGATGCTTTGCTAAATATCTGTATTTAAAAATGCACAGCATTACATTAACTTGAAAACGACCAACTTCTCATCCCTTCATACTTGCCGTATGTTCCAGCTCTTCCATTATTTCACTCTTATAATAAATGGTCTAGTTGTAGTTTCCAAACTCATCTCTATTTCCCTAAAGACAATTACTTTTTATCATTATCCTGCATTTCTGCCCCTTACATTCAGATCCAAATTATTCAAATTCTCCCTGCTCATAACAGCAATTACACTACTAAATCATTCAATTGGAATTCACTACAAGTTACAAAAAAACTACAAAATATTCGTTCTTAGCCTTGTTTATATACATACCTATTTTAAAAATATATAATTTTCAATATCTGATCTTAAAAATTACATTGTATATAATATAATATTTATACGCAGCTTTCACGGTCGCATTTTCAGATCGGCCGTTATTAATGATACCGATGGTTTATTGCTGAATCACAGACGCCAGAATAACTCTCGATTTGTTACTGTTATCCGACGACATTGTCTTAGAAGCACTAGCAACAACAAGAACGTAACTCATCCGGCAAACGCATACTCACTATTATCTGATGCATATATAGGAATGTCCGTTTCGGTATTCCTATTTTGACACGAGGTAAAATCTACGACTTCTGTACAGGCAATACGTTGCCAATTGAATCATAAAACATCCGTTACATCTTCGAATCTAAAATTATTTTTTTAAACGTATTTATTCAAGCTTTGAATGAATATTCAATATAATCTTCGAATCTTTCGATCGCTCGCTAATTTCTAATAGAATGAATTTATGATTTCTACCGTTTCTTGGTGTCACGGTTCAAAGGTAAATTTATGATGCATGGAAAGAAACGCTTCGATAACTACCTATTCGTGATCATCATATTTATCGAATTATAGAAATGAAATACACTAACGTCCAACGATAATAATACATAGTTAATTAATAATAGGATAGTTTACAATGCGCCTGAGCATAATTGATTGTTCACGCTAGTTTGAAAAAGCTCAAATTAAGAACACAAGAAGATTGTTTCGATAATTTTTGGATATTCATAGATCACTAAAGGATTTAATTTGTATCACGTATTGAAAATATCAGGTTCTGATAAAGGATTAATAATAATTGAACATGTGCTCTCTTCTCTCAGTGCGACGACCCGCAATAGCAGTTAAAATATATTATATCGCATTATGAACAGTGTCAGATGTTAATGTTCATCGCTACCGGTTAAGAAATATGACAGCTTCATAAGAATGTGGGCTGTTGAATAACCATCGGCTAACTATGGTCGCTTTGTATCATATAAATAATATAATAGTACGTCTTGAGGTCGGACGATCAGATATGCTTTCGGATCGTACATTTGATTTATGTACTATTGCATATCTTTTTTAAATTTATTTGCATCATTTTTCTAGGAGTCAATTTCGGTCGGCAAACTTGAAAAAAATGCTGAAAATTCGATTAATTTTACACGTGTCAAAAGGATATATCGTTAGGTTTCGCGCTCGACCGATCGTTGTTATTTAAATAATCGATACTGTTGAGTATCGGTAAATTCCAGAGGCAAACAAAAAATATGGCAAGCTTGTATTTAAGAAACTATTGTTGCTTAACAATATCCATATGATAACTACGATATTAACGTAAAAATTATTTCACGTATAATATTCAAAACCAAATGCTTGATACTTTCTTTTCGTTTTCTCAACGATGTATAACTGAGCACTCAAAATACCCTGTTTATTTTTAACGCAATTAATATTAACCCTTCAGCGAAGCAATAAAGATAAAATCAACAAAATTAATCTCCTGGGTATAAACGATAAATATTAATGTATCACAAGGGTATTTTATTGCCCTCGTTGATATCCCGCGAAATAATGAAATAGGAATCCTCTTTTATATCCGCCCTATCACGATTTCGATCTACAACCAACGAAATGGAACAACAATACTTTCTAGAAATTAACCGATTTCGACGAACAATGAACAAAGTAATAAAAAAAAGCTCGCATAATTGCGTAGACGTCATATTTACAATGCATAATAAAAAGCTCGAATAAAATCAATGTTAAAAGCTTCTGCTGAGTAGCCATATATGAGTGCGGATGTCGAAAATGAAGTTTGGATCTCGGCTAGCAATGTTAATTCAGATTTGAATAAATAAACTATAAATCAATAGCCTGTTACATGTCTAGAACGCGTCGCGATCAATATACATATTATTCAAATCGCTCGAAGGCGCCGACTTTGCGATGACATCATAGAAAGACACTTCTTCATAACATAAAATACGCTAAAAAAATAAATTGATTAATTTTCTAGTGAAGAACAAGACGCTACTGTTTTTAACGATCAGCTTAATTTTAAATGTATTGAAATTCACTTTCATCGAGTCGAAAAAAGAATATAATTTCTTGAACTACTACCAGTCATGATTAACTAAGTGTATTTGATGAAAATATTTTAGAATATAATGAAAATACAATACATCCGAAGCTAAAATTTAATGAAACTATTGAGAATCGAATATAAAAAATGAAAAACTCGAAAATCTTAAGAGATTTATATGAAAGCGGCATTGGTAGCAGCGTATGTGGTCTCGACTCTTTATTGTCAATAAAAATTTTAAAACGCGATAATGATTATTGCGCACGTTAAAAGCTATTGATCCTCATTTTATAGTTTGATATATTGGGATACGCGCGATCCTCGATTTCCGATTTTATAGCATATAAATCCACACAAGACTCACGCGAAAAAAAATAAACTTACATACCCGTTTATTGATTCTGATTTATATTTACGTTTAAGCGCCGTGAAAATTCCACGAGCGATACACGATTGTTGTATATTAAAATCGTCTAAATCGTGATGAAAGCGAAATTATTCGTCTTAAATAGTGTATGATAAGAAAAATCGATAAAAGGTTGACTAAATATTTCGATCGATTTTAACGGCGCGTCTACACCTGGCCGGTGGCTTCCAGCAGCAAAACATATTGTATTGCATAAAACTTTTATCTTCATACATTATACACTTTATCAAAATCTAATTCAACTTAAATGTTGTTTTATTTGGATTAGATCGATATAAAGAATATTATTTATGAAGAAAAAAAGTTTATGCATGATGAATATTGTCTTTTGTCAATGGAATCCTCCGGCTTAGGTGTGGACAAGCCATAAGACATAGTATATCTACTGAAGAAAATGTTGTGCAACTTTCTACGGTTGATGAAATAATGTACACATACGCACAGTGGAAAAATCTAATTACAATTTTGATAATTTATAACTCGAAGGCGTTTCACTGTAATTCACACACACATGGTGTGATACCTTATCGTTCTCATCATCACGCGGAAGGATATTAAAAAATGTTAAATAATAATGATGCAATTGAAACAGTAAATTAAAAAACGGGTGGTGGTTGAATTTCAATACAACATAAATCTATAAATCGTTTAGCAATACGATTTATTTCGGGGGTAACGCCTTTTATTATATTATTGTATACCTCGTCAGATTCAAATCAATGGGTAATTTCCGTTTTATACTAACAACTCCAACATACGTGGTTCCTATTAATACGATAATTTATAATGAAAAATACCGGAATGCTTTGAATTATCAACGCATTTTTATAATTAAGAAAATGGTTATTATTCAAAAAACAGTCTGATAGGAAACGGTCTGCGGTAGGTTCTTTACAAAGGAGGCTTCTTTGCAAATCGATTCGATTCGTTTTCGATGCATTTTCAATATCTTTTGTCTACTTGTGGAAAAGTTTTTGTCCGGTGGGCTTTTTTAATTAAGGTCCAACGTTTTTATTAAGCAGTCTTCGAGAGCGTTGAAATCGATTCGCGCGGAAGGATTTACGGTCGGATCCTTCGAAAGATCGAAATCGATAGATCAAGGATGCAAAGAGATTTTTCGATACTTCTGTACAAATAATTCGATGAAAATAACAAAATATCGATAATTCATTGTTATTTTAAATCATATTGCAATAAAAATTGAAAAATCTAAAAAAAAACTGAAAATATAAATTTATTGGAAAATATTTTTATTACTATTCAACCTTTGCATCCTTGAGATGAAAAATTAAATATTCGAAACCAATCGGAAAGATTGATCAGGAATCGTCTATTTGCAAATTTTGCGTCGATAAATTTTATCGGTCGCAATCGAACGTTACATTTGCAATTTAAAATGTTGAGGATAACGCCATTTTGTCTCACGTTTCCACGTAAATTATCACGTATAAAAATGCTAATTCCTTCAAGCACTATTGAATTTCGTTACGTTGCGACATTACACCGTTCGTATAAAACATGGCGATATTTTTTGTTCGATGTCCTGAAAAACAAGCCGCGTATTTTATAGCGACTGTATATAATTGCGTAGTGTGAAAATATTTTCGGTCATTCGACATCTAATAAATTTCACTATACGCGATCGCTTGTTAGCCAAGTTATTTATTCACTCCTCTATTGTTCCGTTTTATATTTTGAATTTTATTTTCAGCGATCTGTTAACAATTTTCGTAATCGTTCTTGTCTTTATTTGTTATTGATGAAAGTCATACTTTGTGCGTCCCTAATTTTAAATTAAAATCAACACGGAGCGACACGCCTTTTGCTCGTCGAACAGAAGCCACACACTTTTTTTGAATAATATTTACATTTTTTCACAGAATAATGTACACTGCGTCGAAAAGTCGTTTACGGTCATACGAAATTTCCTATTGAAAAAAAATATCGATGACATCTACGGAAAGGTTTGATTATACGAAATAATTACGGAATCGCTTTCGAAGTAAAAGGCATTTACTGTATGTATTATCTAAATGTTAATGCGAGAAAATTAGAAAATAACTAATTTCTCGAGTGCACGTATTCAACCTGTGTCGTAATGGGTGAACGTGCATTCCCATAAGATAGAAACATAATTTAATTAACATATTCGTCGATTTTAAATATCAGTCGTGAAATGTCATATTCTAAGAACAAGAAGCTTTTGATTTGCGTATCGATACATTCTAGTAAAGAGAAAATTTGTTGCTTTTAATCTCATAACTAAATCGTCATACCAATAAGATGAATAAATCGCAATAGAGATATGGTAGGCGATATTATGAAAAAAAATCCATATAACATTTAATAAAAATGTGCAAAAAAATAAATAGCATTCAGATTGAAACGCTAAAATATCTCGTTAAACATCAAAGTGACCTGCACTATTTTGACAGTCAGAATAATAAATTAAAATAGATTATTGACTAGGCGGCTTGTCAATGAGATACCAATTCGTAGCGAAATTGGCTTGACGATTCCACTGTGTTATTTGAACGGGTTTATAATAGTACACAGAAGAAAAAAACGATAACAAGTGCATGTACGCTCACAGGAAGCAATTAGTCTTCGATGTGAAAAAAAATGAATACGATTTGAATAATATACAGGCAGTTCTCGACTTTTGTACACGAATTAAGCTTAGCTTACAAATTTTGATGATTTTTTTATTGAATTTTATAAACGATGATGAAAATGGTTCATTTGTAGCGTAGATCGATTTAAGATAAATACAAATATTACACAAGAATGATAATATTCAAATTAAAAAATTGAAACAAAATTTTGGCCAATCTGTATAATGAACTTCCAATCGCAAATAAGCAACATTGGGCTACCGGATAAATTCTTCAATCTACTTAAATCGACATCACTTAATACTATAATACAATCTGTATGTGTACATAAGCAATTTAAAACAGTTTCCTTACAAGGATAGGCTTAATGTAACACATCCCCACCGATTGTGACAAAAATTTGTAGGAATATAGCTTATGTAAAAACATGAATGTGGAGAAGAATTAAAGCGCAATTTTCAATATTTTTATGAAACTTCACCTTGTTAGAAACGGTTCTAGAAATCCGTCATTCACGAAAATGAAAACGATTCAAAATAAAATAACAAAGGAAGGAAAACGATGACTGTGTGGTACAAATTTGACCATGTTCGCAAAGCAGATGCACATATTCAATGCACCGATGGTGGAATTTGAAATTCATCATGATAGAGGAGGTGGGCGCGAACGCCGCCGCGGTCTCAACAAATCTCTGAGACAACAACAACAACAACAACAACACAACAACGACGACGACGATCGAGAAGGGACAAAGGATATAATGGAATTTCGTAGTAGGTCCTCGGGCAGGAATCCGTGTCGTCTGTCCCGTGTGGAGGCGCCTCTTCGCGGACATGTCAACACGGTAATGGCCTTTGCAGAGCCTTTTTGTACGTTTTCGGTTCGTGAAAAATGGGCGATTTCTGTTTGCTTTTGTACACACGCATGCGAGGATGTGTATCTTGAAAGGATATTAATCGGTGAAGTCAGATTTGTAGTCGATTTACAAAAATGTGTCGTTTTATCAGTTGTACACTGCAGTATTTTACAGGGAAGTTCCGGGGGTGAGTAAGTCCGAATGGTATAATTTTAACAGAAAAAATGATAGTAATACCGCGTATAGAGCCTATTAAAAGGATCAGGTATTGCGCAATTTAGTTATTCTGGCGAAGACGACTAAGTGATGAAACAAATTCGGAATAACTTACCCCTGGAACATCCAGCAACATCCTCCCCTTCGATACTAACTTATTTTAATTTTCTCAGATAATTTTTCGTTTCAAAACAAACGGATGGTTGTTGGTATTGTCTTTCTTTTAAATATGCGGAAAAGAGTTAAATGCAATAGAATAAGAAAGCAAACTACATGTGATCGCCTCTAGTTTCCTATGTTGCGTATGCAAAATAGAGCTAAATATGATCATTATGAGTCGTCCATACTTGGTATATGATAGAAGATATCAAGAAAGACCTCACTAGTTGCAATCAGCATGAGTCAGACAGAGTTGAAAATCTGCGAGAGAGGAGTGAATAACTCGAGTCAGCGAGAAAAGCAACAGCATCAACCATATGTAAACGCCACATAACGAATTCCCCAATTCGCACACGAACTCCAAACAATCCATCGCATCAAGCGTCAACAGGGACGAACAACTTCATCAACACGTCCAAATCGGACGCGTGCATATCAACTGCAAATCCACCTTTCGTTTCAGCATTCGCACGATCTTCGGTCAGATGCAACGAGTCCACGGCACGACCGAAAACAAAAAGTTGCCTCGGGCGATTAAGTTGTCGGTTAACACTTCTTGCAGGGCTAAACAAATAGGCGGTCCGCCCACGCCGTTGGTGAGGAGACAACAATGGTCACGAGCCGAAGCCACTTTGGCAGATAATTAGGCGCGATATAAATCAAGCGAAATGAATTCGGAATCGTTAAAAGGCATCATGAGATGGGAACGATTCTTCATTGTGATGCTGGTAGTGATATATTGTTATTTGACTTGGGCGAGCACAGCCAAAATGAGAGTATTTGAACTATTACAGATATCTATCGTATATCAAAGCACCAAGATTTTCCTCCATTTTTTTCAACGATGTCAAAAATAACTCAATTTTTTGTGAGACACCTTTTATTAATAGAATATTGATAAAAATATATGAATTTCCATCAATCGCGTGCAAACCGATGAGATAAGCCCGATTAAAGAATTTCGCAATTCGTCTCAACTCGACTTGAAAAAAACGACTCGTCAGTATAAAAAATAGAGACGCAAAATATGCTGGAAAAAAACCGTCAATTTATTCTGAAAAGGAAATGAACAGAGAGGTAACCAACTCTTAGTAGGAATATTCATAAGGGACTTTACGACCGCTCCGCGGATAAGTGGCCTAACGAGTGTTTCTATTGCGTCATCGATGACAGGTTAATTACAAGGAGGTCCATGGACACTTGTTAAATAATTCGATGCGATGCTCGTAAAGCTCTATCCCGTTATTGTTAGAGAGCTTTAGCGGTTGCGAGACAAAAGAGCGCAAATTTACGTTAGAGCGGGAATTTCGTTCGGGAACGGTAAATAGATTGTTATTGATAGTTTCTGGAGCATGCGACCGACAATATTTACATTAAAATACAAGCAGACAAAAGTGAGGGAAATTCTCGAAACGCCCTCGAGGCGAACTCGACTTGGTTCGAATCGGTGCGACGTATAATATGCGGAGGAAACTCGACTTGTTTCGCGATGGATGATTTTGCAAATATCCTATTTTTTTGGATGTAGCTACATATGTATATGATCATTCACTGTATACAAATATTAGGTTATAATTGTATTAAATTCAATACATGTACATATAGTCTAGTATTCGTACACGGTCCACGTATATACATCCCAATATTTGCACATGGAGTATGTTTATATAGCCACACCCTTATTTTTTTAGTATCAATATTTAAATAATAGTATGAAAATGTCTTGTCAGCGTTAAATTGACTCAAATTGAGATATATTGTGTGTAATTTGCGAATTTCATCTGTTTGAATGAATGTGTTCAATAATGAGTTGCAATTATTCCTTTTTTGACTCACAAATACAATTGTTGAATTGATGATCAATTTGTTCACTCACAATCTAATTTGATCTTAATAGTGCCAAATCAAATGATTCTAAAAATGACACGAATATTATTTTGCAATATAAATTGTTTGCTATTTTTTAACATTACAATAATGAAAAATTGCTTTAAATGAACCGATTTTCCCCTATTTTTCGCCGTGAGAACCAATATTGCTTTGTTTCTTCGGTTATTTTCCGAGAAAGATAACAATTTGTTGAAAATCTGTAACGTCAATACGATATAATTAAAACGAGGCATAGGAAATGCATGTGTAAATAGAGGTGTCATAAAAGAGTGCCGACTGATAATTTTCTGGTGTTTTGATGTTTGTATGGGATAAATTACGTTTAAATTAACCGTGACGGATAAAGTATCACTTAAGACTGTATAATTCGTAGGAATATTTTTTCGGAAATCAGATATGGGGCATCACAGGAACTCTTCTTACGATCTATGCACCAAAACGGTTCCGATTTTATCTAAAAAATAAAGGGAGGGAATAGAATAATAAAATATTTATTCGGCTATTTTCAAAGCAAATAATTTACAAAATAACAAGATTTAATTTGGTCGATATCATCACTAAAAGTTTTCTATCCTATCAAATAGAAACTCGTTAAAATTAAGCACGTATGAATATATTTTAAGACAAAAAGCACATAACCGTTTCGAAATCCGGCAACAAAGAGCCATTACGATAATACGAACTTACATAGGTACATATTATACATGCTTATATTAAAAAAAGAAACGTTTGAGAATCACCGGCGGCCGAGTCTTTGCGCATTAACATATTGAACTAACAAATGACCTGATGGTTAACAAACAATCGACGTCGTTCCACATCAACGCGTAACGAAAAACCCGTCGACAATGGGCTTCCTCGTCGTCTCTGCATAAAGATTCACCATATAGATATAATAGACACACACCGGCAATCATAATGTTAATAAAACGAGCCACGGACGAAAAATCGTTGAGGGAAAAGAAAAGAAAAATTCAAAATTGGCAGTGTGTTGAAATTTTTATCAGGTCTATGTTTATATTTTTTGTGAAAATTGAACCTTTATTATCCATAGATTTTTTATGCATTTCTGGGAATGAATATGCTGTTAAAACATGTATAGAATCAGAAGGAGCAATGCTTAGAGAATACAGCGGGTGGGGTAGAATATCTAATTTAATATTTTCAATGAGCTTTTTCTCAATCGGAAAATTATAGCAAATTGGGTTTGATTGATATTGAATATGACACGTTTGAATTCCGAAAAACAAATACAACCTTCTCAAGAAATGGTCAGAAATATAGTTGTGGATCTAATATAGTAAAGGTAAGAAAAAATATAATAGAACGATTGATCCACAAAAAGGGGCCGAAAAGAAGAAAAGAAATTAAGAATCTAATATATGAGGGAATGTCGAAGAGAGAGAGGGTCATGGGAACAGAAGACTGTTAAAAAGTAAACATGCCCGAAAGAGGTAGATGGTGAGGGACGGTCATGAGAAGTAATGATGGACCTGGATCGTTACCGACCAATAAATATTAACGAGCCGAGGTCGAGTTCGCCGTCTAGTCTTCGGGGCGTGTTCGTTTTCCGGTGCTGACAGAGGGTTAACGGTTAACCCTTCGTTGAACGGAAAGAAGCCAACGCCTAGAGCGCACTCGTTCTATGTAATTGGATGAACGTTGTCATCTGATTGTTGGACTCGAGACTGTTTGCTTAGAATAATAAAAGTTGCATAGCCAATACACATACTACGTTGAGAATAGGCAAGGATCTTTGAAAAAGTCGATGTTCACGAAGCAGTGTCTCAAAAATGGATTTTTAAGTCAACCATTTATGCGCGACTAATAATTGTGTAAAAAATATAAGACACAATAAATAGATAGTTAACATAATTTTAATTGGAATTTAATTTAACTAAATCAATTTTATCAAAATTGCGTAATATATTCGATTCTTATGGCGCGTCTTATGGCAAAATAAAATATATTTCATCAAAAAATTACGCTCTATCTCAATCAAATTCAGTTTAAATCTCATTATATTTGAATTAGATTATAACAAGGTATATTAAGTGTGATGATATTTTTTGTGCAATGTATTGTTTTGCTATCGGCCGAGGTGAAGACGAACACTATCGCTTTCGAAAGCCCTAGTGTTGAAACAAGAGCTAAAACTAAACAAACGAAAAAAGTGTATTGCATCGACCTCTAGTTAACCCCAACCACCCGAGAGGAATGTTTATTTACGGAAATTACACGGCTCGTTATTATTTCCCTCGCTCTGACGAAACAACACGAATTTCGAACCGGGCTATCGCGATCGAACTGTGAACCAGAAAAAAAATCTATCCGTTCTGCCCAAAAAATCGTTCGTGAGAAAGACGTAAAAAAGTCAGATCGGATTGCGCTTTCCTTAAAATAAACAAGAACGTGATTTTATAATGCCGTCGTAAAAAAAGACGAGCCTAGTTTGTGTGCGATGAAAATGACCGGCGAGGTCCTTCTTCCACAGAAACGATCTAAAAGAGATAAGGTGTTTGTATTGAGGATCGCAATTAAGACGAACAATAATTGAGCGATTATTTGAAAGTACAAATCGAATATATTTCACACAATTGAAAAAAAAGGAATTATTATGTTTTGACGATCTATTGATATTGATTCGTACTAGTTATTAGATAAATGAAATAAATGTTAACAAAAAAACTCTATTTAAAATAAGGGCTTTGGATTTATTTTTATATCGTTTCATTAGATACACGATAAAACGATATATCTGTCGATTCGCGACACAAAGCATTAAGCGCGAAATAGAATTGTATAATACACCATTATCGCGGAGCATTATTGCCAAGTCGCATAGAGAACGAAGTAATAAAAGATATTGCCCAATATATTATGGTTTCGTATGCGACTTCGGAAAATTTACGCCATAAAAGTCCTTTTTCCAGACATTCTTTATTATTATATTTGAACCGTGCACCTCCTGTCCACCATACAATACTTAATTTCGCATCAATTTTCATATCGAATTTTCATATCGTTTTTTCACTTTTAAAGTGAAAAAACATCCGCTTGGGTTAGGAAAACGATAAGTAACTCGAATTTAACTCAAAACAAGATCACAAGGACATTGAATCCCAACGCAGAATGCACAAATGTTTAACACTACATTGTTGCATCCTCGAGCGGAGAATTCAGATTCGAAAAATCAATATTTAAAAAAAAATCAACCCGCAACCAATCTGTTCATGCATCTTACTGAATATTGATTTATAACGAGGGGTGTTATTACCGGAAAAAATTTACCCCGCGCGCGTAAATCACACGCATCTCGATGGTCCGTGTGTACAGGGTCCGCCAGAGCAATGTTGGTTTTGTTTCCACGAGTCGAAAAGAGGGACTCGAAATTGTGGGGTCCGGTAAATCCGAAAATGAGGCGAGCGTGACCTGGGGGCGGACACGACGGAACACTTTCAGAAACGCGGGCCTGCGTACGGCACTGATCGTCCGTACGATTAACGCGAGACTGTTTAGTGTTGAAATATTTTCGGTATCTGTGAGTTCGGATCTCGAGGATTCCGGGAGATAAGGATACGTTCAAAGTAGGACTGAATTGAATGTGTGTCTAATAGGCTGTCCACGCTATGTAAATGACCGACGTGGTCGGCTCAAATCGACGACTTTGTCGCTAACATTGTGTGGACGATACATAACAAAACCTGAGGCCACCAAATTTGTAGAAATTTAGTACAATATCTGATATGAAGTATCGTGTTAAGGTTGAAACCTTTCGGTAGGCTTATTCGGTAGGCATGTAATTCGGTAGGTATATAATGAAAAAAGAACTGATAGAACACTGAAGCTATTAAAATAAAAATGATAAGTATAATGAAAGATTTTTCCCGCGTTCAGTGTTGAAAACTTTAGAGTCGAGAGTGCGAAAGAAAAATAAGACATCGTATAAAAGTTTTTATCCGGTCCCGATTTGGGGTAAGCCCCTAACGTAGAGAAAAGAACAAATTTGAACTTTTTTATTATTGCGTATTTTTAAAACGTCCCACCCGAATACAAGTTGTAAAAGAACAAAAACAAAAGTGTGTTTTTCATAATTTTGAATTTTTCATACATACAAGTATATAAAAGATTACAACCGCTCGAAATTATATTTAGGAATTTGCTTCAAATGACACGATTTATATATTCAACTTGAATTGAGAATTAAATTCATTATCATCGTTTAATATTTTAATATAAAAATATTTATATTATTATCTCAGTCAATGCATTTTTTTGTCGGTTTAGTCCGATAATGTGTACCGACCTGATATTTAATAAGACCATTACGAGATATGGTTTCAAAAGCACTCAGCGGAGATTTTCTTGATATTCGCTCGCGCTTTTTATACAAACTGAAAATCGATCATAAGGCTCCGAATGCATCTTCAATCCGAGTTTCTCCAACGTTTCATTACACCGAAGATACATTTTTTTTTCATTCACGTCGGCGAACTACAAACCGCCGACAGCCGCCGCTCGGTAATGATTTCATTAGATTTTATCTCCGTTTATTGCTCGAAAGAATTACTCATTTTAAAGGTTAAAAAACGCTGCATGCGTAATCGCGATCCAAAGGTCACGAAAGTTCGTATAGGAATCTTAGCGCTTTCGCGAAATGTCATAAAGATTGTTTCGTACACGTGAAATTTATATGTCTTGTAAGTTTTATATGAAACATTTTCAAATAACTCTTAATCACCTTTGGAACCGTTCAAGAAAAGATTGAAAAACTATCCCAAAGGCGATTTTGACTCAACCCATTTTCTGATAAAGTTAATTTCAAATGAATTGTATCTATAGCGATTTTTCTACCTATTTAATTCAATAGTTTGATCTCTAAAAACGCAGAAAATAAAAACGTTTTTCATGACTTTTGGGAAACACTTCGTATGTTCTACGAAATGTCTCAGAAATGCGTAATTAAACTATAGCGCTAAAAACTGGCCGTAAGTAAGAATTAACCCTTCAGCGTCCGAAATCGATTCTGCTCAAATTCGCCACGGCCAGCCGTTATTTATTCTTTTAACGTTTTTACGACGTTTAATTTTTGAACCCGATTACACGTTAACCCCCTACGTGTGCGGTTCAATCCGATTCCCAGATTTGATACGACGGAGGCGCGATTTCGTTCCCTCGTTTATTTTTCGTTTCATTTCGATCTTTTTCATTTTATTTTATTTTTAATTTTGCGCAGATCGTAAAAGCTTCTACTGGCCAACGAAACTAAATGACGAGAGGAGGATTCGTTACAACGACAGAAATGTGAGCAAATATATGAATGGTTTCGATATTGGAAAATAAAATAACGTTGACTATGTTTTCTTAATGATTGAATAAATCAACGATTTAATTGAAACAAATTAATTAATAAAAATTAAAATATTTGAATTAAATAATCATTTTGGAAAATTTTATTGACCACGTTTATTAAAATTTATCGATATTTTTATGAAGCGACCTACTGTTTAATCTTCAACATGTTCAAGACTATTATAAAGTTCTTTATGTCAATAATTTTCTTATATTTATTAATTTTCGAACTGGGTATGTTACGTATTCTATAAAATTTCTTAATATCTCATTAAGGCACACACGTGGCAAAATTTTAATTGGTTTAATTTATTGAAGCAGGTGACCGCAGGCAATGTAAATTAACATTTGTCCAGATTTCGAACGAGCGCCAATAAGATAAGACACCAATTTGAATAAAATTGGAGCCGACTTGAAAACGCTCATTCCTCTTTTTTTGTACGTCGCCGATCTAGCGATGATAACAATTTCCCGAATCGAAATATATATAATGATACATATAGTTGCCAATACATCCAGGGTTTTGCGAAACACTATAAAATTCATTTTGAAAATATTTTCGGTTGATATGAAAATTAAATTTTATAATAAAATACTTTGCGCGATTCAAAAATAAGGAAACAAATTGTATGAAAAAGTATATCTTTACCATATTCATGAAATAAATATTAGAAACAACATTTAGCTGTGTTGATACATTTCAGAAGGCTGTATTTTCAGGTCTGGAAAATATCCTTAAAAGCGTTCTACCAAATGTTCTTTAGAATTAATTTAACACGAGCTTAACTCTTTTCTGCATACGTATAGCCTGATATTTGCCGTACCGACTACTTATAACCCGGTATTTCCAATCGATGCGACTTCATACAACCACATTCTTATTTTATTCAACTGCCCAAGGATTCTACGGCGCAGACACCATTCGTTGTCAATGGCGGCCCAATTATACTCCTAACAAGATACTTATCAAGAACCATATCCGATGGAAACACAACCTAGAATTTCATTTGTTCGATCGCATCATTGTTTATCTTGGGACCACACCACACCGAGCCGAGTCCATTGTCGGCCTCGACACCTGTAATTTAGCCACTAGAATAACGGGTTAATAACCGTCTATCTGGCCTCTTATATCAACAAGAGCCGAGCCGGAAGATGACAAACGCCGCTACCTCATATCGCGTTTAATTTAAATACGAAATGATGGTAGGAACGATCGGATGCGAAGGTATCTTAGCCCAAGAGATACAGGCCCCCAAGGTGCGTTTTCCTCTCGTTTGAAAGCATATTTTACTCATTCTGAAATGCACGGTGTGTCCCAAGAGTTATATAATATAATATGATTATTAAGAGTAGCAATAAGATCAAATTAGTTAAATTAGATAGGACATTCAACCTTATAATATTTCTAAAATTAATCTGATCTGTATATGGGTTGAGTCAAAATTGTCGATTGAGAGTAAACTTGGAACGTTGTTTGATAATGTTCTGCTAAGTTGCACGCAATACAAAACTTTTGACTCTCATAACTCCAACTGACTTCCAAATTCCGAATTGAAATATTTCAAGCATTGGCAGTCTTTTTTTTGGTTCCTCGAGCTGAAAAACTAAGTCAAAGAATGTCATTGTGTTGAAATTGAAACTATCCAAGCGGTTGTGATAATAGCTAAAAAGGAAAAACTTATTTGGAATATCCTAGAAGACGCGAAAATCGAGAAAAAATTGTACAAAGAGAGTAGGAACTTTGACAAATGTTTAATCATTTTGCAAATATTATTGTGTATATTCTAAAAACAAATATATTTCATGACTTATGGAACATACCTAGATAAAAGTCGATTTGAAAAATCATCCAATTTCCTGTCGTTTTCGAAAAAACGTCCGAATCGAATTTTTCTTTGTTTCGTTCGAATTTGGATCGTCACGTCAATGGCTTTTTGCTCGTCTCACATTTGAGATTATTTTGTGGCGACCCTCGTTTGTTAGTCGAAATTCCTTCTCGCGTTGAAAAAGTCGAATCGTTACGCGATTCCAGAAAAATGCCTCGGAAAAATCGCACCTCGCGATAAAATCTGATAGGAAATTTGTTAGGCGTTGAATTCTTATTGTTTCGGAGGCGTCCATCGTTAGACGTTCCCCGATTCCCCGTTTCGAAATTTTACAATGTGTTTACGATACAAATTATAGGCGAGAGCCGGTCGTGCTGGTCGGTAATCATACATTTCGGTGAATTTTTAACTAATCGCAATAACGATGTTACGTATAGCGGTACCGTCGATACTATGATCTCATAGTTAATATACGGTCGAACGTGCGCATACACAATTCGCGTTCAACGACCGTGTAAAAATCCTGAGAGTTGTTTGTATCTATTTTAGAATAATTCAGGAGAAATTACGATTTATATTATCATAAAACAAACAATTTGGAAATACGATTTTTCAAATAGTAGTTAGAGGCAAAAAACAAAAGGGGGGATCAAGTCTCCCTACATTCATCTACTCATACACGTTCCTTGTGTATATATCCCAGTATTTGCAAATGGAGCATGTTCATATAGCCACATCCTTTGAAAAGTCATGAAATTGCTCAAGAATATCGCACAGTTGCTTCCGTATATGAGAATATATTCAACAAGAAACGATTTAAAAGACGAGTTGATTGATGTTTCCTGGAAGCAATCTCGCCAAAAGTACACGATGCGTCGTAAAAACGTTGGCGTTTAATTAATACAAATTGTATTATTATAATTAACGAGGCCGCTTGTCGGAACAAAACACGTTAATTGACCGCGCTAAATAAATTAAAAATAACTCACGAAATTCATCGAGTAAAGCTACTCTCATATTTGATAAATATTGTTATAAAATTGTAACGAATCCTGATTTGTTTTGTATTATAGTGAAATGTAATCTGATTAAATAGTGCCTTAACACGCATCGAGCCGAGAGCGGCCTAAGTCCTAATTGGATCGCGGATTCCTGCGTCGCGATAAAACAAACGAAAAGGGCGAAAATACACAAACGAAAAGGAAAATAAAAGAAAGAAAGGTTTTCGAAAAAGAAACTTGTTGCTCCAGACGCCGGACAAGGCGGCGGCGAGAATAAAACGCGTCCAGGATTGAGACGATCGAGAGCAAAAGGTTGGACGAAAAAAATTCAAATAAAACGACGAAACAACAAGGATTCGAGACTCGGACAGGACAAAGAACAGGACGATTTTACATATTTTCTGTGTCAAACGGGCGTGTCGAAAAAAACAGTTCGCGAACGGTAGCGACGTTTCGCCAAAGGATATTTATTGCAAGAATAATAGAATCGTTCTAAGGTTCCGAGTATAAAAACACTTGTTTCTGCGCGAAACGACGAAATTGTGCAATTTATGAGCGATTTTTAAATTTCTACATCAAATACACTATTTTGTGGAATTCTGAACATTTCTGACAAATTTGGACAAAGCTGGACATTAACTCGAAATAAAAGAGACTCGTTATTTCATTGTTTTCAAGGAAATTTTTGAGGGGAGCATTTCCCGACTTCACAGCTATTTCACGTCTATACTTATACTAAATCCCTACAAAATTTTATAAAAATCAATGAGTACAATCATTCATAAAAAAATCGAGCGAAATCAAGTTGAACCATATTGTGCATCTATATCAAATAATCCATGTCTCCACGTGGTCGTCGGATTCTTTTCAGACAACCCACGAGTCTTTCAACATGTCCGCGGTACATCAGCACGTTCAAGACACTGGAGACGTCGAGATTTATTACGCATAATTATTGTCATAGTTGCGCTGTTTGCAGCCGTAACCCGTCTTCCGATACGTTATCATATCGAGAGACTATAAATTACTACTTCTCGCGGGGGGCTCTTCCTCTCGTTTCACCATTACCAGAGTTGGCTCTGGGGTGTTTGGCGATTGTCAATTAAAAAAAATTCAACTTGTTAATCATATTTTTTTTAATAATAAGTTGCTTAACAATGACATAGCAAATAAAGAATATGCTATGAAAAAGATTGGGTGATTTAGAAATAAAATCATCTTGCTCTGATGGCTATGAAATGAACGGCGATGCCGCGTCCTGAAACGAGCAGTTCTACGATCAATCAGCAAGAAATTAATATTTTAGCCATGTTATGGGGGTATAATCACGAAAGTGACTCATTGCACACGATGATACCGACCCTGTCCTTCTACAGAGTGTTCTTGTCTCCGAAGACGGATGGTATCTGCCGTTGAGGACACACGCGAACTACTCCAGCAAGCAGATACGTCAACTCGAAATGAAGCAGCATAATGAAGTCGTATTTATTATTCATGACGTTTTATTATTGTTCTTGAAGGCTGTCGAATCTCGGACACCACATATATTATCGTTCGATTTGTTTTGTTCGCAGTTGATTCATGAGAACTTGTCGCGATCGATCGCCAACAATTCAAGTCCGATTTACATACCGCTAATTTATTATATTTACACCTCATAAGACTTTATTTTTAATTTCACGTTTGCAGGATTTATCTATTTTCGAGTCTAACGCAATTATAGGGAAAAAGCAACATATTTATTCGAGATTAATTTAATTTCATTCGTATAGTTTTGCTTCAAACTTCGAAGAAAATTTCTACAACATTTAAATTCCATTTCTAACAAGCTTATAAAATTATCAGTCGTCTTTAATAATTTTCGATATCACTAAATGATATTTTAAACGATTCACTTAAGATATACACTCAAATTCTCCTTTTTTTAAACAACATGCACGAAACGCAAATGGGATTTGATTTTAATGATTTATTTATCCGTTTCAATAAAAGCTCGATTGACATTTCAGTGGACGCATCGAGAACGGCCAATATGTGTATAAAAATGGATCGAAAAAAATACCGAAATTGACATAAGCAGATAACGATTCGAGATAAGACCCAAACGAAACATCAAAGGACGAAGAAGTAAAGTGAGTGAGTGGTTTCGGATAAGGATTCGTTCACGAATGATCGATTCGAATATGGAAGTCCTTCGGAGAGGATGTTGATAACAATGAGCAATGTGTCAGTTCGGTTTACATCTGGTTGATGGTCAAATTTTAACAAGAATCCTACGCTATGTTGAGCCTCGAATGATGTTGAAATTAATTTAATATTCGTTGAATTCTTTCAACATTTATACCATCAATGGGCATATTAATTGACGCACTGAATATTTTTACAATTACACATTCATTATAACATCGATTTTTATTTTGTTATTTAAGCCAAAATCCTCTACTAGAAATTCTATTGATTATTTAAGCTGTATGTACTGTAATAATTTCAATTCGTTTTATAAAAAAAAATACTTTCGAATCGTGTGAAACGATTTTCATCCGATTTTATTTAACAGTACGTACGTTTTTTGCTCCGTTTAACAATGAGTGGATTCGACGTTTGTTTATATAGAGCTTGACGTGAAAATCACCATCGAAATTATATCGCTTCGCTATTCAATACGCGAGTTCGACGAGTTGCCAACCTATCATTTTATAATTTACCAGTCTTGGGATAACGCCCTCGTTAGCACACAAATACGCCTTTATTCTTATACACATACAAAACTCATACACGATCGCGTTTAACAGTCAAATGACCATAATCAAAACTCAGTTTTGATTGGAGTGTATTCATTTTTTGTGAGTTGTTTGGGTTTTCGGTCATGGGACGTCTATGACTTTCTTTCACCGATTTGTAAAACGATTTTTTTTAATCCCGAATAATGGATCGTTAGGTCGTTTAAATGAATCCAAATTGATATTCGATTCAGAATTAATCCGAAAGAAATATTTTATTGCGGTTGACTCTAGATTGTATACACTATTGTGAGTAATTATGGACACTTCTGATGAGTTTGAGAAATTACGTGTATTATATTAGTGTTTAATAATAATTCTGTATACAAAACATCTCAAAATTGTGAAAATTTAAACAAAATAGAATTGAATTTTTCGCGGGCTCCAAAGGTCACATAGTGAAAACCCGAATTTTATTTTCGGATGAAAATTTCATAGCGACATTTGAAATTTCATTACAAACCAAAACGCTATACGAGAACGTATCTCTAGATTTATAGTGTGTATAAAAGTGAAGTGAGCAACGAGAGCAAAACGCGGACCAGAAAATGCACTCCCGGGTCCTAAATTGGCATTTTCAACCCGCCATCCTACATAAAGGACATAAAGTATTTCACGATCAAAAGAAGAGAGAGGAGCCCGTTTAAATTACAACACGAGAGACATGAGCGCGCTAAGTGGCCTATCATGTTAACGAAACACAATACCACGAAAACTGCGACCGTAATATGTATAATATGAAAAAAAAAATCTAAAGCAGAATTTTTCAAAGGGCACCCTTCGCTGAAAAAAATATATACTATTGATTAAAATTCATGATACTTTCCCATAAAAATCAGTCTTAAAATCATAACAGAAATTACAATCCCGTTTAAAGAAAATTTATAAAAGTGTCCAGAATCCCTCACAATAGTGGACCTAGTTCCGATTCCGATTTCTTCGCTTTTTTTCAGAAACAAATAGAAAGAATGTATGTAGGTGCTGTCTGAAAAAACAAATTCGATTTTATTATATACGAGTGTGTATTCGAAGTGAGACAACGAATCGCAAATCAAAGTCGTTGTAAATCACGGACGTTTCGCTCGTGAAAATTGCCGCGTTTATTGCCGAGGCAATAATTCCTATGCGGACTGTAAAAACCCCTCGTAAAAAGTTCCCGGGAACTTTTCGTGGCTAGGGAAAAATGTGTGTATGTTGTGCACGAAGCCAAACAAAACTATGACCGTGCTCGCTCATGTGAAAGCATCGCAACAGTTCTATTCCCAAAGCAATCGAATTGAAAATTTTATTGTTCACAATCACGCATCTGTGAATTATCTCTGTACATTATTGGCCTTTCGTAAAATTATACAATTTACATAAACTGAATTGTATTAAACTATCACTTGTTAAAAATGTCAATTGATTAAAAATTTGATAGAAAGATCGTAATCTACATAGACAATATCGATATAAATTTTAAACTAGCACAAAAATTGCATTCGAGATCAAACAATAAATCCCGATTGTGCTCTACGCTTTCAAGACAGCTGAAAGTACTGTTTGCAACAATTTGAATTGTTGCACTGCAGTTCATCCATACTTAATGGAATTGCTTGTGCGATTGTTGGCAGACGCATCGAATTAACATTTTTATTATATTTCCGAACCCAATTCCGCAATATAAAGGCCCATTCACACACGAAACATTCGAATGAAATAATTCAAATATTTATCAATCTAATGGTTCGTCCATACTATTGTCATTGACTCGAGTCGAAGATTTTCTTCATTAACATAGTGAGGACGACCCATAAGCTTGTCGTTCGGCTCTCATGTGAACGAACCATAACTATGCAGGAGGGAAAAGCTGAAATCGTCTCTGAAATAAAGGCTGGTATAATTTCCGAGACGTCTGCGACAGTTAGCCTGCGATAAATTGGCAAAGATGGCCGTAAAGTGGTCCTGAGGGTGAACTCGCGATAGTGGCTAATAGCCTGGGACCTTTTGGCGGTATCGTAAAAGACATTCAGAGCGTTTTATTAACACGACTTTTAATGTGGTCAGAATTTTTGTTTATTACGATTGTCATTATCGTAATCCGCGCTTTGGACTCGGGTCAAAAGTCAGCGTCTATACTCGAATCGTATAAATACCGATTCATATAAATTCGTATGAATTCGCAAATATACAAAGTGTAAATATAATAAAATGAAAAAACATATATGAACAAGTCAATACATATTGTACGAGAATCGATTCGAATCGCGAACACTACTCGTAAACTCAAATAGCGTAAATCATATTTCAACGAGAATTCCTTTACTGACGCAAAAAGTCGTAAAGTAGCTTTATCGTTAACTACACAATATTTTTCAATTGATTTCGCGAAGCTTTGGTGCGAAAGTGCAACAATGTTTTACAGAAATGAAAACTATTAAACACAGAAGCGTCAGAATATTCCGATGGATCGTTTCGAATTCAATAGTTGAAAGCTGTTTCATTGTCGAACGTCAAGTACAAGGTGCAGCAAAAATTAAAATTAATTATTTGATGATTTATGCTTTGTGTGCTGTAAATAATATGCAAGACTGTTATACAAATAGCGAATTAATTAATTTGTGTTTTATGAATAATGCATTTAAAAAAAACTAAACCTTATGAACCAAATTAAAAAATAATCATTGAATTTAAATTTCGTACTTTTCACCGTAATAATCTCAAATAGAATTCAGCTGCATCTTTTGCATAAGATATATACAATACATGCAAAGCCATTCATCATTTTTTCTAAGGACGAACACATCCTGTACATTAACAATTTGGAAGATTAGAAAAAAGACAATGCTAGACCGCCATACGTAATTACAGGGTGTTCCAATTATCTCGTCGGCTCGTTGAAGACAATTAAGATAATTTTTCACGCGCTCACATAAATTTCACAAGGATAAAAGGATACAGTAATGAAACGAAATTAACTACCGCGTGACTAAACATAGAAGTTGTTTATATTTCTAACCGACTCTTATCTATGTCATTTATCTGTTATTAGAGAAAGGGGCGGATCAACATTTTATCCCCTAACGGTCCGCGAATATTTTTGTGGATAATTACATTTTTCATCAACATAATATACAAGCCATGAGTTAATCGAATTTTTTATTGGTCTCCATGGTATTGACTACCCTGAACTATACTTTTCATTCAACTTATTGTTCAAATAGCACAATTATTTATTTGCAAATTTATCATCCCTAAAGTATAATCATAATCGATTTTGATAAATTTAGAACAATTTTATGCTAAATATTTGACACAATGATCCCCGATAATATACATGAATCTCGAAGACACGTTTAATTTTCATCAATCAATTTCTCGCTTTGAAAGAAAATTCGCAAAATCGAATATTGAAATTTGACGCATATGGCGTTGGACGAATCTTCTAGTTTTTACTTCGATGGAATCTTGAAACGCATCTTTTTCAGGTTGTCATCAATGACGCACAAGACATGACAAGTTAATAGCAGAGATGCAATTGCATTTTGCTTCATAAGGATGTTGAAAGACGTGCACGTACGTAGTAGTTGATTAAAAATCGCATAGGCCAGTTTAACAGCTTGTAACATGTTAAATTACTTATTATCAGGTAGTTATAAAATCGCTCCTTTTTCAATCGGCTATAATTACTCGGATAAATTGAATGTCGATGATTGAGTCGTTATATGAAATCGTTCGGTATGTTAAACGAGGAAACTTTAAACTGACAACCTTTAATTTAATCAAAACAAAATAAGCAATTATTCATCAAAGAAATTGATTAGCGACCAAATCGAACGGTATTTTGTCCGACTGTCAGTTCGAATGAACACATTTTCGCGCCGGTAATCCCGCGTGGGCAAGTCGAAAAAAACGAATCAATAAAAGATAATGGTCTAAAGAAGATTTAACAGTAAAGCGAAAAAAAAAAACCTTCATTCAATATTGGTTACTTCGCTGATGTGTTCGATAAAAAAAAATATTCTGCGTTACAGTTACAATTCGCAGAGTTAACCTTTAGCAATTATTTCTTCACACGCTGCTGACCCAAACAACTTTTAATTGATTAATCTGTTTCGGTTCAAATGTTGGGCTTTTCCACAAATTTTGATACACTTGAAATGATTAATGAATGAGAATGCAATATGCTGTATTTGATGAATTTTCTCGGAAAAACATTCGTTCAAAAGCAGAATTTATATAGAAAGAAATATATCAATTTGTGATAAAATGAAATTTTTGAGCTGTTCAGTACTTAAAGTGACTAACTCTACTTTTGAAAAAATGATATTTAAACGTCAATGAACTTGATATAGTCATATTTTTATGTGCAAAATATGTTTCCTGAACAATATAGATAGACAATTATTAATAAATAAGAACATTTATACAGTCACCGAATTATACATAATTTATTTCAGAAGCGATTGCAATTAACTCTGCACTCTAATGTGTACTTAAAAATTCTGATAAATAAATCAATGGAGGGAATCGAGGGAACTTTAAAAAACGCATCAAACGCTTTTCGCCGTATTTCTCGATTTTTAGTTTTATGGAGTTGGTCAAATAGTGCACTGAACGACTCTTTTTTTTAGTCAATATTCAATGTGGCACCATCTGATATTAACGGTCAGCTTCATAACGATATTGATGGATATCATCTCGCACTAACAAGCCGTACTGGTGATTAATGCTTTCGGTGTTTCTTTTCGCGTACACGAAGCATACGCTACACGCCACATTCGTTATGGTAAAATTAAAAAGTGTACGCCGTTCATAGCGGAAAATTGTGTCAAGTGAATACGGTCGATGTGGGATTTGAATAAACACACAAATCAAAAATATCATATTTATACGGGACCGAGTTTATGTGAACGCTTTGCGTTCGAAACAAACATGTGAGGGAATTAAATTTAGATACTACTGGTCCGCACAAAGGGCAAACTGGCCTGTATATAAAACAGAGAAACGTCCAGGAAGCAGAATCGGTACAAACACACTGCCGACTTATCTCCATGATCCGACTACCATTGCGAGGCGTCGGAAAAATCTATTCGGTGTAAGTTTTCCCGTCGTATGTCAAGTGATCCGATAACAACAATGGGCCGTTTACACAGGACGGACAAACATACGAACACGGTCCGAAAAGCGCATTCACTCATGAGCCAATCTTCGCACCAAACATATTTTTGATTTTGATTCTGGGACACATATTTCGAGAAGTTTGAGAAATGTTACCACAACCCACTAAAAGAAAATTTTGCTAAAAAACGCAAATTTTTTCACATTTAATGAAAAGTGTCCAGAATTAAAATCAATGGTGTATTACGCAACTCATATACTAAAATAACGAACAATAAGAACATCAACATTTTCAGATTTTATTAGAATGAGATTAGATAATTCAAGCAGAAATTGAATACAAGCACAAGTGTAAACGAGGCTTTACACATAGACGGACAAACGCGACGCATACAAAGGAATAATCGTCGTGAACACAGTCGTTGTCTCGAAATTTATTGCCGTTTACCGTCAATCAATAAACGGCCATAAACTACGCTCATCAGGAATACACAGGCACAGGCACATGCACAGGCTACACGACACAATACCCCCGAGCGATATAAATACTTTATAAAATGTCCGCTTTTATTTCGGTTTTATAAGCGTAAATGGGTTTACGATCCGCTCGTATCGCTTTTGGATTAGAAGAATAAACTTGTAAGGGTCGATGAGTGAATTATGATGGATTCGTGAATGCATCGATGAGATATCGCACTGATAAATTTTCATTTTGTTAACAAATATTTATTTTATTATTTATCGTTATATGTACTCGTACCCCTTTTTTCAATCAATCAATTAATTAATCGTTAATTTTAAAATAAAAAAAACAACTACTTAAGTTGGAAAATGCCAAGAATAATCAATCAGCGCACAGAATATGGTGCTAAAATCGATCGAATTTCAATCAAATAAGAAAGATAAGATCATTTTCAGAATCTGTTACGTTAAACTTTATATCAATACATTTTTTATATTAATTATACGAAAATAGAAATCGATCCTTAATATCAATTAGAAAAATGGCTCTAGTCAGAATCTGATAAGACTAAAATGCACGACGAGGACAACGCGGCACGTACAAGCTTTTCATACCACAGTACTTGTTAGTTGACTAAATAAAATTGATATACATAAACGAATTTGAAACGTGTGCCCAAGTATATCGTCAAATCACTCGACTTTCTCCTAATACAAGTAGGTAGATGATAAACTTTGAACACGCTTTTCATGAAATCACCGCAAACTCACTCATACCCCCTTGGCCTTTTCAGTCGTCATAAGTATAAATTCGACGTACGGCGAAAGCTTTCGGCGCGCAAAGGCCGCCGTGCACGATCGGCATTTCGCCGCGCGATAATTCATCGTTTAATTTTTCGAACAATAAAAAGCTCGTTGCAATAACAACAATGCGTACAGTAATATAATGGCGCGAAGGCTTCTTCTCTCAGCTCGGACACAATGAGGCCGTAATTCACGCCGCGGACACAATGGGTCAAGAAGTGGAGAGAGGAGCGTGGAAGTCATATTTCGGAGGCCCAAGGCATAAATTATCACTCATTATGACCCTCTCGGCGAAAACTGCTCATGATAACGATCGACGCCCTGATAATGCGGAGGGCGAGCGCGTGTGGTCGCACCTTTTCAAATGTGATGACAATTGTCGTTTTTTTTTAATTGCTGAAAACTTAATTTTCCGACTTGAGACGTGTCTGCCATATTCAGAAAAATATTCATGAATTTAATTAACCAATCGATTTCGGAACGGTGTAAAACTTTTGAGCACGCTCCGTCGAGCTTCAATGTCCTCGTGGTGCAGGGTTTGAGTCCTGTTAGATTCTGATAAGATTCTGTTTTTTTTATATTCAATTTGAAAAATGTAAGTTTAATGCATTATGAAATAGTTCCTAAAAATGGTTAGGCCGCCTCGTTTGTATCAATTACATTCAATCAATTTTAGAACCACCTGTCATGCATAGATAGATGTTGCACTTCAGAATTATAAGCAGCTTTACTTCTTTAATTTAAAATAAATGATTAATTGAGAAAATTAATATAATAATGAAGCAATACATATGATAATGAATTAAGCAAAAAATACTGTTATCGAATCAATAGCACTAACTGATTCTATAACTTGAAAGTGAGCAGTACAATCGATAAAATAGACGCAGTGTATAAAAAACATTTCGAAAATAAAAGAATAAACATATAAATGAATAAATAAATAAAAAAGAGACACACACTGCGATAAAATGCCAAGTGTGTATAGGTCCTTTGAAAAAACGAGAACACGTCCCGCGGCCGAATTGCGGTCCCAGTAATATATGGCGCCAATAAATACGTTGGCAGCTTACAAGACGGCAGCGCGATATCGCAGGCCCGCATCGGTTGACACTTGACAACCCCTGCCACCCCCCCTTTCCGCCCCCCTCACCCTACCCCTCTTCTAAATATTTCTGTACGTTTGTGAAGGTTAAGACGATCTGAATGCGTGAAAAATATTAGTTGGAATCCAATAAGTTTTCAAGATACTAGGGTTCAATTCTTAGTATTGGTAGCTTTGGAGAGAGTGGATTTTTGTAATTGAAAATTACCCACTAGACGACTTCTTCTCGAATGTTTATTCCATTTAATATTGTGTTTTTATCATTTTAAAATCGATTTCTCACATGGGTCGACCATGTAATAATTCTATCAATATTTTACAAGTTGTCGCATAAAATTAGGTCTTCGATTCAGAAAAAATGTAAATTATAAAGACGAAATACTTCTAATTGAAAAGATCACATGGTTATGAAATCACTGAAAAGCGGATTCTCAAGTCCGATCAGGACTAAAATGAAAAGAATCCAATAAAACAGAAAATAATTCATGATAAAATTTCTTAAAATATAAAACTGAACGTTTCATCATTGCGGTCTTTTTGAATAAACTAGTTATCAAAATGCAAAACTTATCTGAACGAAATGAAAGTTTAACCATTCCACAGTGGAGATATAATTAAGCGTTTTTATTATGCGAGACGAGACACGACTTATTCCCGCGAGACTCGAGAAATTCTCACCGAGAAATCAGTTTAACTTTTTGAACACGCATATTCCTCAAGAGACCTTTGCGCAAAAGCTCGAGTCTTTCACAGACGAGAATATGTATCTGAAAAAAATGTATTAAACAACGTGCAAAGCTCTAGTAATGAGGTTTGTGCTATAAAAGGCGAAAGCTTCGACGGTCACTTTTCCGAAGGATTACTGGGCGTAAGTTAGTATGTGTCATTTTTATTTTCTTTTTTGAGTTTGTGATTATGTGTCACGTTGCTTTTCTGACATACTGTCACGTTTAAGTATTGAAATTTCAAAAGATATAAAAAGAAATAAACGAAAGTCATATAAAATCATTATCAGTTGCATCGTTGATGAAAACTTTTTCTTCGATTTTTCATACTGATATACATGTATTGAGATTAAAAACAGAGCAGTTTTATTTGATATTCGGTTCAATAATTGGTGCTTCTGAGATGAAAAAGAAATATGAACCATTAATACTGATTTTAAAGGAAGCACATAAACACAAGAATAAAGTCACCTATGCAATAATTGCATCTTGAATGCACAAAGTTAAATCACGAACAAAAAGGATAATGCGTAAGTGCGCCTGCATCGTTAACGCGCCGATCGAAAATCAATCGAGAAAATGACTGCAGTTTCTTACTAACAAGAACTAAATATTATTTAAATGAAAATAAACTTTATAAAGGAAGGCATACGACTGAAAATTGCTTAAAAATTAACATGGCTATTGGAACCTTTCGATATTTGTTAAGGTGAACTGTGATTTAGCTGTGAACAAGATGAAAAAAGAAGGCGCCAGATTCGCGAAATTTTAAATTATAAAGGCGTTATTTTCTTGTTAAATTTTGCATGAGAAGCAGTGATTCTCAATCTTTAAGAACTCGTTTATATCATTTAATAAGTAATTTCTACATAATAATAAATCACAAAGTACACAAATTAATAAAATCGATCATTTGTCGTATTACAGATTCATTAATTTGACACAAAAATGTAGCAAATACACAAGAAAAAAGCGGTCGTAAAAATGTCATGGTTCAAGTGTCGCTGCTTTATGCAAATAAGGGCAGATCTTGGGGTACATTGTAAACGTTAAATAATTGCCGTTCAATAGCAAGTGAAGCAAAAGTGTGCAACTTTGTTGCATGCAATAAATCGCACGAGCACAGTCAACGAAAAAGATGTTTATCATCGGCTCACTTTTGCATATTGAAACTAACGAATCTCGCGACTTTTCGGCAGCACAGAATTTATCGATGACGAAAATTTAATTAAAACTGAAGCAAACATTCAAATTGAAAAATCGACTCTCGACTCGAGATGATAAATAAATATAAAGAACGAATTTAATGAGCGAAAATAAATTTTCTCTTATGTAAAGGTATGTATGTATATCGTCTGGAAAAAAATTGAATTTTAAAATTGTTTAATGATAATACGTTTCTGCCCTTAATCAGCCATCTAGCCTTTCGCACGTTGCTCTTTTTTTCTTTGGCCTTATTATTTTCGAGACGTAACGTGTACGTCTCGAAACACAATTGATCGAAATCATCAAAGTTCGCATTTTATGTTTGCCGTGCTGTTACTTTACCCCTCGGGCCATAAAATGTTATCAACCTAATTACATACACGTTCGACACACACTCTGTAATTGAAAACGTCGAACGTGTACCGACTTTTTATCTGGAAAATTGACATTAAGCTATCAATTAAAATAAAAATACGTTACGAATTAAAAATTCAGCACGAATTCTTTAGTCAGTGAGGAACGAAAGAATCAACTACTAAAGGTCACTTTTTGTAAGTTTTCTAAGAAAATTGGTTTTTCTCGATTTTTTTCTTATTCTCGATAATATTCCCACCGTGTAACTGGTAGTGATTCTGTAAGTTTCCTCGGCGAATCCTTTGGGGATTCCGACATGGCGATCCATATTGCGATCGAACCTATCTATAGACATGATCGTCTGACAACTTTCGGTTCGAGAAGAAGTAGACTGTGGAAGTAAAAGATGATGATGAAGAAGAAGAAGCCGACTTCGGCGCGGACGGCAACGATAAACAATGGAACAATAAATCATAAAGCCGGTACGAGAGTTTTAGCGGTAAGGTAAGTGGGGTATATAGCTAACCGGCTGTATTAATAGGCTAGAACCCGCTCACATATTGACTGAGCGAAGGAACATGCCCACAAGTCAAGTGAGATAATCGTCAGATTGTTTCGGAAGCGAGATGATGAGGAAGCGCACGGATGCAAACCGCCAAAGATGGATCCATGGTCCGACATTGTGACTGTTAAAATTATTATGAATTCAATTGAAATGCTATTGATGAAAAAAATGAGCTTTTAAGTTTCAAACTAAGGACATGTCCACACCTAGGACAACAGCTTCCAGCAGCAAAACACAACATAAACACAAAAATATTATCTTCATACACAATGCACTCAATCTTAATCTTATCCATTTGAAATTTTAGTAAGATAAAGTGTATTATGTACAAAGATAGTTCATATTTTTTTGCAGTATATTATTGAAAAGTCACTTGAGTCTACATATGCGTGCGTGACTGAAAATTGTCTCAATGATATTAGACACATTGTCTAATAAATAAGCAAGTCATTAATTCGATAATACTTCAGAGAAAATGAAGTTGCATTAGGGATTAACCGCTCCTAACAAAAAAAACATGGTTTCTGAACTGCTGAAAAATGGATGCCCAGTTCTGATGTGAACTGAAGCGTTATTGATGTCGTTGGAAGCCATCGGCCTATGTGTGGACGCACCATAAAAATACGAAAGCTCTTTAATTGAATATTCATCGAACGTATAATTTATCAGAGTATTCTCGATAGGTTGAGGTTACATCGGAACAAAGTGTATGTCGGCATGTTGGCGAAGCTGTAAGGTGTGCGCCACAAACAATGAACACGTTCAACTAACGAGGGTTAAATTATCCTCAGTCAACCCTTTTGGACGGGACAAAAATGGACCACCTCGCACACCTAACGAGGGGCACGTGCGAAAAATACCAACATGGACAATTCGAAAAAACGAAAAAATTAACAAAAACGGACGATATGCTTAAATAGAATAAAAAATATATGGTTTTTCAATGGATGATTTAATTTATCGCTTCTTACAGGAGATTTGTCCTCTCCACGAGGGGTAACGTAAAGAACCCATCAACAAAGGATAACTTCTACATTCATATTTTAATTCGAACTATGTATTGCATTGACACACCCGTTACGATCCGATTATAATAATTTTCTTGTAATTTCCTTGTGCACACAATGAGACTTACATTCGTGTACGAAGAAATATGTCGTACAAACGCAAAGATTGAATAGACAAATCTTACAAATAATTCATTTTCAATATGAGGTAGAAACATATTGTCTGATTAAATAAAAACAAATCGGTCGAACGCTCGTTGTGTTTGAAATTTTGAGTTCGCGGTTACAGTCGTCTTTCGTTTGTGAAAAACAAAGAAATTCGCATGAGGTGATTTATCGAAAGTACACTGTGATGATGGGTCATAAAACATGGGATGCCACAATAATTACATTGATAAATTCCTTTACGAAAACTCGCTCGAGCGAACGAGGCCTTGAGGCTTTCACTACGAAACCAGGGATGGACAATGGACAACTGTTCAAAACGTATTCACTCTGTTTACTAATGATTCAAACAAACACAGACAGTAACACGCTGGCAGAATTATATTATAATATAGATTCCCGAGAAGCGACACGTTGAGAATTAAGTAAAAAATCATTGGATTTTGTCTTCGAGTCCAAAATGGGAATGTAACGCTTCTGCCACAAATGGTCGTATACATGTATCCATTTTAAACTATAATTATTTCAAAGATTTATTCGTGCTGTATTATAACTACCCTTTGAATCGGGGTATAACTGTATTCGGTCAAAAGCCCCTAAGCAAAAACTACAAGACGTTATTGCAACAAGTCGGCAATGGCAACTTGAACAACAGCAAAACTGATTAGCCGTCGTAGGAAATATCGCTTTTATAAATCGATAAATCAATCCAAAAAGGTGATCGATCACCTACTATCCACCCGGAAGCCAAGTGGAATTATTGTAAGAATAAATAATTCTGAAGCGTAACACATGTGGATTACGCATGAGGGTTAAGACGCATATCAAATTCAATAATTAATCTGATATTTAGGCAAATTACTTTTCCTAAAAAGAAAATTGCGCTGTTCATAAAAAAATTTTTTTTCAAACATTTAACAGCACACAGTTTTAATATGCAAACATAACAAATAATTTATTATCAACCAGTGTCAGAACAAACAGAAAAAAATGGAGGTGCAAAGTTGACTAAATATTTATTCTCGATAAAAAGAATTAGTCGTCAAATGAAATGTTAGGCGTAGACAAATTGTCATGCAATATTTTAAAGCAAACATTTTCTCTTTTCGTATTTTTTTCTTCTATAACTCTGAACTAAACACGTCGTAGATTCGTTTCGAACGAAGAAATACGACGTTGTTATTTTTTATTTTCCGCACATTGAATATATTGTGTTCTCTCATTATCATTATCATAAGGAATCGGACAACTTAAATGATTCCAAGAGCAATACACTGATATGGTAAAATCGAATTTCTTCAAATGTTTATGCAGTGTTGTGAAAAACTCTGAACACTTGACCACTCTTCAAATTATAAGAGAAACTACATATCTATCTCCGAAAGCGTTCAGTATTCCTCACAATACTGCATTTCTGTGCTTCAGTTCAAACATACGAATATACACAAACAACATTTCGTCCGACGTCTGCTATTTTTCGATCCAAATCGCATTTAAATATTCCCCATCAACATTGTACCAATCGTCACGTATAAATGCAATATTTCGTCCGCATATGCAGACCGCGAGCAGCAAACACACAAGAAGAAGAAGAGCTGTTTGCTTTTTAGCCATCCCCATTTCGAGACTCGTTTTGAATATAACTCTTCGGCATGGCAATAAATCTAATATAATGAGGATGTTTTTTAACGGCGCCGACGAGAAACTGTCTAAAATTATTATTTCGATATAATTGGGTGCATCATCATCATCGTCTTCGTATCGGCTCTCACTTCACGTGCGTACGTATTATATTATGTACATATATTCGATGTTTTTTTTTTTGTTTAATTTTTTATTTTACTTTTCGGCATTATTTATTTCGCGTCGTTTATTAACGAGCCGACGTGAGCGTTTTTATTTTGTCGTATTTCACGCGTTAACGCTTCAGAAGAAAAAACGACCGATGTAATAATTCACGTTAACGTCGCTAACGAAAATCCGACGAGAGATGATCGTTCGATACATTTACAAGTCGTAATGCGAAATTATTGAAATTTCGAATGGAAAACGTGACACGTTGTAATAATTTTGATTTTATTAAATTCGAACGATTTTCCGTTGAGCTCGCTCCCACAAAAATAGAAACATTTCTCGAACGAGCGTTGAAAAATATTTACATAGAATACAATTGACGAAAGTTAATGTAAACACATTTGACGTGATATTTACATTTTTTTTTATTTAGTGAGCTTTATTGTATGATAATAAGTGTCGGGCCATACAAGCTTGATAATTGGATTATCTAAAATAAAAATTAGTGAATCCATTAGAGCCATCAATTAAGCAATTATTCGTCCAATAAAGCTGAATTATCCAATAGCCTATCTCATAAATTAATTTCAGTTGACTTGCGCACCCAGACAATAAAGTGTGAACCTGCTTTATAAAAATATCATAAACTGCAATCAGACGAGGAAAATTTCGATTATGAGTAATTCATTGCGATTTTTCAATGCAAAAATTCGATTTTATTTACACTATTGTGAGGAGTTTTGTACACTTTAAATAAATTTGATGAATGATTCAATTATTTGGAAAAACTTTCATCAATTGGAATTGCAGTTCCATTAATAATTTGACGACTGATCAAGTGCAAATACGTTCAAACAAATTTTCCATGAAAATTATTCCAAATGTTGGTGCCAAATACAATATTAAGAACCGTACTCAATCAATATAAACCCATTTCGTACATTTTTTTTTCGAAAAAAACGCAATATTTTTCAAACGCATCAAGAATTAAAATCAATAGTGTATATTTCTGAGCACTCGAATATTTTTTTGGTTTAATTTCTTCGCCTTGTTAGGGAAAGGACGCAATCCTTCTGCAGATAATTGGGCTCAGCGGGGGTCCACGCCGAAGGGGCTAAAGTGGCTACCCTGCGACCTTAATTAAATCGCAAGATTTATTTTTAACACTTTTAAACCGATCGCGATTTACGAGATTTTTTACTTCACTGCCGAAACCCAACATAACAAAAGTTTAATAAAATCTCTAATTGTGAATCAAATCGAAATAACATGCAGTTGCGGTAAAAAAAAAAACGATAACGCTCGCTCCATTATAAAAAAGTTGCAATGCTAATTTTTTGACAGTTTTTTCATTTTTAGTTCCTTAAAACTCACTTGAAAAAACTAAAAAAGATTTGCATTACAACTCTCAAAAAAGAGATTGCAACTATTATAATAAAATATTATTATTCCACCTTCTCATATGCTAAATGAACTAAATTCTACTGTACTTCAATACGAACATACTCATTCAATTGCATAGTCCGATCGATCGGATCGTTTTAACAGATTTCTAATTGAAACCCGGAACGAAGCCATTAGCAACGAAATTGATCCAAATAGCCAAGTTCAATTCCCGAATTACAATCCTTTGAATGCAATACTCTATTTAGGTATTATAGTTTCCAAATTAAATGTACATAGTGTTATTATTGTGATGTGTAGACGATGAGAGCGTATACTGACCGCAGTTAGACTACCGTTATATCAAAAACAACGAGATGACAGAACGGCAACGCCTATACGAACAGGATCTAAACGAGATAAATATTTCAGTTAAGGGTCAATTATAAAAACTAGTTAATTTTTTTTATTATATTGCATATGCTAAGAAGAGATAGACGCGAACATTAGAGCTAGAAAAAAAACATAAGTGACATACGAAGTGCAATGTTTTGCTGCATAGTATAAACGACGCATAATACGAATAATACGTCATGTACATCATAGAATTTATACTACGACCAAATATAGCTTTTGTCGTTTAATTTACGATCGTATTATAAAAGACTAATTTTCTCATTGGTCCAATTAAATATAAAATAGACAAAACAAATAAATTGAATGAGCCATTCAAGCCCACACCCTACATTAACAAACGCACATTACGGACGAATTATGTATTGTTTCCTTCTGGGCGTATTGAAAATAATTGAAAACGTGTTAACACAACAATAAATAATCGAAAAGTATACTATAAACATTTCAAGCGATTTTCGTATGAGTCATAAGCGAACCATAAATCTGATAATAAATAATGAATAATTCGAAGCCATCGATGACTCTTATGATGAAAAAAATATATTGATAACATAAAGGCACACCCGTTTCTAGTCGGGCTTAATAATAGTCGGTTGTGCATTTGTGCTTTAACCCGTTGCGACCCATTGTCTTGTACCAAATTTGTATCGAACAAATATAAAAAAAGTTTGACGTGTGATATTGTAAAGCTCACGCTGAGCGTACAAAAGTTGCGGTGTCATACAAACATAAAAATTTCATTATTATATTTGAAATTCGACAGTGTCGTACATTGAATGAACATACATTGAGGTCTAGGACATCTAATGAACTTAAATGGTTCATAAAAAAATATTTCATACAAATTTTAATTTAAAAAAATATTTTCACAAAGTTATTTTGATATCCTGAGTCGTCAATTAATAAAAAATACCTATTAAATGCGGTCACAATCTAAAGGATTCACAAATAATACAAAACAATTTTGCATATGAATGAGATGTCGAATTCGAAAAATTAGCCGAAACTACCTGTGTAGTTCGATTTTTATGACACGAGCTCGTTTGCATAAAATATTTTACAAAACACGATTTCATTCCACTAAATTAGATAAATACGAACAAAATAAAATGCAATTTCAACCTACGCAAAATAAACGTACATCACAACGAAAATCAAAAACTTTGTTCTTTGAAAATATTAAAAATCAGATTAAAACTAATTGCACCCTTCGTTAATAAATAATAATTTTCTTGAAATAAATATTATGTATTTAATTTAAATTTTAAAAAATATTGAATACATATTTCATGACGAAACAAATGGAACTAGAATCAGTATAAAAACATATCGAAAATGTGTTATATAAAAATATTTTTCAACCAAGTCAAACCCTACCCTTTCAATATCTCGAAACGAAAGTAGGTAGACTTACACCATTGTTAAAATAAAGGTTATAATTAACAATGAAGATTTATTTTATGAGTAAATAAATATACATATCTGTAATCTTAAATTGAAATTGAATCGACAAAAGTTCGATTCCGCTCACATAGCACGAATCCGATCCTCACCATTGAACGAAGGTCCTTAGGCAGATCGACTCTCGAATAATATTCGAACGGACACGAATCCTTTCCACATAAATAGCCAGTGCAATATCCGTCGTGCATTTTATCCAGGATTTTACCCGAAGACGGTCGTCGTGTAAAATCCGACTTTATCGTCTATTCGCCGGGGTGTTTATTGCCCGAGCGATACACGACCAAATTAAGTTGTAAACTCGAGGACTTGCAAACCAGCACACACTCATACACAAAAGTGCTTTGTACGTATAAACGTAAAGAGTCTGAGGATCACGATGGCCACGATCGAGTGGGCCCTGGATCACGACAACCTCGCCCTTTATGCGAAATCGTGAAAATGCTAATATTATAAAAACGAGAGCGGCCACCCTGTCCAAATTTTATTAAGATGTAATACTATATTTTTATTTCATCTTATATTCACCTGAACCAATACATTCTACGATTCAAACAACACATGTGTGTGTACAATATCAGCCATATGCAAATCTACATAGAAGGTCAAAGTCGATGGTAGATGAACTACGCTTCAACTTGATCAACTCAGTGAGAAAAATCAGCTATATCTTATGCAAGCATCAGTCATAGTTGATTCAAAATAAAAATCGATTTGGACTAAGTTTTCGTATTAAGGGAGACAAATATGATCAGTGCTTTATTATAGACCAATATAAACTTCATATCACCAAAACTAAATGACTTGTTAATTGATAAAATCAATCACTTACATATATTAGTGATTGACTTATGCGTCAGTATTTTTTATTTTATGCAAAATTAACAGGTGGTCTAAAAATATTGTTAAGTTCATAGCGATCCAAAATAGAGTACCGATCCATACTCATCACCTTTCCTCTAATAGTCGATCGATTTGTTTGCCTACATGGCTGTTTTTATATACATAGTGTACAATAAGAAAGATAGTAATTTACATCTGTGAACCTATGTATTTGATTTTATAAAGCATCACAAGAGCAGAAAAAAATCAAAGACACTAGAAATTAAAAAATATCCAGCAAATAAATGGCGTATAATATTACAATAACAATCCTATTAAAAATATTATTACAGTATTCACATGTCCAATTCAACCATTTTACTGCGTAAATATTTTGAAGTACAATTGGAATTAAAAAATACATAAAATAAATAAGCATGTGAATAGTCTTGAAGAACAGAGAGCGCCGCAAGATCTAGTGAAATTTACGCATGAACTAAACAAACAAACAATGATGATCCTCAAACAAGAACGAATTAAAAGAATTCGATTCACCAAACAATGGTTATTTCCTCGCCAAAAAGAACAATATTTACCGAACAATTAAAAGCGATGTTTGCAGTACAAGTAAGAACGTATTTCAAGCGTGTCCGAAAGATTTTGTTAAAATGGATAACCGTGATGTTTGTTTTTTCGAGAACATGTATACGAAGTGTATGACGAGCGTTAAAGAAAAAGAATATTCGAAAATTAAACAATACAAAAAACCGTTTTCGCCGCGTGAAATTAAATAAAACGTGTACAAAATGAAATTTATACTCGGAACGTTTTCAGTATACATATCATACACTTATCTTTTGATTCATGGATTGAAAAAATGAGAGGCTTTACATAAGTTTATTTTTTTAAACGGTTTTACTTAGCTTAACCCGTTTGTTTTATTCTTTTTTCTTGGATCAAATTTAGTAATTCAAATTTCACCCACTTCCTGTCAACCGATTAATCTGAAATTTTGTATACACTTTGGATTTTGGTGACAATACAATTATGTTTATTCATTATCATTATAAATTCAAGATGGCCGCCGCTACAAAATGGCGGATCATTTATGTTTTATTAATTCCATAAATATGGGTATCAAATGAAAGGGCTCAACAAGCAGAATACAATATACTATAAAAAATTGAAATCCAAGATGGCAGCCGCTACAAAATGGCGGATAACGTAGGTTTTATCAATCCCATTAACATGCGTATCAAATGAAAGGGCTCAACAAGCAGAATACAATATATTATAAAAAATTGAAATCCAAGATGGCGGCCGCTACAAAACGGCGGATAACAATCTATATTATAAATACGCTAAAAATGCTCGAAAATTTCAACCAGCCGTGAATCGAATCAGGATCTTTTGTATGGCACACGCGTGTTGAACCGCTCGGCCACCTTCCTGATTCCGAAATTGCAAATTTCATCGTATATAACGCGTAAAATCCAATTTTTTAAACGGTTTTACTTAGCTTAGCCCGTTTGTTTTATTCTTTCTTCTTGGATCAAATTTAGTAATTCAAATTTCACCCACTTCCTGTCAACCGATTAATCTGAAATTTTGTATACACTTTGGATTTTGGTGACAATACAATTATGTTTATTCACTATCATTATAAATTCAAGATGGCCGCCGCTACAAAATGGCGGATGATATATGTTTTATTAATCCTATCAATATGGGTACCAAATGAAAGGGCTCAACAAGCAGAATACAATATAGTATAAAAAATTGAAATCCAAGATGGCGGCCGCTACAAAATGGCGGATAACGTAGGTTTTATCAATCCAATCAACATGCGTATCAAATGAAAGGACTCAATAAGCAGAATACAATATACTATAAAAAACTAAAAACTAGAAAATAAAAAAAAATAGGTAAAAAAACTTTTTAAGTTAAACGGTTTTATGTTAAACATACATTGCAATGTTTAAGATAAATGTACTAAAAACCAAAAAATAATAAAATAGATACAGTCGTAGGAATTATAAACATATGCATAGACTAGACTAAAATTAAACCGTGGGGCACGTCGAATTTAACGACGAATTAAACGATTCTTCTATCGCACATTAAGTCGATAATTTGTAGACAATTGACTTGCCCCACGGTTTAATTTTAGTCTAGTCTATGCATATGTTTATAATTCCTACGACTGTATCTATTTTATTATTTTTTGGTTTTTAGTACATTTATCTTAAACATTGCAATGTATGTTTAACATAAAACCGTTTAACTTAAAAAGTTTTTTTACCTATTTTTTTTTATTATGTCACACACTTAATTGTAAGAGTGTAATCAATTACATTACGTTACGAAAATAATGAAAAATATCAAAATATTGCGATCCAAAATGTAGGGCTACGGAGAACGCTCTTATTTTCTTAGTAGATTCTAACTAGAATTTATTTTCTTTTTATTATTTAATTTAAATCGAATATAAACGATTCCTGTACTTCAATATCAGAAATATTCATATTTAAAATAAATGAGTGAATATTCTAAATTTTCAGATTCGCGTGCGAAAGAAAAAAATGAAAATTTACTATTTTTCACATAGTAAAATGTATAGAAAATCCGAAATTTTTCACAGGGAGCACATTTCACATAAATCTCACTGCGACTATACGCAAGAACGTCATCCGAGTAAGTGGATTTCGCGAGCGAACTAGAGACATTCATACAAAATAAATTCAGCTCGCTCTATCTGGAGACACTGCAGGACATTCCTGTCCCATCCTCGGGGGAGACCATCGCAGAAAAGACGATCCTCCGGTTTGAAAAAGTCGCATAAATTCCCATTTGAATTCAAACGACCGAGAGGAAGACCACGACCGGCAAATTCCCGCCGCGGAATATGAATAACCTGAATGAGCTCGGCACGAAAACAAAAGCTATGTGTGTATGTGCAAGAAAACAGGTGTTTTTTTTTTTCATGACGAGTTTGGAGCTAGGTCGGGAAAAAAGCGAATCGAAGATGGCCGTTTGCTAAAAAAGGCGAATCGGTTGAAAAAATTAAATGACGATCTATCTCGCTTGAAGAGGCCGGAGATAAAAAGTGACTTTGATGATGCGAGTTGTGGAAAGATTCGCTTTCGTTCAATTGGTAAAATTCATAAAAAATATTAATTAGTGAAAATTTAATATTTGAAAAAAAGATTAACTAACTGTCTTAAAAATCGGATAATCATTTAAAACAATTTAAGAGAATGCACATTATTTAGTTCAAACTAGAATTCTAGAAATTGTGCAGATTGCGCGTATAAGATTCTAACTGGATTCTGATATCTAGTCATTTGAATTCAATTGACTGTTACAGCTATCTTCGAACAATTTACAAGTTCAAAGTGAAAGCTCAAGAAGAGAAATATAACTGATATTGTGAGAAGGAAACATCGAATGGAAATAGTTAAATCAGCATGTTATTAATTTGTTAAACAACATGGTATTTCACATCGATCCATCCCTTCAATATCTCAAAACGAAAGTAAGTGGAATTACACCACTGTAAAAATAAAAGAAGCATATTAGATATAGATAATAAAATAATTTCAGAAAAGCTTCTTATAAAATGCGCATGTGATACCAAAATGGTGATGTTATAGAAAAGGGATGGGTGTCGTGTAACGTGACGCTATTAAGTGCAGATATCCGAGATGCCGTTTCGTGATCACGATTTTATCGACTTGGAGGAATCTGCACGTCGTCGTTGTCCACCTTACCTCCACGGTGTCCGAAGATGAACAAAAAACTGTTGTCGATGTCATATAAGCAGCAGAAGAAGAAGAAGAAGAAGAAATAAGTGACTCACCTGGAACAAAAGGAGAAGATAATTAGTTATGTTTCGTGTATGAAAAAAAAATGAATGAGTTCATATATTGTTATCGTTAATAACCACCGTTGTGAGGTTGTTGTGTTACGTTTGACGTACATAGATAACTGTGCTTCCTGCTTCAGTATCTAAAGGGACTTTTAAATGAGCATACAAAACTTTTTCTCTTTATTTTAGAGATTAAAAGCTGTTTGTATCCACAAAAAAAAAAGAAAATTGTGACTTTTTAACGAGTCAACTATAAAAAAATGACATCATATTAAGAGCGTAAAATAAAATAATTTCTAGCTAGAAAATATAAGCGTTTTCTCTAGCACTACACCTCTACTGTACACATTTATTTAGGAATCAATAACAATAATACATGAAACTAGATGTCTCTAAATAAAATTTAGTTTAATTTAATTTATAGATAAAGGTGCACAACACTATGCTCATAAAAATACACTGTTTGTGTGTTTTATAGTTACATTATTATTCACACACTGTTTTATAGTTACCAACATAATCATGGAAATAATTCGAATTGAAATAAGGTACACAATATCAAATTTATATTAAAGTATTCAAGAAGTAAAATATTTGATCGGTTATTATTATGAATAAATTGATATCTTTCGGAACTGGATGCGACCTAGTTTACTCAGCATATGGGTAGCGAAATTCTTTTGAAATTTATATCGATAGAAAAAAAAACATTATTGCTGAAAAATAGGCATTTCATTCCGGGTTTTTGTGTGTTGAATCGAACCGTCATTCCGGCTAAGCAAACATATCCCGCCTCAGTGTCAAAATGAGGATTTTCAATATAATAGGAAAAAAAAGTGGAATTTGTACGGAGTGTTTGCTCACTGGGGGTTCATTGTGTTCACATTTCATGGAAAATTGATACAAAATCAATATGTTTTTACAAAAATTTGTAGTTTGATTTTGCTGTCTATAGCGAAGACGAACAAATATTAGAGAATTTATTTAATTATATTAATTTATATGATGATCGGTTGCATTGTAGGGTCGGGACCGTCGTTTAAAAATCGATTATGAATAAACGGAGATTAAACTGACAAAGTTAAACGTTCCGGATTCTTTCTGTATCCATTATATGGGAAGATCAAACTGGAACAAAAACCATACATTCAGATGTACTCAAACTTTATATGTGCATAATATTTTCGATTTTACGAATTGTTAAACAGCATTTTCCCGTCGATTAACTTTCTTATCTGTCCGAAAATATGGTCTAATTTTTTGTGTTGCCCTAACTAATTTCAATGTTAATCTAAAAGACATAAAATGCAACAATTTATTACAGACGCGTAAATAAGGGCGGAAATGGAGTGAATTGATAACGGAAATAACAATTGAGACATTTACGATATCTGAATTCAAATCTCGAATATAAAAGCAAACAAATTAATTCAGTTTCGTTGATATGAGACGACGGTCATTCATTGGTGATTATTTTGTCGATACCGAAAATTTCAATCTGTAACGAACAAAGTCTTTCAACATTACAGCTCACTATGAAATGGTGTTTTTAGCTTCAAAACGTACGAAAATCGAATTTTTTTCTTAAAAAAGAGCTGTCATCGTAATATAGCGATTCATAAGATGCACAGACGTAACTGGGCTATGATTATATCAGATACTTACATTGTAAGCAACGAAAAAAAAATACGAGACCCTATATCAAACCGATTGACGATCACTGCCTCGATTCAAGATCGTGGCACAATTTTCTGAACGGACGTGTGAATACGAAGAAAGACCGAAGCACAAGCAGGACAATGAGCCTCATAATGGTCGTACTCTATACCTTCTCCGACCCTCTGGGGACCCTCGCTAATAATAGGGGTTGGTCATCACTGAACGACCCACACGGCGGCGATAGATTACCGAGCCTCGCAAAAAAGTTTACCTTTATTTTTTTCTTCAACTTATCTCCTTTCGTCTACCTGTGAATTCGGGATAGTTCTGGACTCGATACGGATCGATAAAGCACGATCGAGTTATAAAATTGCTTTTTTTTTTCGACGTATAATACAAAGCATGAAACTGCACAAATAACACGCCCTAAATGAGTTTTCGTAAAATGCGTCGGTTGTAAAAATTCGGCTCTAGATATCCATCAGAGATGGTGTCGGATTAGGTTCGAAATGGACACATTAAAATGCATTTTCAAATAGCGTATTATTAATTAGAATCGATACCTTACTAAGCCCGCATACACAGTTTTAAGTACTTATGTGTAATTAATATGTAAAATAATACAAAATTAACATACCGACAAATTTCTTTAAAATTCCAAGTTATCTCATAATATTAATAAACATAAATCTCTTCCATCAAGTCTTAATGTTGAACGACAATAAAAAGCTCTCGTATATTATAATTTAATTTCCACAAAAACGCTCCCAATTTATATCTTATATACGGACCATGCAATTTATTTATTTTTTTCCGAGCAGTGAATTATGAGGAACCATCTTAATTGTTAGACCTTAATATTTTCATTATAAAGAAAGAATATCTTCTTTTTTTTCCATCAAATTTACTGGTTCAGGAAACATAAAACGACACTAAACGTCAAATATCGAAACGTATTTATTAACGGACAGACACGTTCGTTTTGAATTTTGAATAGGAATCAAGAGTGACTCAATTAGCGAGGCAATAATCTCTAAGAAAATTATCTTAATGTTTCACACCCAGTCAAACGAGTTATGCGCAGACGAATTAAAATATCTAACGGTAAGTACGCAATATTGTTTATAATAAAAATATTTTCATTACAATTAAGACCGTTAAATGAAATGTCGTTTGAATTTTTCTCGAAAATTATTAGACATCAACGCATGGTTTAGTATGAAACCTTGCAACTAATTTGTGATCATTAGAAAACGTTAAAATTAATTTGTTACATTTTTTTGTTATTAATTACATAATAAGGATAATATTATCTTCTTGATATTGAATATTTGTTTATTTCATATACATCGAAATTGAATTGAATCGAAAGCCTCAAAAGCGCAACACGCTTCGATTTATATTGATATACGACGATTAACATATTGAAATCGAAAAAATCCACAGCGTATTTAACACTACGATTTATTATTCACCGAGATGTCTAGGTGCGACACAAAAAATAGAAAAGGTTTAAAAAACGACCCGCGGGTGAGATTCGTATCGATGGGATTTCGAGCGCGATACATGATAAATCGTACACAAAATAAATATATTTATTTTTCCGATCGAAAAAAAGTCACGGAACGAAGCACCATTCGTTTTTATTTTTATATACCCCATCCGTGGAACATTTATTACTTTCACGCCTCGAGTTCAAGACACATTCCTAGAAGAAAACGTCCGTAAAACCGACTAAACTACATGGGTCGTCCATTTCTCATACGGGTCCGATGTTTGTATTTTACGGACAGTCATCGTTGTCAAACAATGAAGAATCTGTATGGAAAAAAAGCGGACATTGTAGCGAGAAGAATGGGCGCAATGATTTTGAACTTTTATGTGAAAAGACGGGGTCGATGCGGTGATTTTGTTGAACAAAATATAATTTGTCATGTCTCGAAGGGTTAATTCTCCCCTGTGTATAACGGGATATCCATTGATTTGAAATATCGATATTTGAGATATCTATCGCATCAATCTATGTATAATATTATGAAAGGTATTCTGGATATCCGTCGTACCACGCAATACAGAACGGGCCAATAATTTCACTCAAAATATCGACTCTTTATCTGCATGAAATAAGATAGGAATACATGGAAATTCAATTACCACAGAAAAAAAGAGAAACTCGTGTTTGTCTCGGATAGACATTTCAAAATGTTGGAAATGTGTGCGGGCAGACAGACGAATTGCGCACAAGGGCCGAAACTTGTTAGGGTCGAAACCCACTATCAGTCGATAGAAATTATTTATGTACATGTTAAATATTTACATCGTGATTCATTTCAATATTATATCATATTTATAAGAAAATAGTGAAACACATATTCGGAAAGTATAAATAAATCAATATATTTAAAGAATTTTTCACCATTTATATAATTCTAAGACGATATGATTCGACCCTAACATTCGACCAAACGATCCCCTGCAAAGATTAGAATGAAAAAAATCACCTGGTAAATGTCCTGTCTGATAAGCTCTTTTACAATTCGAGAAATGCAGAAGCGTTAAAAAATAATTAAGGAATTTTTCACCGGTAATAAACGGACGATCACTTGCAAAATTCATATTATTGTAAAGAATCCTTTTCGAGATTTATCAAAAGGATTAATGCATATTTAATGCAGTTGTGCATGAGCAGTAGCGGTGAAGTGATCGCATCGACGTTGTTTAAATATTTTATTAGTCGATAAATATTTTTGTTCGGTAAAAATTTTCAAATTAAAAATTCCATTATGAAAAGTCATCTGTTTTTATGGAACGACGAAAAAACAGGTATACAAGGGAAACGGCTACAGGTAAAATGTAACACCTTTTGTGTGGAAGATGCAGCGTAGAAAAAATCACCAATTTTCATTCGGCAAATAGATAAAATAAAAGTGGTGCAAACTTCATTATCTTTAAGTATGGATATAAAAAATATATATATGGAAAAGGAAAAGGAAAATAGCCGAATTCGATTTATTGCAAGATTCCTTTTACAATATCAGCTAATAGTGGCTATTTTTTTTATTGGCAAAACACGTTTATAAAGCCTCTCATTGTTGACGAAATATTTTCATCCACCGGTAGTGTACAAAAGGCCATATATTGCTTCCCGGTAAACACGAAAATCATGGCATTTTCCCTCATACGAGCAAGAACCATATAACAATGTGCAGCAAAAGAAGCCGTTACGCATTGCCGACAATGAAAACGCTTAACAATACCTGTATAAAAGAAACCGGCGAGGAACACTACCGAGATGCAGACCGGAGAGAATCTGACGCTTCACCGTCTGACCCTTCTCAGAAATAAATGCATATTTATGCATCTTTGCACGAAAGTATGCCGAAAGTCATCCATGATGAAATGAACATGACTTCATATCGATTGGAAGTGATTTTGTGCAAAAAAATATTGCTTTCAAAGGTGAGTTTCGCATCCAGCAATGGAACGACTTTGGAACAACTTACCCCCGGGATTCCTAGCCCCTTCTTGCCCTACTAGAATTTTAAGTGAACTACGCATATTCGGTTCGGATTTATCACCCTCACTATGACATAAAAGATACATAACATCGCCGTTTTTTACACGGGCCAATATCGAATTGCATTTTAGATAAACCCCTATGGTCGTCCACGGACCGCACATCGCGACTGTCAGTAAAAAAAGTGGTAAAGTACCAAAACAGTATGAATTCTTCGAAAAGATCAACGGGGGTGGTTCATCTGATGGCCAAGTCGCAACAGGGAGGCGTCAAATAAATTTGTATCTATTTTTTTCGAAACTTTATCAAAATTTAACATCGGACTTGTTCTATCGAGTGGTAACCCGCATAAGAAAGCCTACAGTTTTTATTGATCGATCAAACTAGACATAGTCGTATATTAGATTATATTTCGAAAATTCAATAACCGTAAAATTCAACATTATAGATTTCCTACGTACCGAAATGCATTAAATATGATCCTAAACAAACATACACATTTAAGACATACTGAACATATTAGATTTTTCAGCTGCATTCTTCAAATTATTTTATCACAGAAGCACCGCTCATACTGTTATATATCTGATGGAAAAAATACAAAGGATCCAAACGAAGGAGCGAAAATACAAAATACAGGTGAGTACAATAGATCGCTTTGTACGGAGCGCATTCGTTTGTGAAAAGGCATTGAAGCAACGAAACGCCCATATCATAAGAATTTTACAACAATATTAATAATAATGGCGCGATTATAATAGAAAGATCAGAAAGAAAAATATGACAAGCGTTCACGATAAGTAGAAATGCATACTGCAATACGGATCTGTTCCGCTCACTGCGAGTTGTTGAAGTTATACGAACAATCGACGATAACTAAATAAACATCAGATTCGATAACAATGAACACATTTCATGCTAGATTATTTTTTTTAAGTTGAACTCTATGTCGGGTTCGTGAATGTTGTTGCAGCTGATTGTGCCTCGTTGAATTCGTAATGGGATATGAAATGTTTCCGTGATCGATTTTATTTGTGAATTTTCAATTTCAATTAAAAATTAAGACGATGCTAAAATATTTCACACATAACATTTGAATAGCTAGGTCGTAAAAGTCTAACATAAAAAAATATTGTTTGATCAAAACACTGATGACATTAAACAAGTAATTGTTATTCGCATGGAAAATAGTTATTAAATTATAATTTGAACTCATAAAAAAAACTTGAATGAAACTTAATTTGATATTTGATTTTAATCAGTAAAATTTGTTCATTGTTTAAAAAATCGTTCAATTTTATCGCAAAGTTCATAGAAGTTTCTCTAACGTCTATGATAGTTCAGCTGAGTGCCTATTTCGAAAGTAAGTATATTAAACGAACCAAATCGATTACCATAAAACTGATATAAAATACACCGAAAGCCATCATCAAATTGAATTTTTCGACAAAACATTCCATATCTAAAATTGCACAAAAGTCCCATTACCCATAAAGAAAGAGGAAAAAAAACAGCACTTTGAATTGGAACGACGCGTAAAAATCGAAATGTATACGAGGTCGCATTACGAACCGTTGCTCCAGTTCTGTTCGCCAACCCTTTTACCAGGGTTGGCCACTTAACAGAATTGAATACTAAATTACACGCGTGTGCAAGCGCCTCATGAAACTTTAATACAACTTAACCTTATACATTCGATCAAATTAAAGAAAACTTTAGATATTGAACGAATTATTTATGAATGTGGGTATTTGAACATTTGAACAACAGTAGCTGATCACTCGTATTATGTTCAATCAAACGCATCGTACATTATTAAAGTACATAGAGCCTAATATTCGCACATGGTCAATGTATGAATATCCCAGTATTTGCACACGGAGCATGTTCATATAGCCACATCCAATATTTATACGAAATATGCATTATATGCGGATGAAATAAGGAAGATCCTTCTTCGAGTGTGTGCTATCGAAGGACGGTATCGTCATCGAGTAGGGACAACAATTCTTGAGAGGCCCTCGAACGGGGTAGAGATTCGGAGAACCTTCGTTATGTAGGTTGTATTAAACGAGAGACAAGGGTGTCCGCTACGAGTGGGATTTTTATGGATCTAAACGAGAAATAAATGTCGTAGAAAATAAAAATAAAATATAGTGTTCGTCAAAACACATTCATATGGGTCGGGTTTGGAAACGATATTCTGCTATGGACATTCCGAATGATTGAAGTGGCTCGATTTCAATTTAAAGATATGTTTTTTTTTCGATTCAATATAAACAATATTATTGAGCAATTTGATATAAGTAGAGAAATATTGATGATTTATCAAGAAGTGAAAATAAAAATAATCGAATTCAATTTTCAACACAATACAAGTCTCGTTATTTACCTATGATCAAAGCTATTTAATTTCATGAAAAATATTTTTTCAATATACCTAATATCACACATACAAAGCTGTTCTACAAATGAACACTACTTCCTACCGCTAATTTCGTATAATTCCCTGATTGGGCTCGTAACTAAAAATCATAACTGTTTAACTTTTCAATTCACACATACACAATACAAAAAGTACCAAAACTAATCGTTCCGAAGCAATTTTCCCGTAACAATTTTCCATAGACCGAATTCAATTTCATCGCCCGACTATCGTCAATTTGACGAAACGAACGGTCTTTTTTTCTATATGAGTGTATTTTTTTTCTGTGGAATAAATACGGTGTCACATATGTAATTTAACGGAAGCCGCTCTCGGTCTGTCATCTTCAATAATGACCGTTGAGTTTTAACTCCGAAATTACCAAATTGACCCTGTGAAAAAAGCCACTTCTGACTAATGGCGGCTAGGGATTCACACTCGATTTCGAAACAGTCGAAAAATGGCGCAAAAAATATCCTAAAGCAAATTAAACAGAGCTGAGGCACTATCCTTTTGATTTTTTTTTTCATTATGAAAGATTATGTTTGTTGTGTGAAAAAAAAAACAATATGTGCAAAGTTGATAATGATCGATTTAGTGATTTGGGTCGGTTTTGTGCACAATTATTTTGAATTTTCCATGTGAGGAATTAAGCGAATTAGAAGCACAGGATGGGGCAGACAATCGGCATTATTTCAAGATATTTTTAAATGGTGAAAAAAAAAATTAAACACGAGTAAATTTTCAGAATTACGTAAAAATTTTATTGTTTGAATATTTAGAAAGATGGCAATGGCAAAAATATGGCATATTGAGCCTTATATTGCAGTATCATTAGTGTTTTTATATAACTTTGTTTGTTTCTTCAGTTGTTGAAGAATAAGTTTCGTGAATCTTTGTGAAACACATCCAAAGAAAAGGGATTCAAATCAGGGGAGCATTTAAAAACAAATGGAATCATTCAATTTTCAACTAAAATAAATTTAATCAAACGAAATTTTCACAGTATTAACAATGCATCCATTATATAAAACAATCTTAGCACCCTCAACATAAAGCTCATAACACGAATGCGAGAACTTATCGATTCTCTCAACCGATTTTTTTCTTCTTTTTATATTTATTTTCATTATACATACGGCTTTTTTCACTCCATCGAGAGTTAACCCGTTTCTCTTATCGATCTTCTAGAAGTGGCCGTTTTTACGGGCATTCGTCGGCCGTATCCCACTATAATATAATATGACCCCGAAATATCCGATAAAAGTAACCATCGACCAGTCGTTTTTTTTTCCTTCTCCCACTTCTCCTTTTTATTTAACGTTGAAATTAACCGAAGGCCTCTTTCGTTTTGGTTGCCACGGTTTTTTACGGGCGCTTCGTTTTCTTTATGGACCATAGAGAGCGCGAATAAAAACAGGGTTCCTTAAGGTGCGTTCGTCTAACTGTCGAATGAACATACATAGGTGCAAATGGATTGTCTATTATCCAACTTTTGTAATGGTTCTCGTTATAACAGAGATTTTCTTAATATCAATTTATGTCTGTTTAGTATGATAATGGCCTTAAATAATATGTGCACTAAAAATGGACCTATACACAGAAAAATTAAAAAACTCATAGTTACGTGAACGTGCCTTTATTTTCCTTCGGGCACCATTTGAACGTTTGTGATTTTAGCATCGTTCTAAAACCTCAGGGACAATCTGACAAGAATTTCGCTTTCGATACGAATACGGATTTTAATTGAAAGGCATTGTCGTAAATTTATAGAGGCTTTTCGGCTTTTGTGCCCAAAGTGTTCCATACGACTAAATGTAAATGAAAGCAGTATTATTAAATTGAAGTATCTGCAAGGCTTTTGTAATGTTCCTTTTCAGTTTCAAATAAGCATGAAAGTTGCAAATATTCGTAATAATATAAATAAATCTCATTCCATCAGTATATAATTTTATGATTCATGCAATTGAATAAATTAAATACATGAGTATAACTTTTATTTAAATACGGTTTCCAGTGATACATTACACAGTAAAAATTTTTATCCCATTTCAATTGAAATATTATTTTACTTGGATTTGATTAAAATAGGGCGCATTATGTGTGAATATAATTTTGTTAATGTTGAATTTTGTATTTTGTCGCTAGAAGCTTGCCGTTCTAGGTGTGACAAAAATACAATTTACCGAATATGAAACATCATTATTACTCCCATTGATAATAATTCATAATGAAAATATATCACAAGAGAAGAAAGCCATAAGTATGGGCTATGGGCACAACCTTATCGACGAGAAATCTTCATCGCTTTGAAAATACGAAACTTTGACAATAACATATGCGCATCGTTCCTTTTCGTAAAATTGGCCTTTCACATGCTCCGGCCAACTAATAAAGATTGATCTTCCAATAATTCATCACCGTCCCAAATCACGAAACGCAAGCGGCCATAATTTAACGGTTACGATAAAATGTACCATTGTACCACCATCGCTAACGACGCAGGTGCCTCTTCAACTATCAACTATCAACAATGAGCCGATAATAAAACGCTTTTGAACACAAATCGATTCTGCGGTAGCCATCGAAAATCATACGCTTCTCATATAAAGGTCAGTTCACACGGATGGATTCGGCGTTGCACGTGTAATACGCGATACGTTATGTATGTATTTAATCTGGCTCTATAGCCACAAAAAGGGGAGTTCATGGTTTAAACTGGAAAAAAGCATATGATTTGGCATATACTTACAATATATAGTTTTCGATATACTATATTACGGTCTAATTTAGATTTTTAGTACATTTAAAATTATTGATGCATACATGTAAGTAGATCGGTATCTTTTGCAAGAAATTTCGGAAATTTAGGCAGTAAAACATTTCAATTTGGAAGCAATATTAATGCACCTGGGAATGTTCAGTGAGAAAACTATTTATTAAACGTGTAACGAATCGTTTTATTGTCTATTAAAAATAATTTAAATTTGCACTGACTATCTGAGAACCGTTGCGTGCTTGCAAATTCAAACGAAGCATATCAACATTAAAAATTATACTAGTGTAATAAATTTGCTATTTCGTACATGATATACTCGTATTAATCTATGTAAACCTATGCTATTTTCTACTAGCTTCTGTGAACCGATATTGCTTGAAACTCTTTTTTAACGAATAATATTCCCCCCTACAAGTTCCCGTAATAATTAATTAATTCCTCAACTAATCAATGCATTCAATTTTTCGACATAATTACTATCAGATGTTTAAAATGCATTAAAATAAAGGAAAATAACGCTGAAGAAATGATTTGAAAAATTAATATTATTAAAACAAAATAATTCAAGATAATTAATTGCATGTACGTGACATTCGGATAGGACAAATTATTCGCGATTTTTCCGCGGATTTCAAAGAAATAAATCAGATATTTTCAATCGGGAACGAGACACGCATACTTGAATATATTGCCGTTCGGCATGCGACACTGTTAACTGAAAATCAGCGGCGTGTTAACGAGGTATCCTCGGCCACCATAATTTGTATCCTCGCCGCGTCCAAAACGAGGACCTAACTGAATTAATTTACAAGCTAATTGCGTTGATATAAGGGCCTCACGTGTGGACGCATAGGACTAGTGTAGACACATGTACCGATTCAAGGACGGCCTGTGAACACACCTGATCTTCAAACTCAGGATGTTAAGAGGTTGTTCTTCACTAAATAATATTAAACATCAATTATGCTTAATTTTTAAAATAATAAAAATTTTTAATAAAATATTTCGGAAGACATTTAGGGCTGGTCTTTTCACTTCTGGTTTGAGAATAAAACGAATTTAAACTACCCTCCAACTATGATCTATCAAAACAGCCGCTGAAAGAGATAGACTTACAACACTATTGTGAGGAATTTTGGATCCATTTGATAAATATAAGAAGAAATTTCAATAAAAGTGTCTATAATTAAAATCAAAATTACTTTTGCATGTGAATCCGATTGCACCCCACACACGTACCGAGTCCCCATCAATTCTTCACGTGCGATTCAATGGGAGCGTTTGACGAGCCGCCGATTAAAAGGCTCGATAGGAAGTATCGCGTGTACCAAAAGGGTGTACCAGAAGCCGCCGTACCAACGGACATCCGATACTTTTCGCGTGTCGCCAAAGTGTTGAAAGGGGGCTGGTAACTTTTCGCCGACAAACCAATAAAGAGCCTTCGACGATCTGCCGAAAGGAGGCGGCTACCTTTGTGAGCTTTTTTAAAAATCCAAGACGATGGGCGGATACCCTTTGACACCGAGGATACGTCAAAGGACATCCGCCCTGGATGCACTCAATGAGATGACAATCAGATTGTGCAATGCATTGTGGAAACTCAAAGTGAGGACTCAATTAAAAGTGCGTAATGGAGACGTGTAAAAAGGTGTACTTGCGGGTTTTTTTTTATCATCATGGGTGTGTCATGGGAAGGATGTCTCGAGTGGTACATTGTGTCGTGTTTGAAAATCTGAATTTTAAATTGCATGTGAATAGATATTTCAGGTTGAAATATATTTCCTACAGCACACGTGTTGTTAAGACTGAATAAATATATTTTTTTTTAAATAAAACGTGAAGCTTTCTAAGCATCTATGATAATAATAATAATAATATGCAACTTCGATTTTGATTTCATCATTTATTGATTCGATCGAAATGCATAAAACTAAATATAAAATCCATCCTCACTTACGAACGTACGCATATTATTTTCATCACATTTCGGCAGCCTTCTTTCGAAACACATCATACCTCCGTACCAAAACAAACCCTCTAATTATGAGCGATCACGTTTTACAACCTCTTGTCTTTAATAATTTTCGATAGCAATTTTTCGAATGGATATATCAGAAAATTGCCACCGGTGCTGGAAAAAAGGCAATATTGCGCACACTCTACGCGCTTACAATTAACTTTCAGGAAACGCCGAAAAAAAACTCAAATCCGAATTTATCTATCCCAGAAACATGCTAACCCATCAATCAAACGAAACGGGCAAAAAGGCAGCACACAATAAGGCGCAGTTCACAAAAAAGGGGTGACGTATCCAAGATCAAAAAACACAATATGCACCGTGGAAAAAAACGCCATAGTTGTATAACAAAACGGAATAAAAACGATAGAGGACAAAACGACCGCTTTTATCGGAGATCTTAAAAAAATCTCATATACAGAAGAATCCTTCACATCTGCACAACAAGATTTTCCTCTTAATTAAACTCACCTAAAGCGACTACCGTTTTGCGGTTAATTGCGCTAATCTGCAATAAAAGTCGCTTGATCCGATTTGCCAACGTTTCAAGCCTTTTTATTGAACCTTAAAATATTTACAAATAACGGATTTGAAAGCATTGTTAATATTTTAAGATGAACTGATGATTTTTTTTATAATGACTATTCGAGTAAAACACATCGAGTCGTTTCGACTCGTCTTTTTTAACACAATGAAGCAATCAACTAATTGCTTTACGGTCGGGATTATTGGGTGCTTTAGCTCACTCTTTATTCGTTTTACTTTATAGAATCGAACTCGTGTTGATTCTAACAAGACGAGACCAATAAAACCGAGCAAGGGATGACAAGGATGGTTGAGTTCACGAGATGTCCCGCTGGCTTCTCACCCAACCACCCACCATCCTTTATTTATTGCCAGACCGGCTAAGGGTTAACCCAGGCTTTAATCAATATAAACAACTCGTAATGACGAATTTATAAAATACTAAAAATAAACGAAAAACGCTCGACAGTGTTCATCGACTACATACAAAGTCGTTTATTGGAAAACACGTGGAAAAAATGTGAAATGTTCACATATTTATAAGAATTTCAATACTATTAAAATAACAATAGTGAAATTTCGAGCACGGTTGCACACGAAGATAGGCATTTTTCCTATTTTCTGAAGAAAAAAAAAATTAACAAATTGGAAACTCACAAAGGACATTCAATCCTTTCCACAGTGGCACTGTTTTGTTAACCATTCAAGTTGGATTCAACGTCTACAGATAAAAACAACCTCAATTGTGCTGCGAGGCTTTGCTAAGAATTGTTCATTTGGATGTATAATGCGAGATGCATGTGTAAGCCCACCTTTATTCCGATTCGTAATCGGTGCATCGAAAACTCCTCTTTTGGACAGAAATACAAAAGAATGTGACGAGAATCGTAGATGCTATACATCGATATATGAGGTTTGAGTTTTAAGTTTTTCTATGAATGAATTTGATAAAAAAAAATAATCTGCTGAACGAAATAAATACAAAAGAACATATAACTATTTACTTTTATAAATACTACACAAATTGTTGTTTGACGTTCTGCATTAAAAAACGAAGCAAAACTCACATACGAATCGTCCTTTGTTTATTGATCTTTTTAAATAACTTAAACACTAAAATAAAAACAAGAGTCGATTCTCATAAGACAAACAAAGAAAAGCCTATAGTCAAATTAGATAAATCTAAAATAATATTTGACAACCAACGAGTACGCCAATCTTCTATATCAATCAAGTGGCTTCGGATGAAGTTATATTTCACGGTTTATTTGCATATCATTAGGTATATGAAGGCAGCTCGTTCCCATAGTTAAAAGTTAAATATTTGGCCATATTCACGTCGTAATATCTCACGGTCCTATTCGAGATGAAGAAGAAGTTTCCGAAGTCAAGAATGTTAATTGTCGTCGTTGTCTCTTCGGACACGCGAGTATTTATTGTTATCGATCTTTCGACGGAAAAAAATACTCTTTTAATTTAACTCGAATCGAGTTTTAAAATATACATTGGATGTTTTATTATTTCCGTTTTTTTATGAAATAGTCTGGAATTTATTATCTATCGATTCACTGATGCTTTAAAAAAGTATAGTAGCGAAATCCAACGATCCGACCCTGCATCCTTTTCTAAATAATTAAACCTTTCACATTTCATTTATTCAAATACGAAGACCAGTCTTGCGGTTAATATTATTTATCTATGCAACTCGATTAACATAACTTTTGTTGCATTCGAGGGGCACAAAGTTTGTGTGCACCTTTGCAACGATGCACCCTATCGTATTACAAACATTCGAAATACATTTTTTTCATCACTCGTTTACAAAAAAATATAAATGATATCGAGCAAAAGATACAATGAGAGCTTTACACGTAATTAAAAATCGTATCAAATGTCAATACGATCGAAACGGTTGACGGTTACAATATAGATCTGAAGTGTCAGATTAAAACGTATTATCACCGCGTTACGATCGTAATTTCGACTCGATATATAAAATGTGAGTGAGGACGATTTAGTTGTGTTACAAACATGAATTTCGAACGTATGTAAATTGCCGCATGAATACGATTCGGATCTCTCATACAATATTCCCTCTAGCCCTTCCTTTTAATTCGAACAAAATAGTCGTGTGTGGATATTATTCATTGGCCCGTTTAACTCTTTCTGGACTGCGAACGGGTTAAAAAATGAATAAAAGGTGTATAAATGGATTTTGACCCCCCCTCGGTGATGGCGTGGGGTTTTTGAAAAAAGTACGCGTGCTGTCGCTCGTGTATTATAACGAGCGTACAAGTAAAAGCCTCTCAAATTGTGTGCCGAGAAAAATCGATTATTTACGGTGGTTTGTGATACGATTTCGCAATGCAAACACTTTTTTGAATGTGCAGTGTAACGGATGTATCAATTTAAGAAGTTGGACATGATTAAACGACGCTTATAAAAAAGTACATAGTAGATACATATGTTAATGTTTATCTGAATTTATTTACTGTTACAGATAATACTTTGAATTACTAAATTAATCATTCACTTTAAAGTGAAGAAACAGAGTCGCTAGGCTGGAAACTCCGCATGAAAGTTGACTATAATCGATCCAATTTAATCGGTACAGATATGAAGAGGATCCATTTTTACGAACCGGATCGAAAACACTTACTATGGACTTATATTATGGTTAAAAGTGTGAACGCACAAGTTGACGATAGATTCCACCCAGATCGATTGGCATAAACACACTTGCAATCAGAATAACTCAGTACGTATTATGATTAATGCTGAATACGAAAAGGGCATCCGCGTATCATAGTAGCAGACGACAACCCATTTAACACTCGAAGTGAAGCACACAGAAAAATCCAGTATCCAATGTAGGATCGAAATTGGGTCATCAATATCGATCGCCCACGCGCAAGGACTTAACACTTTAACTAATGGCGTCCACCGACCGCTTTGACACTTTTATCTCATTAACGAGCTCGTCTTCGACGCTATCGCAGACCGAGATGTGTTTAGTCATGCCGAATGAATAAATATAACTTTCGTGGACAGTCGGCCGCCTTTTATTTGTGTTTTATTATTTTACCCCTCTCGCACAGGTAATTTATACACCTATACCATTTTTCTAGATTCGGCGATTCGCAATAATTGGCCCACGGACTAATTTGAAACGTCGTTATTTTCGATACAGTGATCCCCCCTAATACGCTTACTACGAAAACGCGCAAAACGAAAAAAAAGGCACGAATTGAAACGAGACAACGAAGCAATATCTTCTTTAGCAATCGATTTCTTCAAATTGTTCGATTTTATATCAATGTTTAAGTATATGTGAATTTAAACACAGTCAGATATAACGTAATATTTTTTTGATTCAAATCAGTTCTTCAACGGAAAAAGATTTTGAATACCTGACCTTCACCATTTTACTATATTTTTTTCTCTTCTGCAGTGCGTTCACGTTTTTACTGCGATGTGATAGACCCCATTGTGGGCCATCTCAGAATGTTTATATTATCCTTTTCGTATGATAAACGGCGTCGTAAAGGCGGTACCCCCCGATCGAACGATATTTGTACGTAAAAAAAGCACAACATATAATATAAAGCGTCTCATATACAATAATAAAACGAAATTCAATGAAAAAAAAAGTTAAATGTATGTTATTCGGGCTCGTTTTGGGACAATGAAAGCGATGTTCGTACAAGATGTTCTTCGCGCTGCGTTTTCTTTTCTCGCATATAAAATAGCCATTGCGATGTTCGTGATTCAGATTTCAAGAATATAATCCGGATTCTGTATACCTAATGTTGAGAAATTTTAAAAATGAATCACGTTACATTTTTATCAAAGTAACACCTTAAAGTCGGCAAATAATTTTAAAAGATATCCGATTAGTTCGGGTGATTTTCAAAGAAAAACTTAGAAATTGAATTCAAATGTTGCATGATTTGACTCTTCCGTTTAAAACAAATCAATTATAGTGAAATTAATTTAATTCTGAATAAATATGTTGCTTTTTTTCCCGAGAAAAAATGTTGAATTTGACAATAAACAAATCAAGCAAAAGCGGGACCTGTTTTGTACGTACGATCAAAATTATAGCGATATCGCGGAATCCGTTTATAACACGTTAAGGTAAATTATATCGTATTATTTCATATTACAAGTTATTGAAAATGAGGGCATCTGCACTGATTTTCAGTCTGAAAGTTCAGTGATATGTAAAACTCGTAAGAAACTTCTTATCCTTGACTTCGTGCATCTTAAGCACCGATAATAAAACGGATCCGAATCGAAACAGATACATTGTAAAGCAGCTAACCGCACACGTGTCATATGGACACATGCGAGTGCACTTTTTTGCGTGCATTATATTCTTTGTGCAGTTGAAATTTATTTTACGATGCGCATCCTTTTCGCGAGAAGAATGGGACGACTCGCGTACAAATTGTTCGCCTTGTATAATATGCGGGCGAGTACATACGATGCGGCCACTTAGGTGTATAAATGTATAATATATAATATAATACGTACGAACGTGTATGGGGGCCGGCTCCTTGTCGTTTCTCGAAAAACCCACTCGTGCCAACGTAAATAATTCCGCCGTGTTATTTTCGCGAGACGAAAATTAATGTTGGTCCTTATGCGCGAAGGATGCGTTACGTTGCATTCCTGTTGCAACGCAAGCCGCGAAATGAGTGCATATAAAAGTGTGTATAAAAATCGAAATATTCTATAATGCTGGATGACTTTGAATACTAACTCAAACCCATTTGGTGAAAATTTTAAGAAAAAAATATAATATTTATCGAAAGTAATCAAAATTCCTCACAATACTGAATACAATTCGAATGAATATAGCAATTTAGACATTAGACGATTTAACATACACGATTGCACAAATAGAATGTAATAAGTGTCCGCTTTTCATACGATCATATTGTATCGTAAAATCTTAAATTTGATCACATACATGTATTCCATTCAATCGCACAAAACCGAAATGTTAATAAATCCGAAATTACGGATCGAATAAATCCAGAAATTTCCAAGTGTACAAGAGTGAATTAACAATTCGAACGCTCTCATACAACAATAAATTCACAATAGCATCACCGTTCGGTACATGTGTAATATTTCAAGCGTACAATGCGAAACGCATTAAAATTTGTCATATGCGGTCTGTAGGGTGACCATCGTTCATTGCGAGAGAACCGGTCCGGTTTCATGGGATTATAGAACATTGCATGGAGGTGGAAACGCGTATATCGCTTTTATGGCGATTTCTGCACAATATCGTAAGCCGATATTATTGTGCGGCAAAGCGACAGTATTAAAACGTCAACGTGGATTTTCAACGATTCAATTTGATCTTATTAAAGCCGAAGATTAAAATTTCAACGTAATGGCAAATTGTTGTATACGACTCGATATGAATTCTCAAACTTATTTTGAAATATTTAAATGGTCAGATAAAAAAAAGAAACACAAACCCATGTAATCTGATAATAATATCCTTTTTATGATTCAAATGGGTGAAGCAATAAATTTTAAAATCCTATAAATTCATATAAAAATGTGAATAAATAGAGAATGTGCAATTTAAAAAATGACAAACCACATAATTTAAACAGTATGATTTATTTTCGAACTAAAGTCCGATATGGAAATCTGAAAAAAAAATCAAACATCAATGCGCGGTCAAGTAGAAAACCCGACTCGAACATAAATAAATTATCGTTACAAATTAATATTAAAATAAATGTTACAGATAAATATACCAGCTATTGTGAAAAAATGCGGCAATTTAAAATATACAATATCGACACAGCAATAAATTTAATTAACGCCCAACTTGACTAAGAATATAACGAGAAGAATCGAATGGGATAATAATAAAAATGAAATAGAAAAAAAAATGAAACTGGTTCACCGGCAATAGAAGTCGTCCAGCAACAAGAATAACGCGTCTCATCGCAACGACAAAAAGTCTTGACTCACATATGTATTATAATATATCGATATAAAAATATTTCACTCGGTATGATATTGCGGATCTTCAGTCGATTCTTAGTAATCAAATACGATATAACATACTTAAATAAAAAAAAAATACGACTTAAGTGTATTAATATACAGCAACGAATTTCAATATAATCAGCTGTCAAAGACTTTTAATAACACAACTTATAATGAAAATAAATGTAAGTGATACAAAATATTTTGTAAAATTTCTGAAAAAAAATAACGAATTACTTTATTGCCCATCTCACAATCAGTCCATACTATTTGCTTAGATAAAATGAAAACAAGCAAAACTTTCAATTAACGAAACATTCAGCAACACCACCGAAGACAACGCAGCCCATAAATAACAGTAAACAAATATCAACGGTGGCGAATAGCTTAGCCCTATAATAGAAGACTTATACACAGGCACGCATATCCACTATCTGGATTCCACGGCAACGTATATAAATAATAAACGAATTCCACTGCAACGACGTCGTTTCAGCGGTCTTTTTAGCGGAGTCGAGAGAAGAATATGCGAAGTCGCTCGCTCGGCAATGTCCCGAATAACTGCATAATAAGGCTCTATCGCCAGGACATCGCCGATGACCCGAGGTAACAACGGCTCAAGAAGAAATATAGTATAAGGGCCCGTTCTTATTTTATTGAAATAATCGCTCATTATTGTCGAACACTGACACTGTTCGACGCTGAGATCGCGTTCATACTTATACTGCATATTACCTTTGACTATTTTTTTTTAACAAAATATAAAAAATGTTATTATATGCAGTCAATATAACTGAATGACTGCATATAGTCCACAATTTGTAATCAAATTTTTCTCTGTAAATGATCTAAAAAATATAGAATGGTCAATTTATGCGAACACAACCGAAGAATTCATGAATGTTCATATTACTAACGATCCAATCTCGATATTCGATACAAAGGAGCCTTCATATTTTACCATTGCATTTGATCCGAGTGCACATCGCGTGAAATGAATTCAGATCGCGCACAAAGGATTTTAAATTTACAATTATGTGGGTCGTTGCGAATAAAGGGCTCTCGTTTTATGATAGGATGAGTTCTAGTACAGAACAAGAACTACATACAATAAACAACCGTTACTGATTTTCTAGATGCTGATTGTTTCGAAACACTACAAAATTAGAAACGACTCGAATCGATTATCGTCTGATGAGCTGTTTTCAGATTTTAGTTTGAAAAGGTAACGGAACTCATTATGAAAATATTTCACGGATCGATTGTATAACGACATTGATTTACAATGAGGCTAATTGGAAAATGATTTACCAAATGCACAAACTACATAAATAAATTCAAAGAACGTCAATTTAGCAAAATCTTAGTTGTTCAAAATAATACAATTATGTCACACAAAATTTCACTGAAGATTTCTAAAAGAGTCACACACATCAACAAAATATCCATTGTTTTTAATAACCGAAAATAACCACAATACAGACTAAAGAATTTCTTTTCGATAGATGCATCGAGACGTGACCGTAAACTGTGAAATCACTCAAAACACACACTCTAACGAAAATTCAAAGGTGTAACACTATTCGAACCCCTCTTCTGTTACCTGTCAAGCCCTAGCTCGACAATGAGGGCTAATTTTTAGCAGGACTGCTACCCCAAGTATATTCTTTGTGCTCCACCATCCCGCCCGCCATTACTCACCCTATGGGGTGTCGTATACGTGCTCTAACATCAGACAACCTGGATTAAAAGTCGCTGGAATTGGGGGATGTATTGTACTATGTATATGTAGAGTCTAGTAGCTTTCCAGAAATCCAGGCTTTCGAGGAATTCCGCTAAGACGATGATTAATTGAGAACGAGCTGCTCTCACGACCCATCTGCCTCTAAGTTCGAAGCATTAAAATTCATGTTATGTAAATTGTTAACAGTGGTTGGTTGCATTGATAGTTTTAATAATTGCGAACGTAACAAATTGTTCGAAAATATATAAATGAATGCAAATATCACGATGTCAGAATTCAAATGCGCCCATTTCACGATATATGTACTTCAAGTGACGATTAAGAAAATCGCACAAATTCATGTCATGTGTGAAATTACAAGAATACGCTGTCTTTCGGAATATCGATACAATTATGTTCATGTGAAACAATAGTGAGATAATATAATATTATAAGCCATAATCGCAAACGATTCAAATCACATACCTGATTGCCAATTTACACGTCATTGACGCGTCAATTTAATAAAAAAAAATATAAGAAATAATGCCGGGCGACTCATTTTCATTCAAATCGTGTTGGACATCGTTAACGGTTAATGGCCGTATTATACGATCAGTCCTCACAAAAAGGTATATTATACGTACACACAAGCACGTTTAGAAACTCCGTATGAGTGTTTTATTATTAAGACTGAACCGAAACACCTGTCAACATTAATTACAATCAATAAGGACGAAGGCGCTACGGCCATACACGGAAAACCATAACTCTTTGTTTTATGGAAGGGCAAGCAGAAAATGGTCCACCATTAGAGCATTCCCGAGTCTCGAAGAGCGTTAAATTAAAACGAAGTGCAACAGAGACGATCGTGTGTGAGAACATAAGGATGCAAAGCGGTCGAAATATGTGAATATATGAATATGTATTATGATGCTGTTATTTTTTTTTAATTTGTTGATGTAGGTATTGGCACCCAATTTCATTAAATTTCTAAATCGATTATTCGCTTTATAGTGAAAAAGTAGCCTCCAGAGCTGGAAACTTAGAAGAGTAAACAGCGTACGAAATATGACGCTAAAATCATACAAACTCAATTGACACGAACGAGTCGGAGGATCCATCTTCAGAAAAAAACGTGGTATGTAGAAATACTTCACCCCGCTAAGATATCGGTTATGTAAATATTATTCGAACTCTTTGATTACATTTAATATATCTAAATCAGATTTGGCATAAATATATGTACGAAAAATAATATACTGATGCATATGTCAAATCTCATTCTTAAATCCCACTCCCAAAATTATTTTTATATCCCTAAACACAATTGCTTCTACGTCACTGTAATAAATTCCTATTTTCTGCATCCAAATTCAATTTAATCATTTCCTCCCAAACTAATAAATCAATTAATTAACGACTTAATTCTGTAGCCATATCAGTAAATAAATAAATAAAAAACATTTATTATAACATCCCTGTGAAGAACCCATAAGTCTTATCTAACGCCGAAATTTATTTAACTAGCCCAGGGGTGCGTTTGTGCATATTGTGAGAGCGACTTCGAATTTTCACCGATCGACATCTGCTACGTGTGTGGATTTTATCGCGAAAAAAATAATGCTACGTACTATAGTTTTGTATAACAAACGCCGACAATGGCCGACAAATAATGAGAACGAGGGTCCAAATTGGGAACGCCCCTACTATAACAACCCTGAAAAGAAAATTGATGTTGAATGCGTTTCAAAACATAATGCCATTTGCGGAAACCAGAGTGATGATAATAATTAGCGAAATGGAGCCCATTTACTTCGATATGATCTGTCGATAATGGATGAATTCACAATGAATTATATAATTGCTAAATCTTAAATCATTTATATTTCAACAATTACTCATGGAATTTAAAAAAATCTTACAGACCCAAATGTTGTAGTCCATACATTTATACGATATTAAATCGATCAACTTCAAACGAATTGATTTATCGCTGAATTCTAGCTCAACAATCGCACAAGTATCTAAACTTGAAAAAAATCATAAATTAGAGTCAACTACTGAAAAGCTATATTGTTACAAGACACATTTCACACCCCAAAAAACATATCTTCGCCACATCGGGCAATTACACACATATTGTACGGAAATTTAACGCGCGTTAAAATGCCATACAGTACGGTTTACACATATTCGGGTCAGCGATCACAATGGTTTCCTTACCTGGTCAAACCAACAATAAACCAGAGGTGGTGTCAAGGCATTGTTTCGTCAATTTTAAGGACATTTACCATTCTGAGTACGAGGAGGAGTCTTCGAGAGTTGTAGCACGCCTTCGAATTGTGAAAATTCACAGCGGGATACGTCACCAAAAGTGGGACAAAAATGGATCTAAACTGGGACAGATGTGCCGCCGCCTTTTGGACAATGTGGACGGATTCGGACTAACACCTGTCCCATATAAAAATACGATAGATAAATGCATCTGCGAAAGTGTAACTAACTCTTTCGCGATAAACAGCAGGTGTGATTTTTTCCTTTGGATGCAACGTATAGAATTTCACTTTCGGATACGGCTAATATGTCAATCGAAAGAATGTGAACGATATCGACTCAAATTCGGATTTAGACAGCAAACATAAATAACGCATCGAAAAGTAGTTTTTACAAAATGGCCATATACGCATTTTCGACTTTAACGTATTCATTAAATAGATTAAATTTCAAATTTTACGAGTTACCCAGTAAGTTATTCGAACGTTATAATATGGCGTTAACTAATTGAGTTTTCTGCCGAACGTGTCTTGTTTGTATAGTTGTGTTACACAACAGAATATAACGAATCGACAACGTATAACGCGCTGCTAAAATAAAATTTCAATATCTCGCCATTTTTATGGTGTGAATGATTTACGACGTTTTGAAAAAAACTATATACAAGACTAGTTTTTATCGATATTCTTAAATTAATAAATAAACCGTCAATCGTAAATGACACGCGGTTTATACACACATTGCATAAAATGAAAGTGTCAATCAAAAAATGTAGAACGGACACGATCTGACTTTTATTCACGTTAAGTATTACATATTAATATTTTGATACCAGTTTAGCATTGCTTAAATTCGAATGAATAGAGTTTATATAAATTGATTGTTATTAATAAAAACTTATATATAATATTCACATTAAATTGGATAATTTGAGTTTTTTTTTTTTCATATTTTTAGTGCATCATCAACTTATGAACCGACAATGAGATGTCTACGTCGATTTGACGCAGAGCATGGGAACGCTCGATCGAATTCATCATCAAAACGTAAAAATGTCGAAGATGTGGAGGAGAGACAGACTTTGAGGATGAGGACAACGGGAAAGTCGAAGAACTGGAAACTCGCAGCCGTAATTGTCAGGTTTGGCTCTTAACGAAGTGTTGAAGTCTCCGGGACCGGTCCACTGCGCCCCTAGCGGCGTCCAAAGGCAACAACCAATATGGACAAAAACTTAGTCGGTTCAAATTTAATATACAAAACAAACACCGAAATCATAGATTTCATCATACACAAAATTAAATCATATCAATTGTATTCATTGAAATTTATTTATCTTTAACGTCTCACATTTGTTGACTCTTCAAATATAGATCGAATACAATATATCAGGTTTAAATATAAATATTTGCAATACGACACAAATAGGATGTATGAGAATTTATCAGTTCGGAAAATGTAATATGAATAACAGTGATACGATTGAACATATAATGTAATCATGTTCGGTTTTCGTATAATGGCGAATTGAGACTTCCTGCGATTATATTCTATGAATGAATGGTTGAAGTAATATGAGTGCGATAATCTCACTATTTCATAGTGAATTCGATTCGTGTGTGGTCATTGCATTATCAAATAAGATTATGAATTTCTAAGAAGATCATTTTCGCAACTATCTATGCTAAACAATTACTAAAATCAACAAACAGTTTGTAATCGCTATGAATAGAATGTTTCGCTATACTTGTGTAATGAATAATCGATATGTAACTCGATGAGTCAGATTAAGTAAAATTGGGCTCGATTTTAATTTATATTAAATTATTTATCCATTAGTATCCTTACCGGATACTCGACAGTTCGTCAATGCATAAATGTGTATATCGATACCTAGAAGCAACACTGAATTCTCAGTGCCTACACGTTTGAGATTATCTCACTCGCAATTCCGTGCTTTTCGGTGAATGTGAAAGATATGAACAAACGCGACAGGAATCCAATGTTACTTTGAGGTATCAATATGTACGAATTTCTATCAAATTAAGATACAATAAATATGGATAATAAATAAAACGTTCGTATATTAAATTCGGACAGAGTATACGTTGCGGCTCGTTGTCGACGCTGTGCATCTCTTGCGCTCGCGCTAACGAGAAGCTAAACGTCAAAGAGAGCAGCGCCGCACACTCACAAAAACTTCCGACTCCGTATACACAGCACACACAGTGGGCGCACACCAGCGCCGGTGTACGCGTTAACTTTTTTCCGAGCACACCTCGGCATCGGAGCGTCCCCCACCTGGCGGCTCTCGCGCCGCTCGGATGCCGACTCTACCTGGCGGCGGCCTTGCGGCCAGTGTTGAGGCGGACGTCGCACGGGACAGACGTGCGTCCGTCGGTGCTTTCTGAGATGACGCCGGAGAATCTGCCCCGTCGATGAGGAGATGTGGCATCTGCCGGCGGTGCTGCTGCTGACCGCGGTCGGCTGCGTCCATCCTGCTTCGTTGAGCAGGGCGCAGCACGATCAGGCTCCCGATGAGTGCAGATGGGTCGCCGCTTCGAACGGCGGCGAGGACGCCCTCCACTGCCGCCTTCGCACCATCAACAGCGAATTGGAAAACACCAACTTCAGCGTCATCCAGCCGTACAGGGCCACCAGGTTGCGTTTGGAGTGCAGCGATGCCTTGTTCTTCCAGAGCTCGCTCAACCCGGGCAGCTTCAGACCGCTCGTTGAATTGCGTCAGCTGGCCATTGAGTACTGCAAGATTGGAAACCTATCCGAAGGAGCCTTTAGAGGATTACACAATTTGAACGATCTATCTCTGAGGACTCACAATACCGATTGGTCTGCGATGAGTTTATACGTGCACGCCAATGCGTTTTCGCAAGATCTGGACAAACTGCAAAGGTTGGATCTAAGTCAGAACAACATGTGGAATCTGCCCGACGGAGTGCTGTGTCCGTTGCGCAATTTGGATTATTTGAATCTGACGAAGAATCGCATCAGCGACGTGACTAGTTTTCAATTTTCCACGGCCAACAGACATCCTACGGCCAAGTGCGGTGAGAATATAGTCGTGATGGATCTGTCGCACAACAATATCGAAAGTTTGCCGGCCGGCATTTTCTCCGGTCTCAGCAAGCTGCAGAAGATTTATCTGCACGGAAATGGACTTTCTAGTATTGCGGATCGCGTGCTGGAAGGTCTCACGTCTCTGACGACGATTCGCATGTCGGACAATCGTCTGAGGAGTCTGCCGCCTGAACTCTTCACGGATACTCGCGACGTGAAAGAAGTGTATTTATCGAACAATTCCATCAATGTTTTGGCACCGGGCCTTTTCAGTGAGTTGACTCAGTTGTTAGTGTTAGACTTGTCGCGTAATGAACTCACGGCAGAGTGGATCAATCCTGCCACGTTCGCCGGACTCGTACGTCTCGTAGTGTTGGACTTGTCTAATAACAGGATAGCTAAATTAGAAGCTTCAGTGTTTAGAGACTTATACAAATTGCAAATTTTGCGGATATCGGATAATTTCATCGAGAACATACCGGAGAACGTTTTCAGTGCACTGAACAATCTCCACACGCTAGTCTTGTCAAGTAATCGATTGACGACGATCGAAAGCAACACCTTCCAAGGGCTGCCGTCTCTCGTTATGTTGTCGATAGACAATAACAGAATATCGTCGATACATCCGCACTCACTGAAGAATTGTTCTAGTCTGCAAGATTTGCACATAAACGGCAACAAACTATTAGAAGTTCCTTCTGTCCTGAAAGACATACCGAATCTAAAAACGTTAGACCTGGGCGAAAATCACATAAGAACAATCGACAACTCATCGTTTAGCGCGATGCAACAGATGCTGGGTTTGCGTCTAACCGAAAACAACATCGTCAATGTCACCAAAGGGGTCTTCGACAAGATGAGTACGCTGAAGATCTTGAACTTGTCCGGCAACAAGATACAGAGAATCGAGCCGGGTACATTCGACGCCAACACGAACCTGAGAGCGATCAGATTGGACGGCAATTACCTGACCGACATCAGAGGACTGTTCGCCAAATTGCCGAGCCTCGTCTGGTTAAACATATCCGACAACCAATTGGAGAGGTTCGACTACGCCCAGATTCCAACTGGACTGCAATGGCTGGACATACACGCGAACAAGTTGACGAAATTGGGAAACTACTTCGAGATCGAATCGCAGCTCTCGTTGAGCACCATCGACGCCAGCAATAACAAATTAACCGAAATAACAGGAAGCGCAATACCGAATTCGGTTGAAATGCTGTACTTGAATGACAACCTGATTTCCAAAGTGCAATCGTACACGTTTTTCAAAAAACCGAACCTGACACGCGTAGATCTGTTCGGCAACAAAATAACAAGCTTGGACGCCAACTCTCTGAGAATATCGACGGTACCTCACGATAAAGCTATTCCAGAGTTCTTTATCGGTGGTAATCCGTTGGAATGCGATTGCACGATGGACTGGTTGCAAAAGGACAACGCCGGTAACAGAGCGAGAACCCAACCGAAGCTGATGGACCTGGACAGCATCCGGTGCGAGCTGTTGTACAACAGGGGAAACTCCTATGTTCCGCTGCTGGAGGCGGCCCCTTACCAGTTCTTGTGCAAATACGAGTTCCATTGCATCGACTTGTGTCAGTGTTGCGATTTCGACGCGTGCGACTGCAAGATGACCTGTCCGACCAACTGCACCTGCTATCACGACCCGATGTGGTCGGTCAATGTGGTCGATTGTTCTTCATCGGGATACGTCGACAAGTTACCTGAACGGATTCCTATGGACTCCACGCAATTGTATTTGGACGGTAACGACATAAAGGCGGTGCCGAGTCATGCTTTCATAGGAAGGAAACGATTGAAAGTGTTGTTCCTCAACGCGTCTAATATCGAAGTGATTCATAACAGAACATTCAATGGATTGAGAGAATTAGAAGTGTTGCATTTAGATCATAACAGATTGAATCATTTAGCTGGACATGAATTCGAAGGACTGGAGAGTTTGACTGAATTGTACATACAACACAATAGAATATCGACAGTAGGAAATGATACGTTCAATCATTTGACAAGACTGAAAATTTTGCGAATGGACCATAACAGACTGACTACATTTTCCATGTGGTACTTGAGCAACAGTTTAGTTGATATCACGCTAGCATCGAATCCGTGGTCGTGCGACTGTGATTACTCCGAAAAGTTCAGGGAATGGGCAAAACGAGTGAAATCCGTTATCGATATGAACAGCATACGCTGTGTGTTCAACAATAACAACACAGAGTTGGACTTTTACACCGAGGAGATATTCATGGACAATCCAGAGAACGGTTTCTACGTGATTTATGAAAATTCGACCAGCTGTACGGGATTGCCCAACATAAACAACAGCATAAATGGAAATCTGACCGCGACCAAGACCATCATTCAGCGTCAGGCCATACACGACTACATACCGCTGTTGATTGCCACCATGGGCGGATTCTTGCTAGTTATAATCTTGACTGTGATAATATTCATATTCCGACAAGAGATGAGAGTGTGGTTCCATTCACGGTTCGGAATACGCCTGTTTTATAGACCAAACGATTTAGACAGTGACGACCGAGAAAAATTATTCGATGCCTTCGTCAGTTACAGCTCTAAAGACGAAGCCTTCGTTGCAGAAGAACTTGCACCTATTTTAGAACATGGGGATCCTCAATACAAGTTGTGTTTGCATTATAGAGACTTTCCAGTTGGTGCGTTCATCGGAGACACAATAGTGCAAGCAGTGGAATCTAGTAGGCGTACGATAATGGTGCTCAGTGAGAACTTTATCAAATCTGAATGGTGTCGTTTCGAATTCAAATCCGCGCATCATCAAGTGCTGAGAGACAGGAGACGACGATTGATCGTTGTGTTGTTAGGTGAAGTTCCGCAAAAAGACTTGGATCCTGACATTAGATTATATTTGAAGACTAACACGTATTTGCAATGGGGAGATAAGCTGTTCTGGGAGAAGCTGAGGTTCGCTCTTCCCGATGTTCCCAACAACAGAAGGAGGAACGTCAATGCAACACCTTTGCAGAGGCAGCAACATTCCAGAAACCATACGGCTAATAGGGGACTTCCCATGGGAACACCCAGGACTGTGTCGATACATATTTAAAAATGTTTAGTGTTTTAAAAAAAATGTGATATTCTTTAGTATGTATATAACAAATGTGCTTATAGTCATTAACGAAAAATGTGTACATAATCTATATAATAGTGCAATTTTCAATTATGCAAACTGAGTGTATAAAAATATTGGTGTAACAACAGATGGAATAATCGTGCGTTACTGTGATACGTGAGCGACTCCTATATTCGAAAAAAGGTTCACATTTTCATTTAATTATTTTCGCATACGTTAATTCCAAAACTGTATAAGATTGCAATAATTCTTAATTGACATCATAAATCAAAATAAGTGTAATCAGTTAATTCTCTTATCTTAATTTTTATTCCATATCACAATTAATGTCACATAATATGAATAGAGACTCGTCTTAAACAGTTCTGGAAATAACAAAAACTTCTAGATCTTAATAAGCTAAATTTGTAAATATGTAAAAAAATCCATTCAGTCAGTATACGAATAAATTATTATGGATAAGAATCATTCATTGTTTCTATTCAAGAACGTTATCAAACTCACAAATCCATAATCATGTGAAAATCACATACACATTATTTTTTTTCTAAGAAAAGCAGTCAACTAAGAATACATCACAGCTTCCTTCTGATTGGCATTGTTTTTCATTTTATTTGAATAAATAATATAAAATATAATCTATAGAATAAAATCGATCATCAATCGCCCGCGAAGTTATTCAATGTCGACCTGAAAACCGCAGGTAAAATCAGTGTGGGAAAGCGAAAGATGACCATATACTATAGGAAACAATGATTACGATGACCGACACCGCAAACCACGAAAACAAATCAGGATCCGGTGAAAAAGATAATTTCAAAAAAGAATCGAATGTAAAAAGTTCGAAAACACTACGCATTTTAAGAGCCCATGTAAAGTTTTTCGTTACATGCAACAGTTTTACAAACCAGGACAAATTGAGATCGACGAACGAGTAAACACGAAACCCGAAAGATAAATTTCAACTCAAATATTTAATTAAAATCTTAATGTATAATTGATAAAAAAATAATCATAATTTATAATAATTTGACGATCATTTAAATTTCAAATGAAACCGGTCAATGACTCTCATTTGAGTTAGTAAAAATTCTGCTATTAATAATCAATATTTTTATATGAAATTTTCTAACTGTATAAAATTAATATCTTAAAAAGTAATAAAAATAACTTGTAATTTTCAATTCAAAGATATTCTTTCAGACACATCAAATAAAAGTATGAGAATTTTCGCATAACAAATATACAAAAAAAAAATTGTACAGTTTTTTTTAATCAGACGGTATGTATTTTTCGACCCTGATACGATCGTTGAATAGGCGCGAATGGATTTTGCAAATCATCTGCAAAGAAAATTTAAAAAAACTTTTCCTAATGATCATAAAACCGCAACAAAAGAATTGTTCTAGATGAAAATAAAAATAAATCGCGACTCATAACACTAAACGTATTGAAAACGACTAAAATCAGTTATACATTTTCTATGTAATATTCCACCGAAGCGAAACTGCCGAACAATCGTCCCTACTAGTATTTCAATAATACTCATTATAATTATTCGCGCCGCTTATTTTTTGAATTGAAACCCGGGACCGTTTTTTATTTTCGATTAGTCAGAAGCAGACAAAAGGTTTTTTGGGACATTTACTTATAAGATGTATAATTTTATGCTTCACTAGATTTCAGACAAAAAATTAATTTAACTTCGGTTCGACATTTCGATTATTATTGAAAAAATATAACCAAGGAATACTCGCACGACGATTTCAATTTGGCCATTTATTTCAACACTAGTTAGAAAGAAATATATTATTTCATCATTGCGAATCTTCATGAAATGAATTATGTTTCGGGGAAAAAAAATAATTCAAATATTGATATAACGAAGATTTTAGTATTTATTAACATTTCACACGTTAGCTGGTGTTGTAAAAAAATATTTTTTCTAAGATGAAAGAATCTCAGACCGAAAACAACAAACAAGCTGTGCGTCGCGCCATTCTTCATTATTCCATCTCCACGTATAAAAGCGAAGATTTCGGGTCAACAAATTGAATAAATGCAAAATTGAATAAGGGGAAATATAATATTATAATATAATGGCGTACGTGTGAAAGAGGAAACGGCCGCGTCCGCAAACAGAGAATTCCCTTTTCACTTCAACCAAAAGTAATGAATGGCCATTTTGGCACTTGATCCGCGAGTAATGGAATACGAAGGTGTCGCAATCAAAAGAGAAAAGTGCCAAGAATGGGAAATTCGACCCCTTTGTTTATATTTCATACAAGAGAGTGCAGAAAGAAGTGCAACGATACCGACTTTTTTCACCTTTTTTGGTGAGAGAGGTTCAAAGGGGCGAATTTATGCTCTGAGCGGAAATGTGTATGTGATTCGCATTGAAAATTTTTGAAAAAAAAAAGAGTTCGATAACAAGTATTGACATACTCGATTAAAGTACAATATTATTTTGTTTGTATCTTTCAAAAGTTGTCTTGCGCTATACGAACAACTAAATCTATTAATGCTAAATATTTTCTTTATTTACAGAAAAACATAAATTTCCTTATTCAATGATTACTTCCATCGACTGGAATAATGTTATTTTTCATTTCAATTTCACTAAATTCTGCTTTAAATACTTCAAACACGATTATAACTTATTCACTCAGAATGATTGTTGTGTAAATACTGATATGTGATGCATTTACATTTGAGAATTTAATTTAAAGCAAAGTATTTATTTGTAAAATATAAAAGTCAAAATTTATTTTGTAATGTTCTTATAGATATACAAAAAAAAACACTTTAAAAAATTCATACTGTTTCTCCGGTGCCTAATTTCACACTATAAAATAAAATTAGATATAGAACAAAAGCGACTCCTTTGTATATCTGAATATTTTTATACCAATTTTATGATAAATAAAAAAGACATATAAATATTTATATACAACGAATCTCGAACGATAAGAATTCTATTGTAATTTTATACAAACTAGTATAATGTAATATATTAAAATTCGAGATCGTCTGTATATATTTGCATATAGAGATCACAATAACAATAATATGTAATAGAAAATGATGAATATGTGCGTTGTCTTCAATGAAGAAATGGAAAATATAATATTGTGAATTTTATCAAAGCCTTTCATTTTTTTACATATACAAATAACACATAATTTCGATGCTGACATTCAAAGATTACGACAAGAACATTACACAATGATACAAACAAATTCATATATCAAAAAACGACCAGTTCGTTTCATGTCGCTATAGATATGCTTATAGGATATTTTTTCGATTTAATTTTTATTGTAAAGTATAATTTGAACTAAGGTTGAATACACATAATATGAAATCATACAATTAATGCATTAACGAGTCAACAATCACAGATGATAGATTCGACTAAATAATTATAATAAAGACATACGACGTAAAAATCTAAAATTTTGGATGTGGGTATATGAACATATGCTCCGAGTGCAAATAGTGGGATATAGATACACGGCTCGTGTATGTTTATCCCAGTATTTCCTTATAGCCGAATCCTGAATTTTTCCAAATGTGACATACGAAGATTAACCCGTTGACCACGTCTGGCATTCGAATAATGTGAAACCTTAACATGCCACCCAAATCGCGTTTAATTAATTTAACATTTTGGCGTTAGCGATTTTCTTGCGCGGTCCTTCTTCGTTTGCAGATATCGCAAGATGTGTCAACACCTCGTGACACGACATCACCGAAATGAGATTATCGATCATTTTATAATTAATATTAATAACATGACAGGCAGAAAACGGGTTTTTCTCGTATAGAGATACGCGAGACGCATGTTCATATAGAGGGACCGAAAAAACTACCTAAAACTGAGCAATAATTATGAAATTTGAATTATTTTTAATACATACATGCCTAATAATAATTTTATAAAGATAAAATAACATTTGATTTTTCACTAAAAATTTAATAAAATAACTGTCTATAAAAATAACAATTCGATTTGTTTCGATTATAAATTCATTATAAATTAATTGTTTCTTAATAAAATGTAAAAGCATTAATTATCATTATAACGTCGTAAAAATAATTGTATCAAAATCTAACGATCCCGTTTTGGAGAAACGTACAAATTTATGCAAATCTGATTCGAATAATTGAAATATTCCAGAAAATCGAAACACACCTAAACTAATTAAATTTCCAATCTCATGAATATCTAATGTACGGTATTCAAATATGAATTCTGTTACAAGTATTTCAAGTTGCCAAAAATAAGAATCGAATTGTAATATCAGAAAATGGACTCTTTCGTATCGTATAATACCTACACTATTGTGAGAAATTCTGAACACTTCTAATAATATTGATAAATGTTACATTTTTTAGAATATTTTTAATTAAATAGGTTTCTAGTTTCTTTTATAATTCGAAGATTGATAAAAGTGAAGTTTCTTAAGATTGCATTCGAAACCGAAATTCGGAATGATTTTTGTAGAAAAATTCGAACGTCGGGGTATAAATAATTAATATGCTAATAAATAACTCTTTTTTTTATGTATTACATCGATTATTCGAGACATTAAGTTTACAATAACTTTTTTTTTCACATTTCGAAAACTATTACATAATAATCTTTTACGAGAAATGTGTTCGTTTAATCAAATTTTTCCATGAAAATCATTCGAAATATTGGTGCCAGACGCAATATTATGAATCGTGCTTGATCATTCTTTGAATTATAAAAGAAACTACACACCTACTTAGTACAAATTTCACAAAAAAATGCAACAGTTCAAAATTCATCAAGTAAGTGTCCTGAATAAAAATCAACAGCGTAAGTCTCGACCCTAACGCGTACAACGAGTTTAACAAACGGGCGACACTTGCATAATAAATATGTTCGCGAAATGTAACGAGCGTGGGCTCGAGAACGAGACGAGAAATAAAGTATGGAAGTGGAGAAAAAACATACACACGTATAAACGTACCCGATTTTTTTCTCTCGTACGAAAAACGGATTCGCATAAATCAAAGTTAAATTAACTACAACGAACGGTCCGTTTTATATTGTTGAAAAATGAGATTTATCCGACGATACGGACGCCCACCGCGCTATGGGAACAGGTGAAACGTCAAAACGCGGGAATTATTAATGCGAATTAATAATACATAATAATGGCGGGAAATTTCGAATCGTTCGATATATTGTTGATGTTCGGATGTGTAAACGTAACGGTCGCGCATCTTGTCCGACAAATCGTTTTATTATGGGCCGTGAATATATTTCGTTATTTAATAAATATATGCAATGATGTTGTACGTGTGCGATAATGGATAATGATAGATTCGATCTAAGGCACCGTTCATATGTTACGATTTAAATGAATGAATGCATTGTTTCTGATAGAAATTATGTATTCATTCAATTAGTTCACCGTTTCGGAACACATATAAGCCGTTTGGTGCATACAGTAATTAACTCCTCTTATAGAAAAAATATATGAGATTTAAATGTCATATCACTCGATAAAGTCAAAACTTTTCATTTGTGAAATGTCTATCCAGAATAAGAAACACAAAAATCATTTGGCCAACGAATAATAACTCATTAAATTCAGAGACAATTTTAATTAATTCTGCACTCTAATGTGAACTGACCAAATCCGTAGCTCATATAACAAATTGATTAAATAAAAAAAAAATCGAAGAATTATGCAAATAATTTATTATATTTACATTTATGATCAATCGCATTGTATGAAAGAAGCTTTACAGCAGTCTTTCATATTAAAAGACGTCTTCCCCTGCTACTGTTATTATTTTCATCATAACAATGTTGAACTAGAATCTTCAAATTACACGTGCGGATTATTTATACGGAGAAAATTATACGTCCATCATGCAAATGCGATTTGGAAATCCGTATCGTCGATGAAATTTATTCACGTATCGTTTTTCATAATCAGAAAAAGATTGGGTTCCTTCTGTATCATTTTCGGAATTATCGCGTGTCGATTTACATAAGACTTACGCAACTACATGAATTTGCATATGTAAATAAATATTTGCTCTGAAAATAAATGCAACTTCTTAATAATTGAGATAAAATCGTGGATGTAAAAACAAAGATCCAAAAAATCAGACCATCACTAAAATAATCATAATTGATTAAATATTGAGGCGTTTAAATTAAGCACAACAAACAATATGTATATGGTCATCTGACCTTAATTTGAATAACGTAATTAAAATAAAGTTAATACGACAAGGAGATAACGAGATTAAACAGTAGAAGACCAAAACGAAAAGCTCATATTTACATAATAAATAAGTGATTCGTTCCGAAAGCGAACACTTTTAGAAACACTAAAGTGTCACATAAAAGTCCACTAATACCACCATTTAGAATAAATCCCGTAATAACGATACGGATAACGTCGAATTGCCATCATCGAAAATGAAGAATTTTTCCGAAGACTTTTTTTGTCGTATTCTCAACATAAGCTACGGATAATGGAAGAATTTTAAAATTTTAAATTGATTTTTTACCGATGCATTATTAACGGAATTCAATCGTAAATTTTCGATTAAAAGCGCAAAATTATTTAAAGAGAGAATTTTTATGAAAAAAATTAAGGAAAATACTACGGTTAATCCGAATTTAATTGGAGTTCGGTATAATATTACAAGGATGCGTCACAAAGCTACAATTTCCTCTCGTGCAAATATTTCTCAGGCAATTTATACGAGTTTCTCGAATGCATCACGAATATCATGCGAAAATGTTTGCACAAAAACAATTTTGACTAACATAATTGATCCTGCATATGTCTGAAATAGTTATTAAAATATGAATCAACATAACATTCAACATCTATGTCAGCCTCAATGGATTTTAATGTCTCGTCCACACTACGTTTATGACAAAGTCGTCGACTCTCGAATTATCAACTTCTCTCCCAGCAAATTTTTTTCAAGCTCAAAGAACTCTCCATAGCCTTAATTAATTAACAAAATTAAATTTCTTATTATTATCTATTCGTATTGCGTAAAAAAGCACAGATATCGAATTAATCAATATGAAAATGCAAAAAAAAAAAAATCATATGCATATAATGCGGATGCTGCTCGAGATTCGACTGGTCGAGTTACCTCTGGGTAAAGGTATCTCCACACGAGTCGAAATAGAAGAACAAGCGAGCGGTCGATCAATCACGTTGTCGTTGTCGGGGAATTAATTCTGGGCGTCGGAACTAGAACCGCCGCCGATAAGTAACCGGCCTTAGCGCGTCGGTAATTAATGATTCTTATCTCGGGGTTCTCTGAACACACACATACACAATGACTTATATACGAACATATGGACACATACATATAAGTGTTGTAAATGAACACGAATCGTGTATGAAGTGCATTTCGGACGAATCTCGAATCTTTTTTACGCTTTGTCTAGGATGTAACGATTTAGTGTCATGAGAATTTGAATCGATAAAATGCACGTGTTCGTATATGACTCGCTCAGTGCATGAAGTGATCAATTAGACGTTTTGAAAATTAAATTAAATGTGAAAATTTATGAGTGAAACATATTTCAGCAACAATAAGGATTAAAGCCTAAATGATAATATTTATTTAGCCACCAAATAATAAACCATTTATTTCAGAAGTCATTTTAATTAATTCCATACTCTTATGTGAACTGATCACATTCGTAGTTTATTATGAACAAAATCTATAATGGAATGAAAAATAACATGCTTCATCGTTTTTATCGATTTCTTCTTTAGTGGAATTGGTCAGTTTGTGCACTGGAACAAGCCATATTATACTCAAAATCCTGATCTGCTTCTTGAAGATTAACAGAGACGATGTACGTCAAAAGTAGAGCAGCCATAGAAAGTGGGCACAGAAAAGGTTTCGACACGGCTCGGAGAGGTTGTTATTAAACACGAGCTGTTGTATATATAGAATATATACGAGGGATGATGAAGATGACCTGCAAACGACACGGAGAATGTCCACGGACCTCTTACGCGACCGTGAGAAGGTTCCAGATTGAAAAATATGATCTGAACGTGATCGCATCTGTGGAAACTGCGACGTCGAAGCATGTTACGAATGTTCATTGGATTCTGCTAGAATCTATCTATCTATAAAGGTCAAAACATCATCGAGAAATAGACAAAAGATTGGAAAAATAATTTTAAATACATTTTTGTTCAAAATGCTACCTCATTGTGAAACGAACTCTCGCCACTTTCTGGTTTTAAATGCCTCTGTTTATTATCGGCAATAATTATGTGGACACTATTGTATGAAAACGTCCATAAAAAAGGCGGATGGCAATAGTGAAAGAAATCGTGGACAATCAAACGCTTCATATAAAACCAACAATGGTTCATTAGCAAAATCGCTTCTTCATAAAGTTCTAAATGTCGTGAGAAGAATTCCGAAGGAAAAAACTGTCAAACACTCGTTCATTCACACCCGAGACTTTTATTACGTGCGAAAAATCATTAGCACAGAAAAACACCGACAAAACATTCCGGAATTCTTCAAATAATTAAAATTTCATATTTTTTAGAGCGTCACGATATGAGAAAAGTGAAGATCACCGGTGTCGATATGAAATCCTAGTTTTTAAACACAATCGAGATTTAATCAGCGATATGAATTGACACGTTTTTCGACAACGGCACAAATAATGCAGGAATATAATAATGAAAAAGTTGCAAACAAATTGGTTGCATTATGTGCGAAATGAAAATATACATATAAGAATAAGCGATGGGATATTAAACCGTTGTCCAATATACAAAATTGATATTAGACTCCATTAACGTGTTCGAGGCGTTGAAAAAAAGTCATTCCAATAATCTCATTTTGTAGCTTTGTATGCGATTAATTGATGATTGGCGAAATTTTCACTATGAGACATGCAGTGTGCCACTATATTCGTATTTTATGGAGTGCAGTTATTTTATCACATCGATGAAAATACACAATCGAATGAAGTAAGATTTTTAATCTAAAAACAATATTCACTAATTCATGATTAAAAAAATGGAAAACATTATCATTCAACTCCATAATTATAGTACGAGAAATTTTAGAGGAAAAAACTTTTATAAATTGGTCCTGGTTTGAGGAGGAAGAAAAGTTTGATGATAACACGAGTAGATAGAATTAAAAATAACATATAAATTGATCTATGATAGGATATAATTATAAAAAAAGCTATTCTCAAATACCACATTATTTACACAGTATCGTTTCCTTTGAATATTCTGAACTAAGAACAAATAAACAATGCGTAGTTTACACGGCGCCATCGGACTCGGACAAAAACTAGGATTCATTTATTATATTTCCACGGGATTAAACGGCAATTCGCAGCACGTCAACTCGATTATTGCCGGTGTTATGATGATGATGATGACGACGACAACGATGATGATGGCCGTATTATGCGCGCATACCAGACGAGCTACTTAAGGCTAAAACCTGATAGCGCTCGATTAAAATTTTCATCGATGTCGATTTCCCTTACGACATCGATTGAAAATTAAACGTAAACGGTGTTAAAACTATTTGGAAATTTAATGCTTTAAACGTGGACGAGTCATGATCACATGGTCTGTTCCGAAAATCATGTAATATATTTTTTGAAAGATCTATTGAAAATATAAATTCAAAGTAGTATCCACATTGTATCACTCAACTTGAACATTCATAGAAACTGTTGTCACCAGAAATGTAGTGCGAAGGAAATTCTCATCGTTTTCTAACTAGAAATTGGTGATTTTGAAATAATTTCTAATTAGAATCTATCTAGAAAGAAAAGTGTTCCTTCTTGCACTACATTTCTGATTGTCAAAGTAGCTTGCATAGATTCAATCATTTCAAAACAGTAGTATCTTTTCGAATATGAATCGAAAAAGAAATTATATATCAAGAGTTAAATATCAATTAGTTTATAATTTGTAAATCAATCATACTTTAGGGAATCGATTTTAGTTTTTAAATAACTTATGTGCAAATCTTGATCGTTCAGAAGCATCTTTCGTGACATGGTCTCAAAAGTGGTTGAATCACGTTGGAATTTCGAAGAAAGGATCCGCATGCTTCGGATCGAAGGAAGTTTAATTATCAAAACACGTTTCGTCGTTGTTTTATTTTCGACTGTTTTGTCGGGGACAGGTGATTCCAATATCCGGAGGAGACTCCTTTGCCACCCCGAAAGCAGAGCTAAAACGTTAATAGAAAACCTTTTATGTAGTGGACGAGTGCTTGAGGCGCAATAATGGAACCGCTTTGGTCACGTGTGCGTGCATGAGAATGGTGTTAAAGAGACGCAGCGGTCGCCAACCTTTTATACTAGAGCAACTATGAAAAAAATGAATAAATGTTTCAAAAAGCCCAGTGAATATTTTAAACCACAAGAATAAAATCGAATTCGAGTTCGAAATTAATATAAGCATATGTATAAGAGATCAAGAAAAATAGATCCGAGTGAGCTTTCCTCGTTCGCCGAATCTGGAATCGAAAGAACTCTTTTGAGACTTGAGGAATTGAAAACGTTTTGAAGATCGTGGCTCGCCGAAGCAGATGATGGCCGATAATTAAAGTGGTTTTTACCGCCGGCTCGCCGTATAAGAGTTATTATGTACCTCAGTAAAATGAGATTGCACGATAACAACAACAACAACAACAACAACGATGGTGATGGCGACGACGACCATCGAGCTTTCGATGCTTCAAAACTATGTGCGAGATTCTTATAAGGTGCCTACCGTGTTGACTGTCATGAACCAGATATGAATTGTAAAAGGGAAACGATTTTCTTTTGTCTAATTAGAAACTATTGCCTTTTCACTTAAACGGTGGGTTTTGCCTCCAGCGACGGAGGGCGACAGTGACAGAATACAAAGAAGTGGTCACAATACGAACAATGGTGCGAATGGTATATAGTTTTGTCTCTAAACTGGATGCATGCTTGTGAACTTGCCCTGAAATTCGCAGTTATAACTCAAAAGACAATATGTTCTAACTAGAATCTAGCTAGAAATGAAAAGCAATTTTCCTAAATAATCCATCCCTGTTCCAAACTAGCATTTCAAAAACCAGAAAAATATTCGTTTCTATTTTCGATTCAAATAAAATTTACAATCTTTAAAGCTATACTGACGAAGTTATATGAAATAAAATAAAAAAGTGGAAATAATTCATTCAACACGTCATAATGATACAGTTCATTATTATAGAATCAATAAATGTTATGCGATTTCTCATAATCAACAAGTCATCGACGTGTTTCAATACAACGTATACAGTCATCATCGATACGCATAAAATCTCCAATAAAACCTTTTTATGAAAGGCGATAAGGAAATGAGATATTTTTAGGCAGTAAAATTTTAACTGCCAATTAAAAACGTACACAGGTACGATCTCGTTATAACGAATAATTTTGAGTGACCACTCACGTAAAACAAATTCTCAATATTTTTTATTTCGACTTACAAAGCGTCGAAATTGTATACGAACAGCGACATGTGAACGAGTGTTCTTTATAATCGAATAAAATTTAATTTCGAAGATAGCGAGTTATTAAAATTTTTATGTTGTCATAATAAAACGTAAACACTCGAGATTAAAATCGATAAAATTTTTCAACGTGTCACTATGAGAGAATCTAAGATGCTCAATGCACTCTCGTATAATAATTTCATTTTCTTGACGTTTGAAAAGATTTAAGGTGAGTATTATATTATTTCTTCGTGTGTCAAAAATAGCCATGTCAAATTTATAACGGTTAAATAAATAAAGATTGGAAACAACTGATTTAGAGTAACTTATATTAGAAGCGAGACGACACACCGCATTGTTCAAACAATAGTTTTGCCCTGGGAACTAGACGAAAAAACAGAACGAAACAAAAGCGGATACTTTCCGTCGTTGTTTGGAGGTAAAAGTCGATATTGCTGTTCGATTACGAACATTCGAAGTGTGATATTGAATAATATAAAAGGTTTCGTTGAATAGGTTGTGAAAGTGCAAAACTTTCTTTCATTGAAGCAGTATGACAACAGCTAAACTTTCAAAGCGTGCAAACTGAGCGTGAAATTGGAAAATGAAACGTTTAATTGTAAGTGAAACTACTACGAGATTATAAATCTGATTTCTAGGAAATTATTACAATGAAACTATTCACACAAATATTAAATTGTATAACACATTTCGATCGTTACTAAGTCCGTAGAAATTCGCTCTGGAAAAAAACAGTCGAACTGGAATAAGCGACAAAGTCTCATCGGACAAAAACGAGAACGACTCGGAAATAAAGGCTGCATAAGAAAATAATAAAATTGAAAATATTTAAATTGAACCGAGTTCTCCTATATAATGACCCAATAAAAATTCAGAGCTGCGCTTTTCGGTTAATTAACAGCCGGGGCCGTTCCGAAGAAGAGAAGAGAATGTGCCGCATATAATTGAATGGAGATTCGCAAAAGTTAAAAAGTAATTTCGAGTCGGACGATATTTTACTAAAAGGACAGAGAGACAATCGAAACGGCGAGACGAGTAATATTCGAATGTTAGAGGATACATTTGCTTAATGTCCGTCTCGAAATTTGGATCTGATACGTTTTTGAATGGAGACACTGCTGGTTGAAATTATGTTTGAAAGTGAGAAATTTAAGCAAATATCGCATATATTATAGCCAAAGCATTTAGATGCGCAAATAATACTTTGTCAAGTTAAATCTTACAATGAATGTCTCGGTTTTTCATCTCGAAAATCAATGTGTAGCCATGTGATGTATACTTTAACTATACAAAGTATATATTAACGAGACTCAACTCATTCTTAAATTTACGATGGCTGAAAATTTCCAAAAACGTCCGAAAATCGCCGATTAGCGTAAATCGGAACTGTACCGTAACCATTCTCATAACTATACATCACACAATAAACGTTAGTTGCGTTTTCGAACGTAACGTCCGCACTGTGACCACAGTCCCTTTACTATTGTTCCACCATGTAGAAGTACACTATCGTGGGCATTAATTACGAACAATAAAATTTCACATGGCGCAGGAAAGTACGGTGAAATTTATGACACATTATTTATGTGCCAGCAAACACCGTATACACGGCATTCCCATACCGAATAAATCGTCGACTTTGTCTAAATATTTTTACGAACGAGCAATAATTGATATAATCATAACGCAATAATAGTAAAAAAAAATATTTTATATAAAGAAAAAATATAGAAAAACACATAATAAATACGATTTTTTACGATCTTCCCTCGTGCAGTGTGGGTCCTCCACTAATTTCGGGTCGTAACGTTTATTTTTGACAAAAGAAAAGATCGTTTAATTGAAAATGTATACGAGCGATCGTAAAACTTTACAAGTTTAATTACACACTCTGCGGATTAATTGAAATAAACGCGTTGTTGTTTTAAAAAACGGCGGGCTTTTTTTCATTATCGTTTCGTTACGTACTTTTGCCTAGAATTTATTAGTCGTGAAGATTTCACGTAGAACGGTTTTCCGAGGATAAGAATAAAGTTACGGTGCTTGGTATTCAGGTATTCACAGTCTCATCTCTCGAATATGAATTCCTAAATACATATAAATGAAAATATGTTGTCATCGGTGCATTTGAAGTGGCGGCGAACAATTTTCACAGTCGTCTTCGAGAAACACTGAGACGCGGAAAGAAAAATAAAGAAGGAAAGTTTTCTCTCTTAATGGTTAAGTTGTGATGTTATTGTGTCATCGTTCAACAAACACACAATATGCCAGAGGAATAGCTAACGAGCAAAAGTGCGATATGCATACAAAGAAGAAAAATGCTTTTACTCACTGTTGGTCCGTTGATATATGAAGAAAATTACTCACAAAATAATATAATCGTATTATATTTTTGTTTATTAATTAACAATCACGAACGGTGAAAACAATTACATAAATCTAACACTTGCCTAAAATAATCATGATTAAAAAAAATGACAATCGGCCAATTAGGCGATCTCAACGTCCCTACAATCTTATTACGATCTTCCGCCAAGATTACGCTTTTCGACGAAAAAAATCCACATATTCATATTCAAAGCACATTAACGCAGAAGATAATTTTAACAATAAAGCTCTTTGTAGAACGTAAGAGTTATAAAAAGCCGCACACAATAGTGAAAAAAACGTATTTCATTCAAGAATTCGCATTTTAACGTTTCAATATACATATTAAGCAGTTCAGTACACAAACTGACTAACTCTAAAATAAACGATTTATAATTCGGAGACCAAACAAATTTTGTCAATCGAGAAAGATATTTCCCACATAAAAAAATATGTCTTAATGCTCTGATATTTGTTTTTTTTTTCTTCAAAAAGTGGAGTTAATCACTATGCACTGGCAGCTCATTCGGGCTCGATATTAACGACTCGCATTATCATATTTATACCTATTTTCCAAAGACAAAAGACCACATATGAATCGCACACACATGTGTATCGAATATGATATGTGTAACGTAACGGTACCTACACACTATAGACACAACACACACGTACTACGAGAAGTGTTCGCAGGCCGCTGAGGAATTTATAACCTCTAATGCCGTACGTACACAAACATCGGCCATCCTCTAATGAATTTCATCGATAATTTATTTAATATTTTCTCGCTTGTATCATGAGTGTGTGTGTTTTTTCGTCTGTCCGCTTCGGACACATTCCAATTATGACGTTTTATTGCCTGTTGACGCGTTATTGTGAAATTTATTTATGCGTCATGAATTTTTTTTTTAGAAAAATAATTAAATAATTAATAATTAAAATTTAAGAAAAGTTTAGAACAATATCTTCAGAATACATCGGATGGGATATAATATTCAATTTTGTAAAATTTTGTTTGGTTATTGTGCAATGAGAACTAAAAACAATATGACCCTTTTATGTGATGGTTCAAAATTTAATATGAAAAAAATTCTTCGCAATGAATTCCTGTTACTAAAGGTTATTTGGTATAAAATTTTCGATAGCACCGAAACTAATCGGAAAGAAATCAAGACAGCATCAATTTTTTCAATATTTATACACTCGCCATAACCGACAGAAAAAAAAACCATTTGAAGCCAAAAAAAAGAAGAGTTTGACCTCTTGGTACTTGCAATATACAATATGAAATATGTGTATACGGGAGGTGGTTCGATTAACTCGGAACCGATCTGTATATCATCCGGAGCGTCGATGTTACCAGAGGATTGTTTATTAAATAAACACCACCGCTGGCCTCTCCTCTCTTGTTATAAAATAAATTCTTGTAGAGACGAAAGCTATGTTTACACGAAAGCCGAACAATGCGCCAGGATAAAACGGAATATCAGCAGACTGTTTTAGCGGCAGCGGTAGAGTACGACACAATGTGAACAATAGGGACTCAACTGATTATTTTCCGAATACGATCGTTCGAGATAAATTAAAACATATCTAGGATTTATTTCAATTATGATCCATGATCCGGTTCATAAGTGAACGTGGCTTTTTTACAGCAAAGGCAACGGCAACAGCACCTGCCCCGTTCGTTCCTTCGGACAACACTCCCATACAATTTATTTCACTTAATTATAAGCGGCCGCACTAACTAGACCAAAACACCGTTCCGATCGAGACTGGAGCTTCTTTTATGATTATTATTGTTCTCATTGTGGGCTGGATGATGAAAAAAAATGAAGAAAACAAAAATGATGTTCGATACTGTTCCGTTACGGCGAGATCTTTTGTGTACGTGTGACTCGTTTCACTTTTACTATTCGATGTATGTAAATGATTCACATTGTTTATGATGTGCATAAATACTTGATATTCTGATTGAAAATTTTAAATTTATTTCAATGTCCATTTTCTTAACCGTCCATCTTTCCTCCTAACTCCATCCAGAATCAATTTAACAAGATTTTACACAATTTCCTTAGAGGTTAGATTATTGAATGATATGATAATAATTTATTTTTTGTTACTTCAGTGGATTATTTTTCTACAAACATTAGGAGTGATGATTTCAAGTTAATATAATTTTTTTACATTTGTCTGTATATTTATGGGAGATGGGATTTTCAAACCAGCCTGTAGTGAAATTCCACAATAATAATTTTAATACAGATCAGTCCAGAGTCGACCGGTTTTCGCTCTACTTATGCACCTCCAGACCAACCGAACCGCCACTTATAAACACTGCATCGATTTTCATATAAAATTTTATATACGCACCGATTTATCGCACGATTGAAATTCAAATTGCGAAACGTTCCCTTGGGGACGGAAAATATCGGAAAAATATTAAAGGACTTATTTCGTATGTTTTATTATATTTTTTTCTCGTTCAAATTCAACATAAATCGAGCACTACCTGTACGATATTTTGATTCGAGATACTAACGAGGGCATTTTGAGCGGCAAACGAGCCGTTTAATAATGCTCTCAGGACACGCATCGCCTATTAAAAGTGTATTATTGAGGTGGGCCGTTCTCCTAAATTTAATTACACACGATGTTACAATGAGCGGTCAATTAACATCGAGCTGAATCTCTGATATTTCGCGAAACATGCTCGATTTATTTCTCATAAAAAATCGTATAAATATAACATATTGTTCATGGATTATTCGGTAATTAAAAACAAATATTAATACGAAATAAATTCCTAAACTTTTGACTCCCTAACTCCAAAATGTTCAACCATTGACTGCCTTCTCATTCTGTGAATTAAAAAACGAAATAATAAGATGAAATTTTGATACAATTAAAACCATATAAGCGATTTTGACAATAGTCTAAATGAGGAGTTCCTTAAAATCATCCTAGAAGGCATATCAAGTATGAAAGAGTCGACAAAAAATTTTATAGATGTTCATAAAGAGCACATTGAAATATCTTAACCTTAATTGCATTTACTTTCGAAAAATACATATATTTCATGGCTTTCAGAATGCATGGTGTACATTGAAAAACAATGAGTGCGATCGTGTCTTTATTAAATACGAGGATCGTCGATACGTGTAAAGGGACAGGTGGATTAAAAAGTTGAAAGTGGCCGTCGAACGGAAATGAAAAAGAGGTATATTGTATGTTTGTGTACTTTATAAGACAAGGTTGGAAACAGGAAGAACGCTGTAAGTGTTAAGGCAGTTGACCCTAAGTAAGCGATTGACGTCAATCACGCACCACGGGTCACGATCGATCCGAATAATTTACGACAATTAATACGCTTGATTAAGCGTGTTAAATCTTTTTTTTTTAGATAATAAGAGCAGAATTACAAAAAAAGTTCAAATTTAATAATAATTAAAATACTTTATATTAAGTACAATTATAAAATTAATCAACCTTTACAAATTAGTGCGTTTTATTAGAAAAAAAGATTTCCTAGAATTTTACTCCTAAAATGCTGATTAATACCTTTCCTTGTTTTCTCACGAGGCGAGCGACTAACAAAAAACGCAACTGTTACATTTCCTCAAAAAGCCGACTTCACGTTCACCTACGCCCAAAAGAAGCACTTAAAAATCATGTCAGAGTGACTTTCGATATGGCAACGATTGGTTTCGTTGATAAAACGAATGATCAAACTATCAAACCTGAATGAATAATTATTTGAAAATACTCGTATATTTCAATAAAATTCAACTAGTCATACGCTGTTGTGAGGAATACTGGTCATTTTTCTTAATGAATTTGAGATATGATATATTTTTTCATAAAACTTGCACTAAATGGGTTTATAATTTATAGAGTGATAATGATAAAATATTTTTGTGCAAGAGTTGTCAGAATTTATTATATAATATTTTATAGTTAAATCAATTTATAGTAAATACTTAAAAACAAGAGTTATTCGAAATATCAATTTTACACACACCGACGAGTATTTTTACAAATCAGCGAAATACATCACCGAAAGAGTCCGAAGTTCCTCACAATAGTGTAATATGAACTGATTTCAAATCATCATTTTTTCAAATAAAATACAATTTGACGCAATCATTAAAGCAAATGACGATCGTTCAATTGACAGATATAAAAAAATACGAAGGGTTACGAAATTGAAACATAGGAAAGTGGCACCGGATAAGAAATCACGCCCACGTCTTTATTAGCCGTCATTATCGCCAGCAACAGTAGCCAACAAGAAGTGGCCTCAACTTCTACTTATACACCACTTTTTCGTCTATTTTGTTCTCTGGCACAAATTGAACTCTTTGTGACTGACCTACCCTTCAAATCTGTAGTGGCTCGACATAATGATCAGTCGGATTTAATCAAAAGCCATTACCGATTCGTTTCTACGTGTGTGAAGTTCGAGAGACTCTTAATTTATTACTGAGGAAAAGGTTGAGTTTTTTATTACAAATGATTTCTTTTTTTGTAGTTCTATCAACGTCAGTTGAGAGTGTTGAAATGGACACGATTGCATAAAAAAATTTGAGTATTGTTGAAGTGAATTTACTTAGCGAGATCGGCTTTGTTATAAATTCGATTTTAACTCAATCCAATAACCAGTAATATTATACAATAGATCTACGCTTAAATAGAGTAGAAACAACTAGCATATCGTTTTAATCGAAAAGTTATTAAATTTTCCATGCATAATTTCAATACTCATTGTAATCGAGCGCTCGTTCGGTTTGATTTATTCAGATTACTTCAGGCTCGAATTAAAACAACATTTATCGACGAATTTATTACGCATTTTTTATACATAGATGTGCAGTCAAATATTCAATATCGATCGAGATTTTCAACCGCGTACAATATATACGTCTACTGTTATTTCAAAGCTTTATTTATGACTTTATAAGAATGATGTACGGAGGTCCGCTGCCGAACAAATTACGCACCAAATTGAGCTATAGAAATAAATTAAGTAAATTTACTTCGGATTGCTTCTATAATAAAAAAAAGTATAGGCGAATGTGGGCGAATCGTCTAAATAATGACCATTGTGGTCGTTAACCTATTCAAGGCAATCGCTTCACGTGATACGAACTAATTGTTGAATTTTTATCAATTCATGCTGTGATTTTATTGCTTTCGAGATCCGATGAAATTTCGCAGATATCGACGATTTAGTTATTTTTCTCGACGTTTTATTACGTATCGAAATGTACGAACAGGCTTTATGGACCGTTAATATCTACGATTTTCGTCTACACTATTGTAAGGAATTCTGGACACTTGATAAATTTAGATAAATATTACATTTTTTTCGAAAATATTTAATTAAATGGGTTTGTAGTTTTTTTTATAATTTGGAGACTGATCAATTATAGTTTTTAATATTGCATTTGACACCTACAATTGGAGAGATTTTCATGGAAAAATTCGATTGAACGAAACCATTACTAGAAAAAGATTGTTATCGGGTGTGTAAATAAATAACTCTTGTTTCATTTTTTATTAAAAAAAATACAATATTTTTCAAGTTCGTTAATAAAAGTGTCTAGAATTTCTCACAACAGTGTATATCTAGTATTATTAAATATGTAACATTTTATTTGATTCAATGAATTGAATAATCGTTAAATATAAAAAAAAAATGAAATATATGCGGAAATCCTTCACATACAATTTTCGACTTTCATACATACATGCGAGCATCGATCTTTATACGTACATATTCGTGTTTAATATGAAGAATGAGGGGAAAGCTTTTTTCAATTTCGTGAAAACGGAAGAAATCCTTTCGATATCAAAAAGAAAGGGAAATTGTTACAGTCTAGAGAGAAAAAAAAGGAGATGATCCTTTCGACCGAAATATGGGTCGCGCTCCGAGCGGAGATCAAATAAAATGAAATGTGTGCTTCGAATATTCTTCGAATAATATTATATTGTGTGTGTATTACAATGTTGTCCGGATAAAGATAATATTTTTTCACATGGATAATGTTCGTATTTCGCTTTGTTTGCGCTCGAGTTTCATACGTGCGTGTCCATGCTAATATTTGAAATGTGCTACACAGTCTGAAAAGCGAAACAATGTACAGAATCAGCAAACGGATGTGCGTATATTATATCGTTTCCTAGAAATATCATGTGAAATTTATATTTCAAAATTACTTCGAATTCGAATAATGACATTTTGTAATTAGATACTTGCACGTGTATCCGATGTAGAAATTCAATGTAATCAATGCAAATAGATATTCAATTTTTAATTCGTAACGAATACGATAGACACATAATGAAAATTTATAATTTAAAATGGAAATTGAACAATGACAATAAAACATATGAATTATAAAATTTCTTTTGTTTCGAGGACTATTTTCAACAAATTATACTCTTCAGCAACGAAATCATCAATAAAATGTAACTAAGCGATTCATGTGTGCTGATTACGAATATCAATTTTTTTTTTCTTATCGGTATGGATTTTCAAGAAAATTTCAATTTTATAGTTTTCCGATTTCAGGTTTGAAAAATCACTAAATTGGTTTAATTTAATCCCATTTTTTTATATGCGTATATGAATACACACGGAATACAAATACTAGGCTATATGCACATTCGTGTGCAAACTCATGGTTATACACGATAGGTGCTTGTTCGATCTGTCGGATTTTTCTCGTGCATATTTTAGATGCGTATGAACACAACTGCAATGGAATAGAAATATTCAGAAATAGTTACAAAAATGAGAATATTATATTTACTGAAATGCATTGACATCATAACTGAAAAAAAAATGTTTCATTGAATTGTTTACACACACAAAACAATCACACGTCCTAACAAATATGTGCATAGACACGAACGTATGATACACAACACACACGTATAGTCAGAAGCGCCCCAACAATGGGGCCCGATACGTCGTCGGCACATCCACAATGGCAACGGGATAACATTCGAGGACAAGTGTGAAATCTTTAATGAGGACCTCTTCAATGGGACGCCGGATGCCGACGCATTTTTGTCCGCTGTTTGGACGCCGGGTGTAAATTGTTGTTTATTCGAGCGCTACGATTGAACCCGAAGATTCGATTTGGGCCTCTTCTACGAATATAGAAGAAGATTGGACTGTGCGGTGGAAGAAGAAGTAGAAGAAGCAGAAGCGGAGCTGAATGGAAACGACTATGGTGGGACGTGATCGAAATTCTATATATGGTGTTTATGATAAGGTGCTCCTCTCGTGTGATAGTTCAATGGATTGATGCTTTTTATTGTTGAAGATTGTGCTCATCGTATAATATTTGAAATAAAAAAATAAAGTTCGATCGGCAACAGAATTATTCATAACTAACCAATGATGCTGGGGTATAAAGGGTTTGTGCATGCTGTGTCGCTTTAGCATACTTGTTCGAGTTCAGTAGGTTTAGCGAAGGTAACTAGTCTCTTTTCTTAATTGATTAATTAATATGTAGATTCGATCGTTTCTTTCGAATATTTCATCCATTTGAATCGAAAAAAGTTTTCGAATTAGTAAATAATACGCCTAAAGAACAGTGAGCAAAGTTTATGGTGGATTTGTGATAATGCATTCTTTTGCATCTTAAATATAGTGACATTAAAATGAAAATATTTCCACAAAAAACTCGTATTTGCTATTCGCATAAATATTCAAATTTATCATATATAAAGCAATTTGTACAATAAATTCGGAATGCGTTCATAAATTTAGAATATTTTAGAATGATCGTAACATCCAAATTTTATATCGATTTTTTTTATTAGCTATAAAAACGAAAATAAAAAAACAAAATTAAAAATTCCATATTTCATAACAATGAAAACGCGGTTAATAAGTATTGTTTAATGGCAATAAATATGAACCGTTAACTTTAACGTTGAAATTTCAGAATGAAATTAAATAAAATTTATCTATCGGCAATAGAAATAAATTACATTATAATAAATTCAAATCACCGATTCTTATTTAGGAAACAATTTTCATACATATATGAGATTCTTGTCTTTCGAATTGAAACGTTCTGAAAATTTTCACATTCGGTTACGGTTATATTATATTACGTATCAATAAATCATAAGAGTTAAAAGATAATATTGAAATTTCGCAAAAAAAAACTTAATTAAAATTGCTGAGAAAAATATTGTGAACATGAAAAACTTGTAGAGTGCAAACAAGAATCTCGATCGAACAAAGTTTCAAATATGCAAATATTATATTTGAAACTTAACATAAATTCGTAGAAACGTTAAATTTCTAAACATTTGTTTAACGCGTTTATTTAATTTTTATTTTATTACAGTCATAATCAAGTTTTTCAATAGGAACGAGTCGAAATGATATAGAATCGAAAAAATCATTATAAATGCCGTTTATTTGCTCGTTTAATATTCAAATAGCAATTCTCCGATTTCCTAAGAGGGAAAAACTCGACCGATGATAAAACCGTTGCGATTTTCTCAAAACAAAAAGCAGTTAATCGAGAATCTCGATTACCGAAACATAAAATGAAAAACAAATAAAGAAGGACCGCCACAATCGTAGATTTCCGAAAGCTTTCCACTAGAACAATACATATTAAAATTTTCAAAAGTCTCATCAATCTTATTTCTCATATTCGAATTAATAAAATTAAAACCAAATAATCTTACACATTAAAATTGCATTTCTGTCTAATCAGATTTCATTCATAGCGATCGTAAGCAGATTTTCTATATACTGAAATAACAACCATGAGCAAAACAATGATATTTTCATTAATTCCGAAGAAAAATGTAAACACGTATATAATAATTGGAGAACTGGTTTAGTGGAGAGGCACCGTTTTATGGCGGATTCGCGTTTTTCGCGAGTTCGTTGACTCTACCAGTTGACGACGCAGTTCTGGTTAACAATTATCGCTTGGACAATCCATCTTCCTCCGATACTCATTGCAATCATGTGTATTGAATCGAATAATATTCATTTTCCAAGATAATTAATGTAAACGGATCATAATAATGCCCCATTTACAAGTATTGGAGCAATACAGAATCGAAAACATAGAATCATTGCTATTACCTATTCGTGAAAATAATTCGGTGCTAAATTTCTTGAAAATGTAAACTAGACCATGATGGTAAATTTACATACAGCAAAAATTTTTCGAACGAAATGAAATTTTCTTTCTTTGGTGGCCATCGTCAAATAATGGATTCGAATTGCTACCGGTGTTATGGATGGAAGATGGGCACATCGTCAATTCAAGAAGCACCTGCTAATGCAAGAACAATTTTCTTAGACCACCGAAGAACGCCGGCTGCGGTTTCAAACAATGCCGACGATACACCGCTGTGAAAAGTGGATGTTCTAGACCACGAAAATGCGTTATCCTTCGGTGATCCCTTTGTCCTAGAAGACTTTTATTGTCCGCTGGATGAATCTAATGGTCTTTCGGCGGATTCCTTTGCGTAATGCGTAATTAAAGGTAAAAAAGTCGAAAGGGCATGTTGATTTCGTCAGGGTTGATGATTATACAGAGTGGGGCACTCAATCGGTACTATTTCAAAGTATGTACCTTTATATGGCGAAATATACATTTAGACATGGTAATTTTTGTATCAAGATAGAACATGAATGAAAATTTTATAATAACATAAAATTGAAAATCACATTAGGAAGATACTAACTGTCAAAACTGCCTAATATTACATCGAGATAGTGGATATTTCAGAGCTTTTTAACACACGAATACCGAAACTAAGGCATGCCGAAAAAATCCGAAAGCGATTAATCGATCTATCGGTAATTCCAATTAGCGTGCGTCAGATTTGCGCAATAATCGTAAACGTTTATTGCCGCCGCACAGCTACCACATGATTATAATGATGGAAACGATAATGATTCCCGGTTACAATTTTTACACTACATAAAGTTTAATATTTAAAAATTAAACGCGCCAAAATTATGAATAATATTCAAACAGAGTCGTCGTTATGTTTTATGGACGAACATGAATTAGCCATTTCCGAACGTGGTTAAAATAAATTGAAGTGTTTCTAGCGACTCGCCCTATTAAATAACCACCCCGATATTGCGATTCGAGTTGACACATATAATCAAGCGAAATTGAGAAAATTATTATTATGACGATAATGGATTTTACTATATTCTGCTTAAAATGTGATCAATAGAGAAAATTATTTGATCGTTAATAGGTACGTATTATTGATTGGCGGTTTATAATGCTCAATATGAAGTCAGTTAATGTCATTCAATTATAGGAAATCCACATTCATGAATCGAATCGAAATAGGACAATATTAAATATTTCCATCTAATTGTACATAAATGAATTTCCCGTACTGACAAAATTATTTGAAGCACATTAATGAGAATCTCAAATAAATATTTTCTACAATTTATCTTCAAAAACAGCATATTTACAGTATTTAAAAAAAGTACACAAAAGAATTTTGATTAGCGGCCATGTATGTAAATAAACGTTAGAGCCGCCAATCGACACCTACGCCTTTTTTTCGACCGCTATATTTTTTTTCACAGTTCTCTTGTCTTTCCAGTGTCCGACAGTTGACGATCCCTGGACGAATGGCTGTCGTATTTTTTTTCCGTTCCCAACTGGTCGGTTACGTCCGACCGGATTATTCGGTTTTTATTACATATTTCGTGATTGCGTTTTCATTGCGAGCGAACAGACGATTTCCGAAAGATCCGAACGAAACAGAATAGTCGATCGTAAAAAGCACACGTCGCTTTTATAAACAACGAAATTGTGTTTGTTAATTAAACGGATGAAATGAGCCGCTCAGCGCATGAAGTGAATAACTCCACTTTTTGAAAAAATAAAAATTCAAATATCAAAAGACTTGGTAAAATCATAACTTTTCATGTGTGAAAAATCATTTCAGAATAATGAAAATAAATTATTAAATGACGAAATTCTTTTGGCCAAAGAATAATAAGGACCGGTTTTTTCATTGTTTTAGTAAACTAACTGGAGAGTTACAGTTCATAATGAAAGGGGTGGCTGTAAAGCAGTGGAAAGATCAACTCTAAAACATTAATTATAAAGGCTATTTTAATTAATTCTATCCATTATGTGAACTGAACACATTCGTAGCTCAATGTAAACGAAATTTGAATCTTCATTATTTCTAATCAATGGAATATTGAAGGGAATCAAGAATTTTTTGAAAAACGTATCAAATGTGTTTCATCGCGTTCTCGACTTTTTGTTCAATGGAGTTAATCATTTTGTGCACTGAACGCTTCAAATGTGAATACGAAAAAACGATCGAATAATTTAACGATTTTCAATCAAAATCTAATAAAAAGTACGGCTAGCAGCAATTTTAGCTCCCTAATTAATAAGCGTCGGTGAAATATTTCGTAGATTGAAAAATTGCGGAAAATCGTTATAAATCCTAATCGAGAATCTAACACTATAATTCAAAAACCGATTCATATTCGCACTAGTGCGTTACTTGATTATTCTGCCATAACACACAATGAAATCTAATGATTCAGAGATTAAATTTTATTATTTTATAATGGTGAAAATTTCATTTCTTATAATTACTCTAATCATTGGTCAAGAATTACTGCTGGGAAACATTAGCGAGTGTACGATAACATCACAAGACAAAAAAGATCAATTCATAAACACCTCAAGTTTCTTTCTCTAGGATTCTTAATTATGTTGATAATCTCCCAATGAAAAAATATAGAACGAGGTTGCATAAACTTTTTTTCAAACATTTTATACTTAATTGTTCGAATTTTTCGAATATTTCCATACGAAATCTGCTAAGAACTGAAAAAATCAATTCACTCCATTGTGTACTGAATTTATAGGCTGTATTACAAAAAAATATTTACATTTAAACGGAACCGAAACTAATATTTCAACATAATTTATAGAAGACATATCAAAATATATATATTTATATAAAAATAATTCGGCAGAACGAAATCGCACATATTTTTTTAGCGAATCCGCAGTTTATTTTCAGTGGCGTTATTTATGTAAGATCGTCCCCGATAATAAATACGTTCCTTTTCTAGCCGTAAAGTAAATATCGCATTTCATTTTCATAAATCATCTCGATTAAAGAGAGGTATGATAAAAAAATTAAGGTAAACACCTCGGAAATATGCGGGAACTGTCGCGGTTCAAAGGAGTCCGAATAATTTAGTGGCGCTCGAAAAAATTCGCTAAAAAGGATATTAGCCACGAGGTGTCGGATTAAACCGGTCCAAAATAAACGATCGAAATGAATAAATGCTCTTTTGACTTTTGTGACGATTCGATTCGGATTGTATCTGCTGAACAATCGATAGAAAAAAGGCATACAATGCATTCATTTCATATTTGAAGAAACTTGACTTTTCGATTCATAAACGTTACGAGTTCTAGATGAAGACGAAGTTGCAATATATAATGAAGCTTAATCGTTTATCATCTGGAGGATCCAATATATCATCAATTGTATAATTTTAAACAAAAATAATCATATTCCGAAATCAGCTGAGCCTCCCCATTTTTCAATAGAAAACATACGAAGACAGCGGTCTTTTGAACCCACGCGTTATATTTTTATACGATTATAATGAATTCGTCGTGTACGAACGTTAAGATGTTATATTCGCGAACGATCTCTATCTATGGCCAATAAAAATCGGAAAAATTAACATCGAACAGACAAACACTCTCACACAATATACAGATAGAGTTCGCATTAGTGTTCATATCATTATATCGACTATGCGTGTTCACACGGATAATAGATAGTTCATAACTATAAAATTTACGATCGAATGTCTATATGTATAATATAAGGATTTAAGAATTTGATTTCATCAAAGAAAATACTATGTTCTTAATATTCAGATGTTAATTTATACAGTGAAGTATTTTTTAAGCATATCAATATTTAAGCTTTGATTTGAAGAAAGGAAATTAGAAAAAACGTATGAAGACTGTCCCTGTATTTGCGACAAAAGTGGATTTGAGTTTGATATTATCATGATAAATCAAATGAAAAGTTTGTGAAAATATGACAAATGAAAATCAGCTGTAGATCATATAAAATGGGTCGATTTTCCGTGAAAACCTAAAACTAAAGAAAAACATTGTCATTGTGAAAAGTCGTGACTACAAACATGAATCTATGTATTAAGGATTAACTGTGGGTGGAAACATTTTTATCCATTTCCATCAGATACAACATTATTTTATCAGTGCACCTAACAAAAATACCAAACTTTGACCTACAACATCAAAAAAGAAAAACTACTGAAAGTTGCGTTCTTGTTCATCAAAACTATTTCAGTCAACATTCACAATATATATCTACGAAATTTCATAAAAATCGGCGGAGACCTTTATGAAGCCTCTCCTTGTTAGAAGCCTCCCCGTAAAAGGCGCAGAGTCCAGAGCTGCGCTCATTAACATTCTCAACCGTTATCGTCGGTGTCGCTGGTCTAGTTTGGTTAATGGGACTTTTTATTACCGTGACAGTCACCATTAATTCAGGACCGGTACCCCGTACTGTCCTTCGCCATCTGTCAGTCATTTTTTCGAGCGACTATCGCAACGGCTCCATCTTCACGGTGGCAGTAACCCATGAGATCCAATATCGATCTATAATGGTTCGAATGTACATTATGTAGCGATGAAAAAAATAATAACGTAAAAAAAGGACGGTTTCGAATCTTTAATCTAGATTCGGTGGGGAGATTTGTCGCTAACGACGCTCTCGAGAGATGGATCCTCGGACGCTGGAGCCGGATCTTCAAACTAATGGATCGTACGGTTGACGTGAAATAATATCGGGGTGTTACATTTTAATGCATGCTCATCATGTGAGAAATGATGATTCAATTGTTTGGTTTTGCGTGTACATAAATATAAACGTTCATATATCTATCCATAAAAATAAAAATTAATGTATGCACATTTTGATTTATTGCATTCCTTTATTGCTTATCTGATATCGAGAAAATTTTAAATTTTCATGAAAACGGCACTAATGAAAAAGTCTACGTTTGAAATAAAAAAACGCATACGAAAGAATCGAGTTGATTCGATTTCGACTTAACTAGTTAGATAACTTGCTCGTTAACAATCAAAAGTTTTAATTATAGTTTTACTAGAGACAACTAGTTTAAAGTCTACAAACTGGATGGATTTATTTATAATGAGTCTACACTAATTATGTTATAAATTCTGACTAGCAAAAAGCGTTCAATTTTTTTTTCGTTCATAATTTCTCGCTCGGTACTTATTATTCGCTCATTTCCATAAAGCTAGACGCTGATATGCAATTTTAAACAATTAACTATTTTACTGCAAAGTAGACGATAAAATAACAAAGTTATGGATATGGTTAGTACTAAAAAGCGCCAAAGTGAAATGCTACAACAGTAGAATACATTCGTGGTACAAACATCGAATACTTTTTAAAAAAAGGTAAGTATAAGATTGAAAAAAAAAATAGTTGATATCATTCTGAATCTCTAATAAAATATCTAAAGCACCTCTAAACGAAACAGATACAAATTAACGAATCAACAAAAACTTGAAATCGTTTAAGCGACATTTATTTATTATTATATCATATAAGTATTTGTGTCTGAAAGTAGCCTAGCCCCTATTCGTAGTTCATCTCATTATCGCAAACGTGTCGCAGCGTCCAACCGAATAAACAAGAAAAAATCTTAATTGTCTATTTGATAACTAATCGATATTCAAAATTAGACAACCGGTTGCCGAACCGAGCTCGCATTATACACATTAAGCACCACACGCTCATTGTTTTTATAACGACAAACGATTAATTTTAATTAAGGATAACGTCGACGCTAAAAAATCGCAAACACGAAATGTCAACCGTTTATCCCCACCAAGCGATTAAGAGATATCGAATTTGATTTACGCAAACGTATTTATTTGAACTTCAATCTAGATTTTTCAGAATCTGTTTGAATCAGCCTGATATTTTGATGCCACCAAAACTAAGGAATGTTCGCAAATCGGAGTAAGAATTTAAAAAATAGATCAAGAATATGGGTACTTATTTGATGCTCGGTAAATTTAGAAATGTAGTGATCCTGCCTCGAGAAATACGAAACGACAACGCAGCATCAATACCTCTAAAACAACCAGACGATTATTGAAAGAATGGGAAGACATGTGAATTATTAAAATTAAAAGAAATGATAATTAGAGCAGCAAACGTTGTTAATGTAAATTAATTTTAATTTATAAACATGTGAGTTTTCGATATAATGAACGCGTATGATTTCGTTATGTCGAATTAAAGCTCGTAAAAGCGAATGGGCCATTTGACCCGCCGACATCGGGACAAGAAAAAATGGTAGACGGATTCGACAGCCACCGCGGAGGACGGAGGCCATTATGGCAAATTGAATTACCATACGCGAAATTAAAAAAAAAAAATCCTTTGGCAAGGATTGCCGCTTGTTATTAAGGATCGTTCGCGTATCTGACGAACGCACGCATTCGAATCGAATCAGTCGCACGTTCTAGAAAACCGAATTCGAGTAGCCAAGTTTTATGTGGAAAAATGGTCCTTAATCTCAGTAATGTATACCAATACAAATTAGGAAAATTTGGCTACACGGTTTCGATTTTCTAGAACATGTAACAGGCCCTTAATTTGAATATGAAACTTTTAGCATTAGAGTCAATTTGACTTTCTATATGTTGAGATTACAATAAATGATTGTATTTCTTGTCATAGTATAGGTATGTTAATAAACTATTAGGTATTATAATGGATTTCGACTGAATTGCGCATTAAATAATATGAATAATGCATTGAATGAAAATTCGTTTATGATGTTTTAGAATTCAAGTTCTGAGCTATTAACGCGATTATGTGTTTCTGAACAATAGAAAATTATGAAAATGTCGATAATGGATTTGAAGTGTAATCTACAATTCAATGAACTTAAATGGAAATGTCAATTGAGTAAATATTTTAAGTTCAAACTAAAATATTTCCGATACATACAATATAATTAAATTGAGATCAATCAATGTATCAAAAATAGAAAACGTCTGATATGATAATAGCAGACGACTATGGGCATAACAGTATCGCTCACTTACATATTCTTCGAGATCATACGTGCATCTGTGAATTTATTTATTGATTTACGATAAAAAAGCTTCGCATTCGAAAGAAACCTAAGCCGAATCTCGCATTCCGCTCACATCTCACCGCACAAATCACAATGGTATTTTTCTTTTAATTGCCACCGCGATCGAAAGCACAATCAATGGCGCAATCAACCGAAAATATGCGCATCGTCTTCGGGCCAATCACCATAAAAGTGCATTCGGATGCAGTCGCAATTATGTGCCGTTTTATTGTTTCGCGCTTACCTTCTTTTAATTGTCGACCCGACTCGTGAGATCGACTCTTAACGATCGCGAAATAAGAACGAAACGAACATCGCGTGCGTTCGGCTTGTGGGAGTCGGAGTCAAAACTCACCGAAGATGGAAAATCGCTAGAGTCAAGAACCTGGGTCTACTCACAATCAGAGGTTTTCGTAACCATGGGTTCTTTCAGTTAGGGGTAGTTAGTCCCTAAGCCAATGTGAGATAGCGGCCGCTAGACATCTAATCATACATATTTCAAAATTGCCATAACTGCCAATAGGTGTCAAACGATTAGAGTGACTGAAAAATTCAGGATTGCATTCAAAGAACCGTTTCGTTGAGTTAATTTTTCCATGAAAAAAAAAAAAACAAATTTATGCATTGTTTTTTTGGAATCGAAGGAATTTCAATCGAAGATTGTTAGCTTTGGACCGAAACTCTCAGACAATCGTATATTCTCGATTTCGGTGCCTTTTTCCCCAAAAAGGGAAAGTGAGTCGGGTCGCACGTTAAAAAATGAATGTTTAAATTAAATTTCGCGTTTTTATCTGGACACGAGAGGAAAACGGAATACGTTCGGATAAGAAATCGGCAATATTTCACTCGCGAATAGCAATAATTGTCACGGCCGACCGATAAAATTCAAATTTACGAACGCCGTACGCGTTAATTTTTTTTTCACTTATTTATTTATTTTCTTTATATTCCGTTTTATTATTATTTATTTATTCTACGACGATGATTTTTGAATTCGGCTCGAAACGTTTTTAGGAAGACGAAGCTTCGGGGCGAGGTGCGATCCGTTTTCGATTCGAAACGTTTTTATCGATTGACCGATTTTTTTTATTTAGATCAACATTTTTTCATACATGTTTTGAAATAAAAAAAATCAATTAATTTCAAAATTTATCGAAAACGAAAACGATACAGAAATTTAAACACAGCAAGGCTTCATTTTTATCTTTACGAATTCGCTATATAAATATAAAGTTACGCGCTTGGGACTAGCTAACGTTTCCGGTTGTATTATTATTTATAGTTCCTTGTACGAAATTTGTTTATATTCTTGTATCTGATTAAACTGTTTACATATTTTTAAATGATAGAAACAAATGGTTCGCTTGAATCGGTGTTTAATTTTTATGAATAAATTGTTTTATTGCTGGAATGGAATTTCGGAATGAAATATTCTAGCGAATTGGTGATAATTTTCAACACACTAGTTTATAGCCCGTTGTATTGTATGATTAACAATAACAAAACGAACGAAAGTTTATCTCAAACAATTTCGATTAATAAAAAATCTTGTGACAATTGAGCCGTTCAGTGCATAACATGATTAACGCCATAAAATAAAAAGTCGAGAAAGACGATGATACTTTTTTCAAAATTTCTTTATTACCTACTCACGAAATATATTTCATTTAAATCAGTATTTTTTCAAAAATTGGAGATAATCACTTCATACACTGAAAGGCTAAATTATGACAATCTATCAAATGACGAGTGAAAAGGCCAAGGAGTACAAGTGACATTTTTGCCGAAATTGAGTTATGTACAGGAATCACTTCTGTGTACGCTCATATATTCGGTGGCAAAAAGATATCTTCCATTCAATACATGTAGGTTCATGCTATACTTTGAGTGCAATTTTCTCGAAATCACCGCGAAGTAACTTGTACCCCTCGGCCTTTTCAGCCGTCAAATATAATATGTATATTTCATCATAATTGAGACATCGAAAAGAGCGATATTATGACAATGCTAAACCGAAATCACACGAGCAAATTGGACTAGCGCACGAGTCGTCCCACTCTCATATGAGCGTTAATTTATGAAAACGCATTAATCAAATTCCGAACGAATCATAATCCGATGGTGCCGATACCTCAGTGTCTTTTTTTTCCAGTACAAGTTGGTCTTTTTGTGTTCGGTTCGTATAATACGATATAATGCGATTATGAACGAGGCGTGTGACTAATTGGCGTTTTGGGCGCTCTCGTTGCCTCTTGTCAGCCGTTTGTGCTTCTACTGCTTCTGTTGCTTCTTGTGGATGTTACGAACTCGCTTTTGTCGTGTGTGGTAGAAAAAAATTGAGATTGAAAAAAAGTGAAATGAAAAAATCGAGGATCGTTAATTTATATGGACAGGAAAATCAATCAATTGATAAAATTGCATTTTCAATTTATTTTGCAGTGGCACTTCAGTTCAGATTGAATCTGGGTTGCTGCTTTTCAGAAGTTTTTTTAACTATAGGTTCTTTCAGTTAGGAACAGTTAGCCACTAGGAAAAGTAAGATAACAGCCTTTAAGGCTAAATATGACGTCAACATCAGAATCGCCCCAACTGCTGACTTATGTCAACAAATAGAACGACAAATGATACACACAAACCATTCTTTGTATAGATCTAGATATAGGCAAACGACTACTGTTTTTCGCTAAATATTTGCCACTGAATACGAATAAAAGAACAAACACTCGAAGAAGGCATTTTTCAAAAATTCGATTTAATCAAACCCATCAAATGGCCTATTATGTCCCATAAGAAGCTGCCGAATAAAAAATTGCAATATTAGTTTTATTTTAGTGACCAATAAAAAATTAAACCTCGAACCCCAACGAACATAAATCCGAATTCTTGCTTATCTAATCGAATTTTATTTTAATAAGACAATAAAATATTAATTGAGCACATTCCTATGAGAAAAATTCGTATCCTGTTTCGCAGTGTATGTGAAAGCACATCGGGATATTATTGTAAAAATATTCAGAAGTTTCATGAATAAATAGAAAAAAGCCAATAATTAAATCCCATTTAAAATATCGATCTAGCCCCCCTCGGATCGGTTAACGGTCGCCAATAAAAATCGCATGCTAATCGCACACGCGATAAAACCTCCGATTTATGCTTCAGATATAAAAATAAAAAAATGAATACGAAAACCAGTATTCGGCTGCATATCCGCGATATCTCTATCGAATATCAAGTTTCTCCGGTCGATTACGTGTCAATTAAAAATCGATGAAAACAAAAAATATGACGGACTGTACTAAAATACTAAAATACAATTTTCATCACGAGAGCTAAAGTTTGTTTTAAATACAAAACGTAAACTTAATATGAATTTAATACACCCGATAATAATCTCATCCGAATAATCATTTCGTTTAATCGAATTTTTCCGTGGAAATCGTTCCATATGTCGGTGTCTAATGTAATATTGAGAATTGCACTCGATCAATCGTCAAATTATAAAATGATATACACTCATTAAGTGAGAATTTTGCAAAAAATGCATCATATATAATAAAAGTAACCATACTTCCAAACAATAATGTGTAATAGGGAAAGTGTACACTTGTGACTCGGAGACTCGCGCTTATGGAAATGTTATTGACATTCGGCGGCCGTAAAAGAAAAGCGTCCTCGTCGTAAAAAATCGAAAAATTTCATAAAACAGACCTCCTGCAGATGTCAGTAATAATGTCATAATGTCGCGGAGAAGTTAAAACAGCGCCGTTGCTGTCGTCGCAAAGATCGTTAAACATTTGCTTCTTTGTCGATGTTGGTTTTCGTCGACAATGCCTAATTTATGTCGAAATTCAAATTTTATAATCGAATTACTATTGTGAGTAGAATCCACGGGGGTCACTCATTAGCTCGTATTCCTACTATTACTATTCCGAATTATAATACGAAAGACACCCCTTCGACCTAAAAGGGTTAACGTATCTTGTAATTATTTTGACAGAGGCGAATTCAAGAGCGTTTACCAAACAGATAAAAAGGCAGCTCGTTGTAATAAAATGAAAAAAAGAAATGAAGTAGAACCGATAACAAACCTACCACCGTTCGTGAAAAGAGCAGACAACTCACGGTGAGTCGTCGTTTCTACCACTTCTTGCGCGTGAATGGTCGCAATTATGAGTTTTGATATCATATTTAGAAGTTTCATTCAACGAAGAGGCCTCTATTCAATAAATCGAATTGCATACAGGAGGCCTACTTAACGATCTCGATATTAGAAATGCTTGTGAAACTCTATAAGAAGTATCTCATGTGGATAAATAAAGCTTTGAATTTTGTACGGAATGAATGCGAGGAAAAACGTTATCGATATAAGAATTGAATTTTGATACATTTTAATTTCGAAGCATTTTTTTTAATAAAACTACATACAATACGAGGCTTGTTCGTAAATTAAGTTTCGTTTTAGAAAACACTTTTTGTTTATCAAAACACATGTTAGTTTAACATGAAAATTAATTTCTCATACAATTTTCTGCATAGCAGTTGCCAAAATTGTTCGGAAATTAATCATGATGAGAAAACTATTTTTGTGGACTCTCCTCATGGAAAGTTACTACTGATGAAGCCACTACTTAACGCAGGTGGCATTGAATAACCTTTAATCATCAATAATGATTTAGTCAAAAATATTAATAGTAATGCGTAGTGAAAAGTTTCTATAAAAAAAAACTTTTCCGAATATATCGATTAAAAAAAAAGTGTTAAGCTGAGTTGTCTTCGCGTAAAGAGGGCTAAAGAAAAATTGGTTTACTACTATAATAAATGTCTGAAGAGAGAGAATAAAAATTTCGTATAAAAATAAAATTCAATTTGAATTTGAATTTTATTTTCTACAACGAAACTAACTTAACCAACATGCCTCGTACTTGACATGTCAGCTTCCATCATCCGACATTTGAAACAATACATCGGACAAACCTTCCGATTCCGAAGACCCATATAAAATTCCTCGTTTGAATGATACAAAGTTATACATTAAAATGGGAATTTCCTCCCATTTAACTGTCATCACAGGGCCGAACTCGTGATCGGGCGTTCTTCTTCGACCCGTTCGTGGACGCCCATTGTCGTCACAATTCGAATGGAAATTCCCGGATTGGGCGATCGGGGCGTGCTGCAAGTCTATTATTTAGTTTGGACGTGCGAATTATACGGCATATTTGCGAAATCGATTGAATAATGCGCCATTTCCCGGTGAATACATCATGTTGTGTATGAAACACACTGTTGCTCACGACGACGACGACGACCATTGAAAACTGTTCGGAGCCTCGCAGCGATACAAAAGACAAGAAAATCGCACATTGCCGTGTCGATTGATTTTATAGTTCTCTACGTGTAATTGAATAGAATGTGTTATTTTATTATATTTGTTTCCTTACGTAATTTTGTTCGTATTGCTAAATGCACACGATGCCTCTGTTTCCGAACTGAGGTTGCAACTCTTTTGAATCTTGTTGAAAATCTCAATTTAGAAAACGTTGAGAGTCATGGAAATAAATAAAGGATGTAAGTAAATAAACAAGCTTTGTGTGCAAATATTGGGATATATCTACATGGACCGAATACGAATACTAGATCATATGTATGTCAAAAATTTGCACACGGAGCATGTTCATACAGCCACATCCATACTTAAAATATTAAGTATTGTAATTTATCATATAATATATAAAAACTGAAATTAAAAAATGATTCTTATCAACATGAAAATTTCAGTTTTCCCGCCTCTAGGTACACACTTTTATCAACGAGATCTAATCGGAGATTGAAAAACAAAAAAATCACAAAAAATAAACAATTAAAATAATCGCGGGATATTTAAAGTTCGTGTACATAATAATTAGAAATTATAAGAGATTTTATTGTTACAACAGAATTTCCACGGACCTCAAACGAACAGACATGATACGCGTTATTCGCAATTACTCGTATACACTTTGCATATAGAGTCATCACCGTATCCATGTAACAATGTGAAGGGGAACTTTGTCTGACGGTTTTTACATAGAAGTTCTCATATGCGAAAAGAGGCGCAATTATTACAAGGTGGGAAAGCGTACTTAGTTTTTTTGTTTACTTAGAAATGAGATTCGTTTCTTTTGCGCAACCGAGCGTGTAAATAAAAGGCGCAATAATTCACTCACTAGAGGAAATCCCTAGTTGAAAAAAGTTATTAAATTGTCTACAGATACTTCGTACGAGCGATGATAAGTAGCTGAAGAAAGATATTCTGATATATTGAATGTATGAGTTGAGCTTTGTATAGATATTGAGATTACTTTGGACAAATTATGGACGTTCGTCCATTCAACACGATACATACTGAGTGCTCGAATCCTATACGAATTTGTCGAGGAAAAAATTCGTGTTGGGGTTTATTTTCGGTCATAAATTACGAGTTGGTTTAACGACCAGATACATCAGAATGCAGCGCCAACCTTGCGCATAGTCTCCGGGGTGAAATTAAAACGAAAAGCCCGCGCTCAAAGGGTTAACTGGAGCACAAAGTTTACATACTGCAAAAATCAAACGGTAAGTTTATTTTAACTAAAGCGGACTAATTACTCGGAAATGTAAATGCCATACATAGCAAATGCACAAATCAGTCGATTAAAATATTTATCCATGTATGATATGAAATGTATGATAGAACAACCTCTCTACATCTGTCAACCGAGTTTAACCATTCAACGCGTTAATTTCCGTATCGAATCGTCTCATTTGCCGTTCGAATAATCGATACACGACAATAACACCGTTGGAATGTGCGAATTCGGCAAATTCCCGACGAAACATTGCCGTCGATAAAATGTTAAAGTTTATGCGAGCTGTAAGCGAATCTTCGACACCCACGCGAGCCACCTCCGAAACATCGAAGTCGACGAATCGCAATAAAGATATCGAACCATCGTCGATAGCGTGTTGATCGATCAATTAGGACTGATATATTAAAACGAATATTAAAGTTTCATTCTCACCGTTGAGACGATTATCATCGTGTTAATATGTGGTTAACGCTCATTGAGAATGTTAAAGTTTGTTTTGTTTCAATCAGAAATAGTCCTTTAATAAGGAAGGTTTTTCTACTTGAAAAGATCTCGTTACCCTGTAAATGGGTTTCGAACGCCCACAACAACTAATATGATCGGGAACCATTGGACGTCAACCTTTTATTTATAGTTATTATATGTTAACGCACCAATAATAAAATGATTCGAGATCGAACCAGTATGCTGGATTCGAATCGAAAATATCGATAAAAACGATCAGGGTTGGATGAAGGTGCATTTAAAATAATACGATATAAACAAATATATTACTTCGGTGCCTACGAAAATAAATTCTCCCACTAACATAAATAGTGGATGACACATGTTGTTCGAATGCATCGTTCATGTATCTGTTATCAACATGAGAATGAAAAATGTTCGATGCCTGTCATACACACGTCCAGCCTGAAGGTATAGAATAATGTTCTTCGAGAATGACCGCTTTCGACTATTTTACGATACATCTCACACATACTATGTATTCATATAAACTGTTCAGTGCATAAAGTGACTAACTCCACTTCTTGAAAAAAAATAGGGCTTAATATCAAATCACATTTTAGTGTGAAATATATTTGCTTACCATGATGAAATTGTTTGAAAAATTAAAGAAATTTCGAAGAACGCATCAAAATGTTTTAAAGTTTAACTCGACTTGTTATTTTATGGAGTTAATCACGATGTGCACTGAACAGCTTGTAAATGTCTTTGAAAGGAGATCAATCCGAATGTCTTCATTGACTCAAATATGAAACATAGCTCAAGATGTTATCGCCGAATCTAAATAATTAAATCAAACGGAAGTCACATTTGCGTAACGCAAAGACAACAAGAAAATAGTAAAGCAAGAAATAACCCGAATACGATAAAGATCAAGAGATTCACGGTCGATTTGAAGATCGTTCAGTTCGAATTATACGTACTAAGCGTTGACCGGTTAAGTTAACCGAACGGTTAATCTGATCTAGCCTGAAACGTATTAATGTGAATACACTTGACCCTCGATTTACACGTTGAAAGTACATCGATCACTAAAAACCGCAGAATACTAATTTGAAATTAAAAAAAAATGTTTAATCTCTTAGGACTATTAGATCAACTGACTAGACGGCAGTATATACCCCACTTATCTATCTAATTCCAATAAGATTTAATTGTCTAATCATCTTCAAAGCATTTTTTTAACACAAATTATACGAAAATCTATTTTGACAATATAAATCTCGTAAAAAGAGAGTGAGGTGTACCGATACGAGTTATATGTGTGTTGTAATGTATACGGGGTTAAACGACGCTCTCTTTACGGTCGGCCACTTAATAAAACGGTCCCCGAAGCGTTCGAATGAAACGCCGTAATAATCATAATCATTATAATAAATAAATAAAAATAAAATAAATAATCAATAAAAACGAATAGTCGTTCGTAAACTATGCGTGACGTTGGCGCGCCGCTTTTTAATTATTACGGTACAAGTAGTTAGTGATATGCTTTATTGGATTTTCGATTCATTCTCACAAAATTTTCGTTAATATCGTAAATTTTAATGATAAATCAAATTAATAAGAATCAAAATACTGACTTCAAATTCAGTATTCATAATTAAACAAAATGCATAAATAAATCTAACAAATATTACAATAATAATATGAACATGCACAATCAATTAACTGTAGCATATAAAACTTAACGTTCATGTATCCGCTATATAGTTTTCTGTTAAGGATTAATAATCCAACATAAATATACTTCAAAAACTTTAAATAAGCCAATATATTTTTTACAGAAACGATCCTCTCAACATCAAATTTCTAACTGGATCGTAAATATAATCAGAAAATCGATTTGATCTAAATCACAGTGCATAAAGCAAATTTTTACAAGCATGGGTATGGATCCTATGAAAAAACGACTTCCCCATCAAGATCGATCGATGACATAATTTTTTGCGATATTTACAACGTCGTCATAAAATTAAGTAATTTTTGCTGTATCTCGCCGTTATCGATCGGATCGCATTTTACGCGTATATTGTTTCGCTGAAAATTATGTACGAATTTTATTATTTTGTTTTTTAGCAGAATACGCCCACACCTTTTATATTGTGTGTGCAGACGATTTTTTGCTATGTGGATCAAATTGTGACGCGTAGTCGTCATCTCGTTATCTGCGATTCGAATCTTTGCATGTAACTGAGATTGTGTTAGTACTTGTATAATAGTGCTAGTTAACCTTTTATTTGAGCCATTCAGTGCACAAAGTGATATCATAAAAGAAATCGAGAAAAACGATGAAACACGTTTCATGCATTTTTCTTAATCCTCTCAATTGCAATAATTATTCCATTCATCCGAAATTACAAACACACCAAAATCGTTCAAAATAAACTACATTCACATTAAATTAAAATGGCCTCAGAAATGAATGGTTTAATATTGTGCGGCTAAACAATCTTTATCATTTGATGGTATTTATCTTTATTATTATTCTGAAAAATAAGTCACAATAAAAATTAATCACTATACAAAGTGCTTTGACAGAAATTATATATATTTTTTTGAAAAGTAAAGTCAATCATTTCATGTCCAGAATGGCTCAGTTAATTAATTAATGATTAAAAATTTCTCAAAATGGAGTGTATGAGTTCGGTAAGATAAATTTAATTTTCGAGAAAAGATAACTGTTCAATAATTCAAGTACCACATGTTGAGATCCGCTGTCGTTTAATGTGTGTGTATTTTTTTATTCACCGGCCGGTGTGTGCTTTTATTGTCAATAATAAAATTGAATTGGTGCCTCTCCTCTCATAAACGAGGAATCTTTTATGTGGAGAACCTCCGGGGAAAAAATCGTTACGGATGAGTACGAACGAATTAGAATTCGACTCGAAAAAGACATTGCTATGTAAAATAAATAACAATAAAATAAATCTTAGATCGCTTTATATTTGTCGTTTCCTACGAAGTCCATTTAGCTCATACTATCATGAGACAATCCAAATTTTGACTCATTTTCAAAAGATAATTCGAAATTCAATATTTTCCTATTCAAATCGAGCGATTCGTGAGAAAAACCGCAAAAAGGACAAACCGGAAAATCACTAATCCTAATAAATAAAAAAAATAAACTAAAACGTCAATGTGACAAAATCAAAACCGTGGGTGGTCTTTATACACGATTTTTCAAAATTGCACCATACACAAGATGGAGTAAGAAAAAATCAAAATCGACGTCACGTTTGCCGTCGTCGAATGATGCTTTGTGGTTAAACGTTGACCTCATCGTCCATCATCATTGTCGGCCAAACTCGTCTAATTTACTCGGCGACCTCTTGCACGTGGTTCAGAAATCAATAACGAAATACGTTCTCATACAAAACCGTATGATTGACAAGGCAGTGGGCTAGTGTTTCTGATTTTTCGACAAATTTCTTAAAAATTGATGGTGTTTCTCGAGAATTCTCGAGATATTGGAAACGAAAATAGATTTTCATGTAAAATTTGAGGCGAAAATACGGTCCAAAGATGCAACGTTTAATTTTCATTAACGTAAATAAGATTAACTATTAACTAGAATCGAATGCAATAAAACAAGGGCTACTTTTAACAACATCAATGTATATAATTATATGAAGCATATTCATGAAGTTCCGTTTAAAAAAAAAACAATAAAAACAGTATTTTCAAATCGAAATTTGTTCGAAAATGATTTCCAATGAAAACTTCATATCTCTTGTGGATATTGTCATAGTGAAAACAAATTAGGCTACTAATATTCGTCGATTGAAAATCAGAAATCTATTCGTGGACGAATATTTTTTACCCATCCTCAATCGATTTAAAAATGATTCTTTTATTTCATTTTTTTCCAAAACAGAACCTATTTTACGAACATGCCACATAAAAAAAATCATACTGGGTGTTCGCGGCGAAATTTCACATCGAACAATCAACTATTCGGTATTTATTGTACGAGGTGTCCGCGGTTCATGCCTCTTCCTCCTCCTTGCTACAAGAAAAATCTGTTAATTTATCTCGATCTGCTCGCGTCGACGGTTCAGGTTTTCATGACCCCTCCTCCACTTCTCGTTGCCGTTGTTATGTTGGCATCGATGTCGGTTCGTTGTTGGTACGTTGTTAAAAGAGCTCGGGTCACGATGATGGGTACACGACGTGTACGAATTCGTGTCGTAAAATCGATATTTTGATACAAAATATAGGCTCACCTCGGTGGTGTAGTGTGACGCAAAGAAAGATCACTCACCTGTAACATAAATAAAAACTTGTGTTATTTTAAAAATTGAAAATATATGTGAATTTGTTTATTTATTGTTTTGAGTACTGATGCCATTTTTAATTTTATTAATAAATCAATTATTGTTAAGTGGAAAAGAAACTTCTAGGACTAGGAATTCTAAAGAATAATCAAAACACGAAAGAAAATAATTCAATCTTTTGGAGTCAGCGTCACAAGAACACTAAAGCCCTATGCGGCATACACAAATGACTTAAAACAGGTTCAAATCTTCAGACACCTATCCTGTGTGTGTTTCATCAAACAGGAAGAATATGAACCTACTTGTATACGCAAAGTAAATAAGAATCCTATCTTCCTCTGTCTCTATTTTTTTTTGTACGACACGATAGATGTCTAAAGATGTGAACCCATATTCATACCCCAACGCTAATAAAACTGATTATAGTAAGTTGAACTCTTCGATCTATTTTTTGTACTTTTCCAGCATTATAGACAAGAAGCTCAAAAAATATTATTCCATAAAACATTCCTTCAATCATACGTTATGCAAAGAACACGATCCGCGTCTGCAGTCTGAAGTCTGAAGCACGCATATCACTGTCGAAAAGCACAAGCTGAAGCCAGTCATACTTTCGTACAATTTGCACTTTCGCCGACGGACATTTAATTGGACCGCGATGCAAATTTTTCGGCCATCGCTTTGGCGAACTTAACGCGTTCAACATTCCTCTTTTATTTTCCGGCACTCGAGACGGAGAGAACGTCGTCAATCAATCTCTTTCAACGGGCCGTGCCTTTTTTTCGAGTAAAATATATTTTTAAAGTCGAGACCGTTAAGTCTCCCGAGTCGACGCCTCGATATTTTACAAGTTGAGGATTGTACTCTGTGCTTAAAGGACGCATTATGTCAGAGGTGCGAAACGGTTACTCTTTCCGGCTGATAATATTCGAATCGACATATGTACATATCAAGATGAATCGTTATCAGCTTAAAGATATTCGTAAAAAATACACACGTCTATATAAGCTTTCAGTGTTAAAAAGATACAGCTCTTGAACTGATTTACCATGTCTATTTGATCGCTCTAAACATTTTTTTTTTATTCAGAATTAGCTAATGTGAGCCGGTATTGCTCGAAAGTCTATGGATTTTAAGCTAATCATGAACCAATTATTTTATTCAATAATCTTACCGCTAAGGAAATTCTTATCTATTGGTTCAGGATAGAAAAGGAAAAAATTGGATGATAACGAAGATGGACACAGAGGGAAGGGGCATAATTATGAAATTGGTAAATGATTTAGGGAAAGAAAATGGAACCATTCAAAATTGAAACGAAATATTTTGAAAGATGAAATAATGATAGAAATGACTTGCATTCAATAATCTCACTTAAAAACCTTTTTTCTCATCGGAATGATTTGATCTTGAGTATATGAGATAAGTTGAAGTTGCTTTATAAGATGGCAAGCACAACAGAAGTCGAAGAAGCCTCGTGCCATCGACACGAAGAGTGTTAAGTCGAGCGGAACGGCAATGGCAAGGCCGCTGTCACTCGAGACAGTACCACAACGCTAAGTACAGGGTGCGTCCGGAAGAATGGGTAACGAGAGAAGACAGCCACGCATAAAATAAACAGCAGACGTTTAAATTCAAACGGCAACAAAAAAGGAACAAAAGGGAACCGAAAAGGAAGAAAAAAACGAAAAGGAGTTTGGAGGGAAAAAAACGAGTTTGCAATAACTAGATGGGCGAGAGAGAGAGGCGGCTCGCCGAGCATAAACTTGTTGAAAAAATAAAAGTTTATAGCACTTTAAACATTCAAACCGTATACGCGTCGGATTTATTTATTCGCATAATATAAAGTCTGGCCGTATAAACTTTATAAGATTGAAGCGATTTAATGCCGGCAATGTCATTATAATCTCATTAAATTAATTGCGCTCGGTCATAGAGCACGTTTGTATGAAAATTGCTTATTTTCATAATGGACGTTTAATTGAGTTTTAATCGTAATGATTCAATTGGTGAGTTTTTAACAATTGTTACGTGAGTCACCCGGAATGAATAACCTTTATCTCTGTGTGTTAAACAAAAGCATTTTAACTCCGATTTCTCGAGAAATCAAAAACATTAATTGCAACAGAAGATAATATTATGTTCATGAGATGATTGAATCTAATTGAATAAATGTGATGAAATTTAAGTAAAGTGGTCCCGTTTGTAGAAAGATATCTCGTAACATATACGGCCCATTAGTTTCTAATTTTCTCAAGAATAAATCATCAGAAAAGCACAAAGCATTCTTCTGAGCAGCAACAACGAGCGGGACATAGTCATCTGTGGAAAACGAGAAGGCTGGACGCTCATTTTGCATGGCACGAAGTGAAACCATCAATTTGTACCGAAGCCCGCCAGGAAAACGTGTTGCGGCCTCGTACTCGCTTTACCCTCTTACGTACACATTATATTATGTATTACATATACAAAATGCACAGGTATTCTGTATTGCGAAGACTTGAGCACACTCAAACCGAACTTCGGCCATGTCCAACGGGATCAATCATGATACAACCCCTCAAAAGCTCAAAACATAAGCAGAAAATGAAATTCTTGGTATCGACTATTTTATCAGAAAATATTCAACATATCTCAAATTCACTCAGAATTAATATCACTAGTGTATACTAAAGTATTTTATACACAATATATTATAAGACTACACGTCTTATTACGTACGTTCACTGTCGGAGAGATTGTTCACGATCGACACGGTGACATTCGAGTGCCGCTGCGTGAAAATAAATTATCCGCCAAAGATAAATAGCTCTGCGTGCATGCATGTTCGAATCGGATTAAATGATGTTCTCGTTGATATGTAAATATCGGTTGAATTGGTTTTCAGTAATGAGAGGTGCGAATGAGTTATTGGACCTGGGCTCGTTCGACGCTGTGAAAATTATTGGCGTGTGTAATGGATGGGTTCTATTAAATTCGATGGTGTGCTATTTACATTTGTATGCGGTTAAATAAAATATTATGTGTATTCTGTATGTTGGAACATTGATGTTTAATGTATAGTTTGTAATTTAGCTGTATATTCATTTTCATAAAAAAATGTGTGTAATTTATAATAGTTACACTATTTTTTTTATCAACTTAAATTTAATTTTAATAAACCTTGACGAAGTTATATACTCTGACGAAGTTGTAGCCAATTAACTTATAATATTTAAGATAAATGACTATAATTTACAATCGGTAAAAAAATATTTGGAAAATTAACATGTTGAAAAAAGACATCAACGAGGGTATAATAAAGAAACCCACATAAAACTTTCTGTAAAATTCTCGTTTGTTATTTTAGCACCATTCATGATTCAGCTCTATATCAACGAATAAGTCTGAACATAACAAGAGAACAATGTTGCTCAAATCTCGCATCTATATATAAATTGGTAGCCGCTGCTCCATATCGAATTGCACCGATAAACACACAGTGGTCTCGGAAACATTAACGAGTGGTACATAACTGGTCGCATTATACGCACATAAGGATAATATATACCGACCTTTGTTTCGCTTCCCTTGCGAACCACTTGCGTAGGCAACCCGACAACTCTTGTACGTACAATATGCTAAGTTTACAGTTAGAAAACGGCAAGTCGTTAACCAGAATATCTCGTTTGAGAAAAAAAAAGGATTAAAGAGGATATGCAATTAGATCGCAATAAAATCGATTCTTCAAAAGTCGAATAAAAATCGTCAAATGACTCAGAAGATATTGTGTTTCAAACGATGCAATAGAATATTCACGATTCTTAGGAAAGCGCCGTTAAAATTCCGCTAGTATAAAATTTCGATTACCATATTCGGTCATTAAGAAGGACATTATGAAAATAAACATACGAATTCCTGCTTAATGGTTCTCGAACGAAAAGATCGAATGTTTTTAACCCTTTCACTGCAGCGATTTATAGTTCGTGTAGAATCGTTAGAGAAAAAAACTGAGCAACTAGATTTCTTTCTTAAATAATACTTCATAGAATTCTCCTATATCTAACATAGCATATGTGTAAATTTCCATTTAAATAAAGTATTCACAAGATGTAAAAAATCTCATCAAAATCTAGCTGTAAACTAAAAACACTCAATTTAACAATAATGTAATCGATTTAGATACAAACTCCAAATTAGGCAGGAATGTAATAGCATACATATACTATTGATACATTCTCAGCAAAACAGTAGGGACAACAACGCGAACCTACAAGGATCGCGTTGTTCTCCGGTTGGCGAGAACAACGACAATTCGCAACAACCGCAACTAAAGGAACAACACCAACTTGAACAACAGCACATACGTGTCTGTGTATTTTTTAACACTATCATATCTATCTGTTCACGCGAGCAGAGCCAACAAATAACATCGACCGCGGGTGTTGAAGAAGGTATTGTCGGAAGATCTATGCGCAGATAGGACCTCTTCTCTTCTCGCAAACGGCAATAACACTAACACACGAGTGCTTTAATATACGAATATGCTTCTTCGAGAGTGTCGATCGTGAATAAAATGTTGAAAAAGTTATGTGAAATGTCCAAAGTCGTCGGAATTTACATCTATTCCAACGCAGATAAAAATTAGTATGCGTGGAGACGCGATATAAACTAATTGTCGAAAATGCGATTGTTAACACGTATTAAATTTGAACGAGTATCGTTTAACAAAGAGAGGCTTCATAAAAATCCCCACCGATTTCGATGAAAACTTGAAGATACGTAGTGTAAGAATAGACGTGAAATAGTTGCGAAGCACGAAAACGAAAAAAAAGTACGTATTCAATTTGAAACCAGATTTGCGAAGTAACCGATCAAAACGCGAATACGTTTACTTATCACAATCGATAAGTTATTTATCGTTCCAGTAACAGGTGGTATAAAATTCACAAGAAGAAAAGTCAGAGTGATGAATATGGTGTGTTGTAAATAAATCGCTGAACATGAACGTATCTTCAATGGCGTCCCATTCATCATGCAGCAAGAGGCGCTATATCTATTGGAAACACAGCATGAAATCAACCACTCCATTCTCGCAGAATGCAAACTATGCGATAGTTTAACGCGAATATTTCTACGAAAAAATAATGAAATGTATAATATAATAAGATAGTCGCGTGTACATTGCATCGCAGAATGAAAATGTAGGGATGTCTAGCGAAATTCCAATAAGAAAATTTTCCGAGTCTGGAAAATTTCTAATAAGAAATTCAAGAGAAGAAAATGCAGAAGATTCAAATAATAGATTCATAAAATTTCATAATATATTTGTAAATTCAATATCAATGGTTTGTAAACCATTGATTTAATTTCTTGATATTTTTATTAATAAATTTGAGAAATATTTATATTTTTCGTTATATATATTTGTGCTGAATGGGTTTATAAGTACAAAGTTTCTTTTATAATTTAAAGAGAAATAGAGTATGACTCTTCATATTGCATTCGGCACTTGCATGTGCAATGATTTTTATGGAAAAAATCGATTAAATCAATTAATTACAGAGAATAAATTTGTTGAATTTATCAAAAGTGTCCGGAATTCCCCACAAAAGGGTATATCCTACTCTAAATTAAACAATTAAAAAATAATACCAATCCGATGATTCAACTCAACCCTAACGAGTGGAGATCGAAAGCTCACTAAGCACGAATAATACGTACTGAAAATAAAACAGAACTCGATTGGTAGTCGATATTCATAACATTATGAGTTTGAAGAGGGATCTGAAACGCATCTCGCATGCACTTTTCAACAACATATAATAAAACACGGTACATATTGTATAATGCCCATTGCAAAAGTGGTCGTTCATTGTGCGCATAAATGCGGATAAATTACAACGTTGTTTTCAGCGTACACACATTCAGCGGCATCATTAATTACGATTTACATATGCATATAAGAGATCAAAAAGCCCGTTTGGAAGCAACTAACCCGAAGAAGATGGCCATAAATCGCTCGAAGAGGGCATTATGATAAAGAACCGCATTTCGTACGGATGCGATTTCGTTTGATTTTCATAAATACGGTGCTGTAAAGAATTCTGGATACTTAAGATATATTTGATAAATGATGCATTTTTTTAGAAAACTTTCATTAAATGGGTTTGAAGTTTTTGTTGCCTATAATTTGATGACTGTTTAAGTATGGTTCTTAATATTGCATTTGACACCGACATTTTGGATTATTTCCTTGGAAAAAATTGGTTAAACGAAAACAATAAATCATTTAAAAAAAATAATAATAATCGTAAGAAATAATGCTGCAAAATGTAATATTGAGAAAATGAAACATTTCGCAAATTCGTCAAGAAAAAATGTCCAGAACTCGTCACAACACTGTAAAATCTCTCAAATGTACCGAATAGATTGTTACAAATCGTAAATACTATTGTGACAGTAATTGAATTAAAATTTTATTCGAATCACACGGATTCGTAAACCCGTGGATATCTAAAATGGTACCAATTCGAACTCGAACATTATTATACGAAAAGGATGAAGAGGACGCGCAAAGGTATCGTTTATTAAACAGGTACTTATCTTAATATTGAAGCAGCGCTTCTCAATCGTCGAGTATTGGATAAGGGACTAGGTGGGCGTACTTGACAATGTATCGAAGGGTTCGCTCTTCAACTCGTATTGACAATAGATGGGAAAATATTTCATGATGATTCGAATATTTTATTTTAAGTGTTGTGACATTTCATGAGAATAGAATCCTACATTGATTTTTTTTAATGATATGAAACATAATTTCAGAATTATATCATCAGATATTCTCATATATGAATTTCCTATTTCCATTCGAACGAAATCACATCGATCCGATTCGTCACGTGCGAAACCATCACCGCATAATTCATACTAAACGACAAACGTAAACTTATTGACCACTCTGTATACGCGAAGACGCCTTCGAGTGCGACTATAACTATTTTAAACGGGGAATAAACGCGCGTACAAAACAAGCAAATTGCGTCATTTTCCCGACAAATACAAATCCACGTATAGGTATGTATGCGAGTGTAAATATTCTGCAGTCGTTGGCGAATCGCTAAAACGTGGCATTCGGCATGCAATCTTTTGCAAATAATGGCACATAATTTTCGCGAGGAGATATCGAGACGCCATCATCGAAGCGCTGATCGACTCTTCGATAATTTCGCGAAATCGCACAAGACATTTCTTCGACGAGGAGTCGAATAAACGACGCACTCTCTGTGTCCATTGTAAAAGTTATAGTTCTGAATAGACTGACTTTTAAACATTTCCTAGATGCACAATTTACAAAAAGCGTTCAACTAAGAGGAAGTAGTAAAAAATATAATGAAAGCGCGTCTTTATCGAAGCGTACAACCGGTCAACTTTATTCGTAGAAGACGAACAATGTGTCCCCAGATTGGTAGAGCGACGATAAAAAATTTGAATGAAAGTAGACAACCTTATTTGCGCAAAATCGAACAATACGCATATGATTCCATAGACGACAACGACTGCAAAAGCTCCTGATTAAACATTGTCGAAGCATCAAACTACAACTTTTAATACAGACGTACGAAAAGATAGCGCTCGAGTGACATCTGAATGGAAAAATAACATTTCAAAAAATGATAACAAAGCACTGTGCAACGGAATATCTTAACGTGAAATACGAGAATCGCTTAACAAGAAGATTGTGTGCCGTCGTTAGAAATTATTGAAAGGGTAAATTGGCGTAAAAGTTTGTAAATCGATCAGTAGCTGGAAAAAAAAGGTTAAAAAAATGGCATTTACCATCTGTTACGGTCTGCACAAGAAGCGTTCGATTTCTACGAAATTGACTTAATATAAACCGCAAAGCATTTCGAAGTGTTAATTTTACATCACGTCACCTTTCATTGATTTTTTTTTCCATTAAAACCTTTCTACAAAAGAAATCCGAGAATCAATTTCATCTTCAAACAAAATTCATACATTTCGATATTTGAATTAAAATATAATATGTACGTAGATTCAATCATTTTGAGGAGATGTGAAATCGACACATACCCCACTTAAGGTGTTAACCGAAGGGACTAATTTGGTCCGAGGACCGACTCATGGCCCGAGACAGGGTCTAATCATAGTCCCACGTGCGTTCAACTTTGTTGTGTAAGGATTATGAACTCTGCGAAGGTCCGAGAGGTATGTACAACATAGGTGATGCTGTAGTACCATCTCGTGTACCCGTGTAACCCTTGCCTTACGAACAGGTTCAATCTCGACGAATTACGGCCGTGAACCTGTCGATTGCGATTCACACCTCGTTTCCAGACGATTTTAGACTATTTTATGTACGTTTCCCGATTATATAAAGCTGAGAACACGCTATTTGATTGAAATTTCATATGACATTGAGACTTTAATTGAACACAACTAGATAGTTCTTTATATCCCTGAATACAATTACCTTCTCCATAACTATCCTACATTCCTGCCCCTTGCATCCAGATCTACTATGTATAATCAAATTCTCTCTGCTTATAACAGCGGTTATACTACGAAATCATTTGATTAAATTTAAAATTAATTAAAATAGTTCAACATTATGGATACAAAATACATGAATGATGAAAATTCAATGCATCCTCACACAATATCGGTCAAAAAGCAACAATGTTGCAACACCGTCAATTTGTCGAAAAATAAAAAGCTTCTTTCACTCGCACGCACATAATCAAGAAGATAATTGAAATTGCATTAAAAATTACAATCTTGTGATGCTAACAAACTATACTTAAAGTTCGCACCACGAAAGCGCAGGATGTTCCCGATTCACAGCCTATCAATTAACGTTGTGAAAAACGGTTTACGTGACCGAAATTGAATTAAAACACAACAGTGTGTGATGCATGAATAATGTAAATTGAAATTACATAGGTTCATTTGTTCCCACCCCGTCGAACAAGAGCGTATTGTGTTATTATTTTCGGATGTAATTGTTTTTTCGAGTTGATCTTCCGACTTTTGCCGACACACCATCGTCCGGTGTTTGGCACGCGATACGTCGAATCTGAAATTAAATTGGATCGCAAAAAGTGTCGGGACTGAAAGGGTTAATTTTCAAAGGTTTACTGCATTACGCGAGTTGGCAACAGCCCGAGGATATCACGTATTTATAAGAAAAACACGCGATTCGAAATACTAAAAAACCGCATTGTCATATTAGGCTATTTTCATATATCTAGACTATTGTGAGAAATTGTCTTGAAAATTTTGTACTAAATTGGTTTGATTATTAATTTTAGATTTTAAGACTAATCAAATATAGTTCTTAATATTGCACTTGACATCGAAATTCGCATTGATTTCCATGAAATATATCGATCGAACGAAAACATCATTCGGAAGAGATAATTGTCGACGTGGAAGTATAAAATTAATATTTTATTAGAAAGCTCTTATTTTTGATAATATTGCCTAGATTCTTCACAACACGAAATTTACAAATAAATATATTTTTACACTCTACAACAACTGTTGCATAATAATCTCTTCAGAGGGATGTTATCGTTTAATCAAATTTTCGCAAGAAAATTATTTCAAATGTTAGTGCTAAATGCAATATTAAGAACTTTACATGACCACTAATTGAATTGTAAAAGAAACTGTAAGTCTAATCAGTACAATTTTTACAAAAAAAAAAAAATTAGAAGTGTCTAGAATCGTTTGTAAGGTGTCTGTAAAACAGAAATTTATTGTGAAATTGTTCGCATATTACAACCGTTATATTTGATTCATATGATCACATAAAATAGTCGAACTAAAAAAACTTACCACGAGAAAATAACATATAAATCATACATCTTTCCTACGTGGATTTCATCAGATAAAACGAAATTGCACGGGGCTAAAAAAATAAATACAGTCCGATACAATCATGCTAAATGCATACGAAAATTTTATATATCCCGCTGAAAATTAACAAAATATAAAGCTCACTTATTATCGCAATCATTATGATAATGATGATTACTGTAATTATGAACGTATGTACCATTTAATTCGGAACTTTTCGATGCAAATTTAGCCACTCGTTGGGAACGAAATATTCTTTTGTGACCGGTGAAGACAATAACATCGACAATAAAATGAAAAAAATGCAACAATTATCGGGAATTTTTTGATTTCGAAAGTGGTAGAGCTTCGTATACACTTGAAAACTACATAGCCACAAACATATAATTGTATGAAAATTAATATACAAATGAAATTTTATGAAGCGTAAAATTGGAAGCTTCGCATTTTCCTGAAAAATAATTATTAACTGACAATGAGAATGGTGATGTGTCTAATAAAGAAATTTTAGTATTTGTGTAAGCGACGATTTCTTAATCAATAGAAAAAAAAGATAAATATAATATATTTAAACATGTTGGCTTTGCCGTTCGAGTGCTCACGATAATGACGCTTCGAAGCGTTCAATTACACAAATAAATTACTGTGAATTTAACGAAAATGAAAATGTAATACAATGAAGAAAAAAGAAAAAAACAATTGTCTGAGAGTCGCATGACGTGCTCTGCGACACGTGAAATTACTGTACCTTCGTTTGAGTGCGGCCTTTTTACAAATTTCATATGAAATCTAAGAAAAAATAAAGGCGAACAAATACTGTATTGTCACGATATGATTTGAAGACGAGATAAAAATTTGAAATGAAAACGATTTTCGATGAATTCAGATTGAAAAATATTTCTAAGAATCATTAAGAAAGTGGTGCTAGAGGAATTTGATACCCTCTTCTATTGTATAATTGGGTACTTTTATTTAACTATATCCTGAAAAGAAAGGAAGGATATCTCCTCTGCGATTTACTGAGAAAGCGAAAGAAAAATTGACAAGATGCCCTTTGTCTCCGCCCACGGCATGTGCACAATTACCACATGACTTCTTTTACGGCTACCTTTTGGCGATCAATACACAATTAATCCGATGATACGAACCCACGCGAACAACGGATACGATATTATTATACGAGGAGATGTTTTCAGGGACGAGACATAAGATCAGACAACGAGTGTCAAACTAAAAAGTTATGAACGGTTCGCTTTAACGATTACATGAACCGCGAATATGTTACACTTATCTTTTAACTTTATTACTTTGTAAATTAGTATACGTTCCTCGTCTACTGATATGTTTCGACCCTCACACGAATCGTGATTTTTTTTCTCGAAGCGAAAATAATCGACTCGTTCTGAATTTAATTTCGTATTTGATAAAATGTAAAATTAATCTGGCGTTTGATGTTTCAACAGTCAAAGCAAAAGAGATGGTCGAACTCGTTTCAAACTTATGCTGATACAAAATCTGCATCGTTTGTCTGACAATGAGAATTGTTGAGCAAACAGACGAAACTCGTGAAAATAAATACGTTGCATAGATGCAATATTGTGTGAGCAATATTGCGGGTTTACGTTTGACATTTCTCTTTCTCTCAACAACGATAACGTGTACGTTTTGTATTTATTTGTATATATTTGTTGTAAGACACGGAGAGCATTATTAAAACAAAGGTAAATTTCAAATACAAAAAGCGTTCCCATAGAACACAACGAGGTACAGTGTCGGCGCGTGATTTCATGGAAAAATAAATCACATTATGGAAACCTTCAATAAGATTTCCTTACATGAAATTTTAAACCAATTCATTTTTCGTAACAAAATGCATCTATAATAGAATAATGAGATTCAAAAAAACATTTATAATAATTCGTTCATGAATATTATTAGACGTTTAATAAGCTGTACAAAAAAACGAACAAGACAATTTTCAAAATTATCATTAATTCAGTAGCCATCTATACGGAGGATTTCACGTCCTTTGCAAAACTTGAGAGTTATTCGAACGTACTAAAACACAAATCTCCCTCGAACCGAACGTAAATAAAATACAAAAGACTTGCACACACCGCCTTTGCGGCAATCAAAATCAAAAGTGGGAACGCAAACAACTCGGACTCGTCTGAGTTATGCCTCAAAATCGTGAGTAGAAACGCCGCTGAAACACTTATTGATAAACCAACGAACGAAGCAGTTGAGAGGGCCCTTCCTCACCTCGGCCCGAGGCGACAGGGGTCGTCAACCGACGCTGAAAATGGTTAACAAACCGAAAAATTTACTGGCCAAAGCGAGCGAAAACTGTACGAGCGTGCAAACAAAGATGCTACGCTGAATATGATAGGATCCGTTGATACTCAACGCGCATCGTGTGAAAAATTGCAAGCCGAAGGAAGTCGACGACTTGTCGTTTGCGCTGTGTGAATGATTCATTAGATGCTGATGACACGTTTACGCTCATATTAAAGAAAATAATGATACATATTGTTTTATCTTCGGTCTATTTTCACATGAAGACATCTGAAGATAAATGAATGGTGATGGTGAAGATGATGGCGATGCAATCAAAAGTTACGATGCGATCGAATTAATCAAATAGTTCGCAAGCTGATGTATTATTATCGCCTTTGCCGACTGCACGATTTTCAAAATAAAAAAGAGGTGTGTTGAAAATTTGATATTTGGGTTCGCGAGTCGTTAAAGCAATTGGACCGAAGGAATATACATAAATTCGAAATTAATATTTCAATTTGAATATGTTTATTATTAATTTTCGTATATCTGATATGAAAATTTGATATAATTAATACTCAATATTGAGAATAATACGAGATAAAATTCACAATAACGAAATTAAAAAGAAAATTTTCATAATATAACAATACAACGACATTTCAAACATCAAATTATATTTACTGTACAACATACTTATACTTTTAATAAAGGTATTATTCAGAAAACATACGACATTTTCGGCAGATGTGATGAATACATAATGCCAATAATATGATATTGAATAAAAAATATTGGCTTTTATAATTGATAATTAACGATAATGTTGGCTAAATTCAAATTCATAATATTTTCTGAGTAGTTATAAGCATATTTTCACATTAGATTAGCATAAATAAGTAATCAGCCGAAGGATAACGCACCGAGAAATTTCTTCGAGTATAAATTATTAACAGTAATCTTTGAAATGTACTCGATTAACATCGTGCGATTTCTGCGAACCTAACGAACTCCATGCGATATGATAAAATTAAGAAATTCTATAATAGAACATGTAAAATTCATTCGTATGGATAAATCCTAATTAGAAGATGCATAGTAATTAGCAATTTGCCAAATAGGAAGTCATTATACCATTTTGCCAGGATAATCGTGATGATGGGCTGATGAATCAAAGTAATCATACTCAGCATGATCATTAATGCGCTTTGCACATTACCGATATAATTCCAATCATTATAATTTATCGCATTAATTCAATGTTGTAGAGGGAATGTTTTGCGAGTAATAAATATCTATTTAAGGTAAAAAAATTCACATATTAATAATAGCGAAATAATCTCAATTAGTTTTGATCATCAGAGCACACAATTGGCAAATATCATCAAAACATATTATATATATGTATTGTTTCACTCCCATAGATATATTTAATTAACTAAGAAAAATCATCGAGAAAATCCAATAGTATTTGAATATCTTTTAAACAAGACGGCGCATCTTTGAACAAATTTCAAACGAGCCCAATCTTATATTCGAACCATTTTCGAGATAGTCTCTTGAGCATTCCTCGAGTAAATAATCTATCGACTATCAATTAAGGTGGCTACCACCGGTCGGAGGGACCGATTATCTAAAACAAGTTTTTAGTTACGGCGATTAAAGTGCTCCAAGAAACTGACCGGGTGTATCTATCACTCGAGATAATGCATGCATTCGCTGAGGTGGAATCCTTTTACAATCGTCGGTGAAAAATACATAATATAATAGACGCGCAAAAATAAAACAAAGACGCATTCACACCATAGCCTTTTTCTGCCACTGGATAAACTGGCATTTTGATATCCATTGAAGTGTACCCCGACGTTGTTATCATTACGTTGTATCACATCGCTGATCTTTGAAAAGATCCAGAGCATCTTCACAGAATATTAACTCATTTTCCGAAATTATCAAATTTGAGTAGTAAATAGGAAGAGAATTGTCAAAAAAAAGTGCGAGATTCTCGGAGGAAGGCAACTTTATAATATAGGACTGATCATGATGATTAGAGTGAAACACGGACTCAAGCGTGGATGGAGCTTTAGAATAAATTAGCAACAGATGCGAACGATATCTGAGGTCATCGTCGGGGGTCAGACGTTGAGATGGACTTTGAAAAAAAAAACCGGAGACGAAAAGCTAATATTTATTTTATACGGCGGGCGGCGAGAAGTGTTACGCTTTGACGGTCAAAATAATTGATAGCGATTTCGTACTACTCATCTCTAGTTGGCTTCGGTGCGGATTGTTACATTAACTGAAAGCCCACGTTTCGTAATTTGCTGTAATCATGCACTGACATCGTACGAGGCGTGCAATCGTTTACACTCAATACGCCATAAAACCAGGGGTGCTTGCATTCATATTCTAGTTTTTTTATTAATTCAACATTTTTAAATATACAAAGTAATAAAAAAATCTGACTGACTTTTTTTTGAGAGATCATCTTTCGTGTAACCATCTTTTGATTTCATACTGAATTTTTTTTGATAAAACATAAATTGAGATCCCTAGATAATATCTCATCCTTGTTTCGAGCATAACAACCGCCTACAATTTTGATAAATTGAAATTATTATAATAGCTGACCTCGTATCCACGGGTCACAATCTCTCGAGACACTTGTAAAGGCGAACAGTTAAAATATTTGTTCACATACACAATTTCTAGATTCCGATAAATCAAGCCGTCCACTCTCGTAAGAACGCGTACATAATAATAGGCTTTTGTACGAAATTCTCTCAAATGCCGAGAAACGAAAGAATAAAAAGTGGAAGAGATCATTTCGATACGGTTACGAACGTGTAATTAACAAGCCACACGCGGCTGCATTTTATTCAATTATCTTAACAACCGATTTTGGACTTATTGATAAATAATCATCGCTGCGAGAGAAAGTCAGTCCAATGAATCGAACAATTCTATGAAATATACAGAACAATATATTGTGAATGAAATAAAAGCAGACAGAAATTTAGAACGGATCTGTTTGATAACGGGAAAGCTGACTTTACATATTCAGACGATGCGGTTGGAGCTTTCAACACTGCAAAGTTCACTGTCCATCAAGTTGGTGTCAGTGAAACCAGATAACGACATGGCATAACTTAACACGGATCTCATACTAGATCTATCTGAATTTTACTAAAGAAACTCGAATCAGACAATATATAAACAGTTTTAATGCATAAACTGACTTACTACATAAAACAAAAAGTCGAGACAAACGTATTTGATGCGTTTTCCAAAATTTCCTTTATTGTTCGTCATTCAGGAAAGATATTTCACACATTAAAAATTTCAGGCTATTACAAGTGTATTGATATTCAAATCTATTTTTTTTTTTCGAAAAGTGGAGTTGATCACTTTATGCACTGGGCGAATCATATCTCAACCTGTACAATTACAAATAAGTATGCAATCGATGTGAAAATAATTTTATTACGAAAACCACAATTCATGAAATTTCTTTACACAAATATCACATACAGTAGTAATTTATTTTCAACCAGCAATTCAAATAACAGTTAATAAAAACATGCAGTGAATATAAGCATTATGTCATATTGTATGAAAACTTAAACAATCCTTTTGTATGCGGAAATTTCTCAAAGAACGGATCTTTGTAAGAAAAACATTGTACGGATCACGCGATGCGTATTTATTCGGTTTTCACAAACGGAAAGAGATAAAAGGGAGCATACACGACAATACACTGAATATAAATTTGAACAATTTTTCATTTGAGCCTTAGAATGGAAGTATTCATCGTATAATAATTTCTTTAACTCAACAAGGAAAAAAAATCAATGAAAATTCTAGGAATTTACTAAATAAATATTCGTAAGAAATAAAAAAATGTATCTAGTATTTTCCTCGTTGATAACAAAGTTTCAATATCGATTTGAGTTTCAATGGAACATTACACGCCATTATACACCGGGCATACAGCAAACTCCGAAGACGGGAAACGGAAATTTCTATTCACGATGGAGTGGGATCCAGGAACGAGAAGGTCGACCGGAAGGAAGGAAGGAAAGGGTCAAAAGGACGAGAACGTAAATAAATAAACGTACGTCGACGATGTGGTGGAAAGGGTTTATACGAGCCACGAAGAAGGACTGTGGGGTGGATCTTTACGAGACGGCATTCGAACGCAGTGATTCTGAAAATGTATTTAAAACGTTCTGACTTTCTTAAGGATTGGGTCAGAGAAATATCCAGATTTTGAATTTGTAAAAAATGGCTAGTTATATTTTGATATTCAATATGGTTCACAGTAGAGACAGTAAGCAATTGGACAGTAAATGATCAACTAGACCACCGTTAACACTAACTTTACATCAAATGACGATTGAAAGGGATAAGGCTCTCGATTTATGATAAAATAACAATTTCAGTTTGAGAAGAGCTGATCTGGAATATCTGCCGACAAAGGACGAAGGAGTGTGAGGCAAGGGCCACTCTCGAGACGGCTGAGCGAGCAACCGACCAGCCGGGACATTGGCAAACAGTTGATGGACGCGTGTTTAGAATACTGCCTGTGTCTACACATGTGACTATGCATATGTGAGCGAACGTCTGAAGGCTTCGCATACGATCGTGACGTCTTTCGAAATATGCAAATATTGCCCAGATATGTATGTTGTAGGCGGAAATTTGCTCTGAGAACATTTATTTAGGCAGAGAGATTTGAGGTTTTTTTTTCTTCAAATAACTGTCCTCACTAATTTTGAAGTAATGTAGAAATGATGGCAAACATAGAAAAAGTAACTATTAAGGGCCGGTATTTTCATCTCTGTTTTGAGAATGAAACGAATTTAAATTACACGCACTCTCTCCAATAATGAGCTGTCAAAATTAGGGGAAAGAGAGATTCAAATAACACGAATAAATGCACATTCCTCATTAGACACATTTTGGATCGATTCCATCATCAACGGCACCAATCACACGGCATCTCCATACGATTCAATCGCGAAATTCCCTCGAGAGCAATCTTTATGGATTCTGACCACGACCAGCGCAACCAGAAAGACGGGGACACCGCTCGTGATCTCGTTAAACCCCAGAAGGAGGCCACTCAAAGAGCGGACGGTGTCCAATTATCAAAGTTTGCTCCGCTCGTCCCCTCTGTGTGTGCCCAGCTCGTGCGACATGCCTGTCTCAAAGTGGGGTTATATGGCGATCTCAAAGTGGGGCTATAATGCCGAAATCCGAGACGTCCCTTTGATGTAGTTTGACGTTGCTGGCAGTTGACCTTTGCCAGTTTTGAGGAATGTCAATATGTGCATGCTCGAAGATTTTGGGGGAGCTTTGCGTGAAAATTGCTCACGATTGTGTAGTTGTCTGATTTATGCATTTTTGAAACGTTTAGATGAAATTAGCGGTAGCTGTAATGATCGTAAAACGGCATTTGCGGTATTAATGCGTAATTGAGGTGAGATTTTTAGTATGATTTTATAACATTATCAACTATCTTTATTAGTGTAACACTTACTAGGCAGTAATAATTAAATTTGATTATTATTGCGATATGAAAATTTCATAGCGAAATAATTCTAAACAAGAATATCCTTCAATTGAATAAAATATATTTACGATCGCGATAAATTTGCAAAGATACTTTTAGCTACAATTGAAAAACACTATTACGAGGAATTCTGTAAATTTTTGAAAAATTACATAATGTTGCATTTTTTCGAAAATTGTTCACCAAATAGGTTTGGAAAATTTTTAATTTTCACATTATCATTCGAAACAACACAGTCTATTCTCGATTTGATAAAAACTCACAATATTCACCTTGAATAATGTCGTTCACGTGCTGGAATTCTTTTGAAAAAGCAACACTTGCTGTAACAGGATGCGGTCGTTCGCCATATATAATAGAAGATCGACATTTCTCTGGACATTACCGCGGATGGGACAACTTTTTGAGACGTCTCTCGACGATAGACAAGAAGGCCAATTATGGTCGAAACGTATGGTGAGAGACGTCGATGGCCAATAGAATAAATTGTCGGGGCCCGTCTATGAACGGAGTGTTGCTGCTCCTTTGTCGACGGTGAAGATCCGAAGATAATCTATGGCAATTTGTTGGGGGAACAGAACTGAAAATGTTCGGATTTCGTGTGTTAATTAACGGCTCGAGAGATCCGAAAACGGCTTCGAGATCGTTAAATGTAAACGTTATTGCGGCGCGTGACAATTCCGCTTGTAAACATATCAAAAGGCGATAATATTAAAAGAAATACTTATGCTAAACAGCATTCTACATTGTATAATGTAAAAAGACGTAAATAGTAAAACTTAGCAGTGTTTCGATAAAATTAAATAAAAAAATACATATTTCACTCATGTGTAAATATTATCATATTATAAATTTTAGAAAGAAAATACAGTGTCGTGTCGGACATTTTTCTCTATAGATTTAAGGAAGTTGCTCTTTTTCGTAAAATTTATACTAAATGGATTTATAGCTTCATTTATAGTTTAATGAGTGATCAAGTACGGTCCTCAATATTGCATTTTTCATCAATATTTGGAAAGATTTTTATTAATGCAATAGATTTATCTGAAAAACCTTCAAAATACAAAACGGTGAAAACTAAATCAAAACGATCGACGTGCGAAAATCTTCAATCAACCGAAGACCACCGAAGCACGCCAAAAAGAGCGAACCCATGACAAGACAACCGATTCACAATCCCTCTTCGAAGAGGCACGCCGTTACGTTCGTTGCATAAAATAAAGTGCGTATCGCTCAAAGCTGGTAGGATTTAGTGCTTTGCACCGCGGCTGTCGTCGCATCGACAACAACGGCACCAACCGGCTCCGTGCCATCCATGGTCTCGGTTGACCCTGGTAATGGTTTTCTTGCACCTGGGGACCTCCTCGGGCCGTCGATAAACCGGAGCCATCTCGGCGTGCACTTTTCCGATATGGACGAATGCAACAGGAATGCAACGGGAGAATGCCGGTAGACTAGCCTGTTCAATTGTTGTATCCATATTCTGTGCGTCAACGTGATATTCGATACAATTGTTTCTACCACTCTACTAAAACCTAGTAACTGTCGGTTGAAGCATTTGCAAGGAGGTTGCGACTGCGAAATTGAAATCAGCTTCAAAAGAAACATCAATAATATTAAATACTTTTACAGCACGGAGAAAGCTGCAACCCTGCAGTCCTTTGGGATGGTTCACTACTGCATACAAAGCTTCAAGCTCGTCAATTAGTTCAGTATCAAATTCACGAATTTTTTACTACTGGTTCTCACTAAGGACAGTAGATAGTCAATTAAACCAATGTGAACACCCTATTTGATGTCAAGTGAGTGTTAAGGCTACTTCAAACGCAACTGTCCAGTGAAGAAGACCAACGATACAAACCTATATACGAAAGCAAGGCGGCTATATAGGCATTTCGCCCAAATACAAACGTAGGTCCATTTCGTTAATCTCTTGGCTGGAAGCATGCACGTGAACTATCCCTTAACAATGGTCCAATTGACAATCTACTATCTCCAATGTGAACCAGGCATTAGAGACTCCAATGCAAACACACACAGAGAAAAATGTGGAATGTCGCGGTTATAAATTGTCAATCGGTCACACTTGACGACTGAACGTGAAAAGTCGACATCATCACTCCGGAGCAGATTCGTAACGAATTACACGCGCGTGAGTCATATTCATACAAAAGGTTGAAAATCGTAGATATTCTCTCACACCGGGAGGACAATGGATCTCACTCGGATTCAGATTTGTAGCACATACCACCATACATACATACACAGCATGCTGGAGTGCGATTGTCCTTCGATAAGGACACTTGGAGCATTGCATGTGTTCGATCGTTCGATCTGATGGTGCCATTGCCGAGTGCTTGCTGGGATTAGGGCCGATACACACGTGTCAGATGGAAATACGTGTGGGTCGTTACGAGTATGTTCGAATCGATATTGCATGATGGTTATTTATAATCTTCACTTTGAATAAATTTAATTGATTTATCGGAAAAAAATATTTAAAAAATACACATGTGCATAGTTCTCGTGAAAAAAGCCGCGACTGATTCTATCAGCGAATATGTTTCGAGCCGTATATCAGAATCGAAAAGCGATTGTTTTCTAGGAAGTTATTGATGATGTTTGGCATTGTTGTGAATTTTTTCACCGATAGCCAATCAATCAATCATCCCGCGTTCAATTTATTTAACGCTCGAGCAGGATATATCAATGTTGCATGAATCATTCGAATACGACACGTAAGCTATCTATTACATTTTATTTGTTTTACAAGTTAAATAGCACGTAGCCCACGCGTTAGAATATAAAACCTTATCCGATTTTATTGAATGAAAAAATGTGACGAATTTTCCGCAAAATGAGTTTTAGCACATGCCGAATTTATTGCCTGATAATGGTGCCTAATTGAAATTCGCAGAAGCGGCTCGTGGAACCCTTTTAAAACGAAACCGCAACAACATAATAATAGAGTCAATTTCTAAACAATCCATCACTGATTAATCATGCTGCGAAATCCAGAAACGTTAATCATACAGTCTAAACCGCAAATAAAACAGACTTATGAACCGGTCGCATCTTCCGACAATCGGCGAATTCTCAACATCGCAGATCATCGACGAATGAAAAAATAATAAACAGACTGTTTAAATATTGAAAGTAAAATACGATCGGATGGATTCCCTTGTTCCAATCAAGCGTTTCCTTCGAAGCCGGTCTAGTTAGCGAATAACCGATTTGAATACCGACTCTGGATGGACACCTGCCTTCGACGTTGACCACTTCAGCTTCGGCTAAACGTCGTTTACACTACGCAACAAAACATTGCACTTAAGAAGGGTTTCCCCTCTAACGACAAGAAGCACCAGCGACAGTGTGCGACCACAATGCGAAACCTATCTTTATGTTTCTTTTTCGCTCTAACTTTGGCATATATTTTTATCTCATGAGAAGTGCAATGTATCGTTTCATAGTGTAAACGACGTATACATAACATTGTATGCACACACGAGGTACGGAATAACACCGGCGGACAAACCGCAGGCTGAAGGAGGAGGAAAGAAGAAAATCGCACGTTCGAAGTAGCGTCAATTATGCGATCGTGAACAAACAAGCCGACCCCGATATAATTCGACCAGATAATATAACCTGCTAAGAAAGCGAAATGCGTGGTTTTTTCAAAGAAAATTGGCCTTTTGCACGATGCCGACAACTGATAAAGATGAGATTGTTCAAATCTGCACGATGCCTGTCATGAAACGACACGAAGTCATCAATAGAATAATATTTAAAAGATTTCTATAAAATTTAAAATTAGTTTAATCACATATAAAAACTCAATAGAAGATAGTCAGGGATGTAATAAAAGCTAGTCAATAAGAAACCAATTCGATTGGCTCTTATCTGTAAACGAATCGGAATCGATCGACCAGTTTTTCACACCGAATACGTTTAAGATTTGAATAAAATAATTATTAACGTTATTAAAAGTCGTGTCTCTTTTTTCCGATGTCGTTTATTATTCGATGATTAATGATCTGATCGTACGCAGACATTCTATTATGCGCGTTTCGATCGTTCGAAAGTGGTTTATTTTGAACTTGATTCGCGTGTTAAATGTCACGAGCTTAAATAAATAATGATACCGCGTTTTCGAACGTGATCGATCTTATTATTGTATTGAGTGTATAATAAGTACATTGAGTCGGCGTATGTTAAGAAACGTCGATATTCTCGAGGTCGTATTGTTCAACGGTTTTAGAAATGGCCGAAAAAAATCTCTGTTGATTCGCCATTCAAAGATTTATAAACGTTATCGCAATACGTTCAGATCTAGCGTTAGTTCGATAATTTTGATTGTAATCGTTGAACGGGTCCCGTGTTTGCACGATTTGTCTACTGTCGAAATTAATGACATCTTTTGGAGAAAAATGCAACATGTGAATATATTCAGAATGAAATTAATATCCTTGGCATAAATTTTAAGGGGGTAGATTTTCATGCAGTATAATGTGATTTTCCGCTGGAAGCAGCCGGCCTAGTGTAGAAACGCCGTAACATTTTCCAGACGGATTTGACTTGAAACTATCGGCAGTCGTTAAGATATTAATATATTTTCATAGATTCATACAATTTCTATCCAAAAGGATTATGAAATAGAAGCACGTACGGGGTCTTAACATAATTTATACCGAGCGGATTTTAACGCGCTTCCTCTCGACTCTTTTTCTCAACGCATCACTATGCATTTGTGAAAATCGATTGTGCATGAATAGAGTATGGTACGCACGTTGAATTTACAAGGAGGACACGCATCGGACACGACCTGCCACTCTGGATGACGTTGACAAATGACCGCGGTCTTGCCGAGGGAACGGTGTCAATCCCGATGGACTTTTAACCTCGGATCGCGTTTCCTGCACGTGGAACTCTTCGGCGCAGTGTTGTGACGTTTGAATCCTATCTTTTCAACTCTCGTATCCCGGTTTTCAAGTCAGAATAAAAGATGAAAAATGCGCCAACGGTCGAACTATCCTCAGTTCGGCATCTTCGGTCTGTTTACTAATGGCGTATCCACATCTAAGCTGGCGCCTAAGCACTATAAATTGCACAACATTTTTAATCTTTATTCATAATATATTATATTTTAATTTAATCTAAATAAAATAAAAATCCCGTTCAATTCGAGATGAAGTGAATCGTGTATGAAGATAAAATTTTGTGCAATTTGTTGTTTTTTATCATGCAATCGACAATGAACTTTAACAAGTGGATTAACTGAAGGCTTAATTCTACTTATTATAAAAACACTTCACCAAAAGATTATGTAGTAAAACGAAACCGAATGCAACTGAATATCATAGTATGTGGCATTTCGGGTTGCATAGAAGAAACGCAGCATGATATTGACAAAAATCTTATCAACAGGCGAATTAATTCATCTCGCTTCATTTTAACGAATATCGACTGATGATGGCCTTCGTCCGCTCGGACTTCCATCGGATCTGCTAAGTGGAGGAGTGCAATTGTTGCTGAATCACCTCGTTTAAACGGCGGCGCCACGGTCAGACACCCTCGACTTCTTGCAAGATGGAAACTCTCAGGTGCCATTAGACGAAATGACCGGGAGTCATTAAAGAGCCGAAATAATGACGCCCTCCCTACGAAAGCGTGACTCGGATTTGACACTGCGGAGGTACCGAGTCGGTCGGGTTGGAAACGAGCCACTTAAAAGTGGATGGAACTGCACATTTAAAACGTAAATGTTATCCTTTGAAGTCACAAATGAGCGGGAATGGATTATATAGGGGAATTCTTTTCGTTTCTGGATAGATTTTCACTCTAGGTTCGAAGAGTTTATGAAAAAAGTAAGTTTCTAATTAAACGAACAAAAAGAGTACTCTCTTAAAATGAATTAAAGTAGCTGAAGAACGGATGACCCAAGCTAGGCATTGTTTTCAATGAAAAAATAAAACTGTACCATCCTATAATTTAGACCTCATTTGTCAAAAAAATCGATAAAAAACCGATATCGATTGTTTTTCATCGCATCGACAAACGACAATCGTCCAGTCACCGGATGTGGCTCCTTCGTACCGAAATTGGTCCTCCGGTTCTGTTGTTGGCGTGAGACCGACTCATTGTGCCAACTGACTCATTGTATCAACTCTTCACAATCAACTTTCGGTTCTGGTCTAGAATTTGTTTTGAATCGTTCGACCGGAACGAACTGCGAGGGCAGGTGTGCATTCCGACAGGAACCCCTGCGACCACCATCGAATTTACCTTCGACGAAAACAAGGGTGTTTAAACACACTCCGATTGTTTTAGATGAAACATCTATTCGCAATAAATAATATCATCGATATAGACTCAATCTAATCCACGCATCTAGGCCGGGAGCTTTCAGCGACAAAACTCATCATACAGCAATGTTAACATCGTAAAACACACACAGTTAACGAGCGCCTCTTTATGATTATGACGAAAAAAAATTAACGACCCATCTTTTATTAGTGACCCTCGACACGAAGAGCCACCCGCTGCCCGCTCCTTGTAAACCGTTCGTGTTAAAAGTGTTAACCTGTTGGCTGCCGAAATTCGCGTGGTGCAAAGCGATCCCTCTTCTGCTACCCTCTTTTATTCCGAAAAACCCGCCTATGCGTTCAGATTTGCATTTTAATGACATAATCTCGCGATTTTACAAGGATCGAGCCGCTTATTTATCGAATCCTGGATGCGTGTGATCTCGCCGTTAAGCCTCGAAGAACAGTTTTGCATATTTGTTGTTAATAAATCGCAAACGATGATCGGCCTCTGTGCACATGCCGTAGTGCCTATAATATTTTAATGCTCGTCGAAAGGTTTATTGGAAATTTTCACGAATTGTGATAAACTGTGCATGCAGCGAGCGTGGCTTGATTTTATTACAATATTATGTATAAGTAACAATTTCGTTGAGCTCTCATAAACTGAAAATTATTATTCAAGTGAAAAGTTTAATAGTGTTTTAGTTATCATGAACACTTGACAAATCGCAAAATTTGAAGGTACAAAAGTGCACATAGGAAAATGCACGTGTTTCAGAAGCGTTTTATCGCTTCGCAAGTTTAACGGCAAACGTATAACGTTTGTTTACGGTACGTTAACGGCCGCGTTAATTCGACTATGTGTTCGGTAATTTAACGGCCGAAACGTGGTGCTGTTGCGATAAGAGTGTCCACAAAGATGAACAAACCATAACATAACGTAACACCGTTTCATAATATCGAAATTTATTATGTGAGGGAATCGTTGGTCGAGAGTTAAGGTGAGTTTATGCACACGATGAACGTAAATACACAGACTTGAAAATGAATTATTTTCACATGAGGGAAAATATTTTTTTTGAGAATAGAAAACTCGAACCCAGCATCATGAGGAAGCCGAGTACGATGTGAAATGCACAAACGCTTTACATCGGTTGGCAATCACGAAACATTAAGAATTCCAAAACGTCAAATATATCCGTTGAATGAAAGGCTCATTTGTGCAAAGCCGCTTTCGTACGAACGTCAAAAGCACGAAAGATGTTCAAATTGAAATCAGCGTGTCGCCAACATTGCGACTGACGATGACGTACCATCATCATCGCGGTGTATTTACCGCGATATTTACGATATAATCTTGGGAAACTTCTGATGATGGATCGCATGAGGATCAAGATGAGTCGCGTGCACCGAGATGCATATCGCGGTCAACGAGACTGCACCATTATTAATTGCATCGAAATAAAATAAAATTATTAAAATCCACGAAAAACGAAAAGCGAAGGCTCGGGCCATTGAAAAAAAGCAATCCTCGAACGATTATAAACCCAAAAAAAAAAATGACGATGCACATTCGCTTCCCACCGAAAGTAAACCGACGCTCATTAGCGAGCCGCTGCTTAACGACAATTTGAATGCAGCAATCGATCAAACTTGCACCCGATAAAAAAGATCGAAAATGCATTCATACAACGCACAATGAAAAACGCGTCCTCGAACCGAAAAAAATGCAAAATGCAAAATGAAACCGCGAAACGAACCGACCCCGTGTCAGATTTGATTCTTTCGAAATTCCGAAGCGTGTAAGAGCGGTATGCAAATATTTTCTTGTTTGCTTTTGATGTCCGCTCGTTACCCAAAGTAAGCGATCACTCTGGACTTTTTGAAAAGTCGAAGATGATTTCATTTCTGTCGGGTTTTTATCCGATCGGGATCGTTCATAAATCATTTCGATCGATCGTGTCAGGGGGACGATTAAAAGATCGCGTTCGAGATTATACTGCAATTTCAAATTGTTCAATTTTATTATATTTGAGCGTCCCAATGCATAGTATGATAACTGCACTTTTGAAAAAAAAAGATTTAAATATCAAAGCGTGTGAAATATTAATAAAAATTAAATAACCTACCATTAAATGACAAAATTTACCGAATAATTTATAATTTATATAGGAGTTTATTTTAATTAATTCTGCACGATTAAGTGAGCTGAATGTGCATTTATAGTTTTGAATAAATAGAATAATGAAAAGAATTATGGGAACATTAAAAAACAAATTCATCGCTTTTCTCGACTTTTCATTTTTCAGAGTTGATCACTTCGTGCTGATTCATACACATTTTAACTACAATATGTGATTCAAAAAAGAACAAAAAAACCATTGTCAAAACTTGACACTTCCAACTTTGCAACATCTTATCAAAAACAGTTAACATCCTTAATTAAAACATCACAAAAAATACAAGCTTAATAAAAAAAAAACTACACCCATACACAAAACAAACAAATTCGCAAAGCGGAATCGGACGATGCGTAAAAAAAACCGGGCAGACGCAACCGGTCTCAATTATAAATTTCGACCTACACACGCACACACGGGCGAATCGAAATTTGACGGAAAAAAAGTGGCGGGGGTAGTCCGTGTCGCCTCTCGTCAAAATTTGATTTATCTCGTCGGCCAATCAGCGAGCGTCTTCGCGAAAGAGGCGGGGCCAGACCGAGACGGACGTATGCGAGCTTTTGCGAGTGCGAGAGAGATGGAGAGATGTGTCGCGTTCACACCTCGAGCGCGCGGAAAAAAAGTGCGCGCGCGCATTGTTCCACGAAATTTATGCGTTTCGCGCCAATAAAGATGCGCAGCCATTTTTGTCGTGAATTTAATGCCGTTTCAAAGTCTAATGTTTTATAGGCGATTAACTATGTGAAATTAGAGTGCAATTGAATTTGATTTATTTGTTATTTTTTTTTTCTATTGAATATAGAAGAATAAATAGTGCTCTTGTTTCATATGAATACCAACAAATGCTCAATCAGACATTTACGGCCTAGACAGACAAAAAAAATTAAAATACACGCGATTCTTCAACTATGAGCTGTCAAAGCAGGCTCTGAGAGAGACAGAAATACTACAGTTCTTACAACAATATATGCATCCATCTCTTCCCCCAGATTTTGACAGTAGCTGAAAAACAGCGTGTAGTTTAAATACGTTTTATTTTCAAACTAGAGGTGAAAAGACCAGCCCTAAATCACATCTATCAAAACAGAGACCAAAAATTCAATTTATCATTTCATGCCAATTTCACTAGATCAATATTTATGATAAGTAAATATAACTTACAATCAATCATTTGGGAAAATTTTTCAAAAGACATACCTGAAACAAGAAAAAAATTATTAGTAATCGAATTAAAATTAATTGTGCAATTGCGAAAAATCACATTCGTTGTAGAAAAAAGTATGATAAAACATTTACAGGTGTAATATGTAAAAGCACAAAATACAATGCAATGCATTGTACGTAAAAAAATAAGTGAAACAAAAAGTTCCACATAATATATTGCGCATTTCAAGAAACAAAGAGATGAAAGATAGTGCCCATGAGCGCTTTCCCGATTTGCTTTCAATTTGTATTTCCGAGGACAATAAAAAACTTTCTCGTTGTAAATGAACAGCGAAGGTGTTATAAATTGTTGATATTAAATAATGTTTGCAAATGCAGATGCGAAATACCTATTCGAAATCAATAGATGAATAAATTTACAGATGAATTGAATGGGAATAAAATATGAAATTTACTCAATGCCTAGTAAACTTCATACCATTACAAAGGCCGAATAAATATTTTAAGATCTACACAATCAACACGAATAATATTCTTGAATACGTTTATTGGTTCGCATATGAACCAGTACTGGTCAGCATAGTTGTGAAGCATCGATCGTAAACCGGCGAACTGAGAACCTAATAAAACCATTTATATGCGTGTTCTATTCGAATCAAAAAATATATGAGGATTGCTATCAGTGAAAATTTTATTAATTTCGAATCAAATGTAAAATAAATTATAATTCTATCTCCACTGAATAAAATTGGATTAAGAATAATGTCATTTTTTATTTCTCGGTGCCAGTTCACACTTGAGACACCACACCAGAATCAAGGTCGCTGCAACCAGTAAAGTATATAGAGCTATATCGAATGATGCACATTAAGTTGACCATCCAATCATAGTTATGGTGTCTCTAGTATGAACTAGCGCTTATGTTTCATCCACACAATGCCAACAACATTCTTCATTTACACGATGTGGACGACAACGAGGAACGAAACTGACGTCTCAACGGCGAAAAGGTTGGCAACTCGTACCATAGCGCATCCCGTGTGAAACCGGCCTGCGACCTAAAAAGGTAAAGGCAAAATTGGCTCTCGAAGCACAACCGATCTCCGGCGGTGTAAATCATACATAAAAGGGCTTATCTCAGGGGCGAAAATAATTGGCGCGAACGGCAGCTGGCGGCGACACCTCGCCAACAATGGCCAAAACAGCCTCGAAGGATAACGAATGCTAGATAAAATATTGCACAAAACTAAAATATTTCTATAATTTAAATGTTCAGACCTGGCCGTGCCCCCCTACAGCACCGTTTTCATAAGCATAATGTAATGTTTCATCCACACTACACAAATGGCAAACGTCGCAACGCGTTGTCGACAGGAGTTTTTGAACCGGAGCTATCAATTGAAATTTTAAAGTAAGGAAGGATAAATCGTTCACCGTCGACTTATCTGTTTTATAATAACATATATAGACTGCGATTCATATGATACGAAATTAAGTTCGGAAGAAAATTACGTAGTTCGAAAGCGTTCTGCGAGATAGCCATGTTCGGATGCGTTCACAATCATATTATGATGCTGTGCGCGAACCGTTGTGAGACTAGAATTTAGAATCGAATCTCATGAAAAAGCAGAAAATTCGTCTTGGATATACAAAATGAAATGATCCGAAAACGCACGTGTATTTTTCGTTGCATTTCCAAGTGACAACTTGCGGTCTAAATTCGAAATTATCCCGAGAACACTATCGAAGAGATATGATAAATCGATTCGACAATCGTTTGCGATAAATCAAAGACAGCTTTTTTAACATCTTGCGTGCCAACGTTCGAATTTACACGCACGCATACCTACAAAATGTAATATTTCTTCGACGCACATCAAATATTATGATTCCAATATGAATATACCTACACTAGAACCTAGATTTGCGCAATATGATATAAGGCGAGAAAATATCATACATGAGCCGCCTAGTGCGCAAAATTATTAAATAGCATAGTTATATCTTATGGTTAACAAACTTTGTAAGATAACTATATCTGAAAAATGGAATAATTAAGGCAATTGTGAAAAACGCATCAAACACGTGTGATCGTTTTCTAGAATTTTACGGAGATAATTAAAACATCTCCATGATAAGAACTCGCGTTGTTTCGAAGCCGCATAAAAATAGGTACAAGTGTACGATATAATATACGATTTTTTAGAAGTTCTTTGATCGCAGACCGCATAATAGATCGACACCAATCGCCTTACAAGCGAACCGAGTCGACAATATTAATGCGAAACGATTACGATGGACACCGCAATATGCTTGTGCACATGCGAGTTGTCTCACCAAAAAACAAATAACCCCTTGTGTCCAACGGGCTTATGGCGTACACAAGATGCCCATAATGCCCCGTCCACCATCGAACAGATCTAGTGTCCGACAGAACCGTTTAATATTAGATTTAAAGATCGGTTCAGGTGTGAACGCAGTATTATAGTATGTATACACATGATGGGTTTAATATTGTATTATGGGTAAGTTTCGCCTTTCCCATGGCACAGTGTAATGATAGCGGATGCAACGGACGGGTGTGGGCGCGTGATGGATAGGGCAGATTCTACGAAATGCAAACAGATTATCAATCAAACGTTTTCTTATATGGACCAGTGTACACATTGTGTGATCTGAACATTGAATAAAACGATAAATTCGGCTTCATATGCATTCTTTCACCTAATTTTAAATGAAAATATGAGCAACTGCAACAAAGTAAACCACACTGCGCGTCGACGCGTATGTCAATTACGTCGTGTGGTTCTGACTCAATATTAATATTGTCTCGCTTATTGAATAAACGAGCATTAGATATTCAATGTTGATACTCGGGTGTATAACAATGAAATGATTTCCATCCGATTTTCGTACGGATATCGCGTGTCTTTTGTCCGACTAACGAGCCGGAGTCTCGGTGTTCCGGTCGAAAGGCCGCTTCCGGTCCCCGACCGGACTTGGCCACAATTTGTCCTCGCCGCGACCATTAACGCGTCTAAAAGAGACTAACGAGTCCTGTGTACGGAGTGGCCCAATTAATTCGAGCGATCCCATCAGATAACGCAACACTTTAGCGTTTTCGTAGGCGTGCTCTTTGTGTCAAGTTCAATTGCGGACGTTTTAATTGTATTGTACTTACTTACTTACCGTTTAATTGACGATATGTTTTTATAATACGGACAGGAAAACGATTGAATGATAGAATAATTCATAGTCTGCATTTTTTTTAATTACCTACTAGCGTCACACTTTATAGACTTAAAATAATCATGAGCCGTTATATAGCATTTATAACACAAAACAAACTAAATTCAAAATATCTGCATATTATTGCCGATAGAATATGTTTTGATTAAAACTTTTTAAAATACTCAAGCATCAAGAAAACAAAAAGAAAAATAAAATCTTCTTCAGATCTATGTGGTAAGTTGACACATCACGCGATACCCATCGGACGTAGGCACGCCTTGACCTCACCTAATATAGTATGTCCATGGCACATGGCATACGGAGGCTGAACGGCCTAGCCAAGGCCGCAAACTGAATAATTGGACTGATGATGGATGTGGAAACGATTAATTCTGTGACGGGTCGCCATTAGAGGACCACCCCGTTAACTATCGCATTAGGATTTAGACACGCAGGGGTTAATCGAGCGTTCATTTCTATTTAAACTTTTTTTTCAAATGGACTTCGCCTTCGATATTGAAATGGTCAAATCTGCTTCGGGAGCTTTGCATATGGTCTTGTGCACACGTCAAGTGCATTGCATGGTATGGTTTAACTGCTTTCGCGTGCATCGAACCAAACACACCGCGATCCGCGACAGGTGTTCGAAAAAGGTTGACGTTTGCTGCTTCTTGAGAAACGTCACCGCACGCATAATGAGTTATTTGAAATGTTAATTGCAACGAGTCGAGGCTCCGAGAAGAGCCCGGCAATCATCTCATTACCCAATTACGAATCGGTACAAGTTAACAGGTTAAGAAGATAAAAATGAAAACAAACAACAATCAGAAAAACATTTTTTTTCGTACGAATGTAATGCGTTGTCCACACAATGTATGTAAATGACGAACGTCGTCGACTTGAGTAATAGACTTTGACGCAGATTCTCAGATGAATTCTTTCATAAGGAGTCAATAACTTGAGTCAACGACGTTTGTCATTCACAAAGTGTGGAAGGCCTATAATACCGACAATTAAACAGAATCCAATTCGAAAGAAGACGTTCACACGTGATCCAACTCAATGAGTCGGCCGCTTCTAGTGTTAAACGGCAACTTCTCGGAAAAGCAATTATGTTTGTACTGTTAATCGAAATAAAGCGATGACCGCAAGACAAACAAGGATGTTACGGCGTCGGACACACCTCAAAATTTCCAGATAGGAACCGGTCGAAACGGAATGAAGAATGGACGAAAATATTTCATCCAGGAAGACAAATCGAAAAGGCAATCAGCGGTTCGGAAACGGGCCAAAAAGACCGATTAAAACCTTCCGGCTCGCGGACAATTAAATCGGAGAAGAAAAGTTACAGAATCCAAGCCAAATAAAGTGATGAAAAAGGCCAAAAGAAAAATAATAAATAAAAGTTCGTACATTGAGTGCGGCGGAACTCTAATAAGATGGCGTAAATAATTGTTCTCGGCTGAGCCCACGCGAAGCTGTCTTAACCAAATAAAGAAAATGGCCCAAGAAGAGTAGTTACGTGTGTAAAACCGTGTTCACACCTGAACCAAACTACTAATTGTCTCATTTAAAGCATCTTCAATAATTCAACATTAATACAGTAAAGACGGCATACGATATCAAGAAACAAAAAACACAAGACGGGTGATTTTTTTACGAAAATTTTCAGTTATAAAAAATTAAAAAATCACATTCAAATATTGCAAACATTTATTTTGAAATTTGAAGTAATTCAATTTGAACGAAACTAATTTCATTCCGAATAAATATATTGCTTTTTTCCCCAAAAGATTATGTTGAGTTCAACAGTATGTAGAAAAATCACGAAAACGCGGGACCTGTCATAGTAATGTACCTATCGTTGAATTAATATCCACAGCACGTTAATAAGTAATTACATTTATTCAAAAATCAAATGCAATAAAATTCAATATTTCACTTCATTACTATAAAATGTGTACTGAATAAACAAAAAAGAATTGCGAACCTAATTTGTACCATGAAATATACGCACATCAGATCTTATCGCAATAGAAGAGTTCGCTATTCGGCCCAAGTGTAAACACATTTAAACGTACATAAGAAAGAAACGAGAAGAAGAAGAAAAAAGAAGCGGACACGCACAAGAAGAAAAAGAAGAAGACGGCTAAACAAAAGTGGTTCGTTAACCTTGCTTCCTTGCTGTATTGCGCTCTGCGTTTTGTGAGAGCGGTTATATGGCGCATTGTTTTCTTTGATGAACTTCTTTTATTTGTATCGTTTTTTGGCTGTTGTGCTTTGGTGACCAAAACCGCGGCCGAGGAATGCGACCGTCGACCATCGGCTGCTGTCGATTCGTAACGGTTGTCGACACCTGAACTCGATTTGTCCGAAAATCATCGACGCGACCTAAACCCTTTTTGGTCAATCTAATATGATAATAGTACTAATTTGTATGTGACGCGCAAATCTAACAAGGCGCGTATTGATATTTTCAACGGGTTGATTATTCGCATTGAAATATTTTGAGCTAAAGGCAAATTCTTCCGCTCTGAAAAAAATTGACAAAAAACAAACGTTAATGGACAAACTGTTACAAACTGAAAAACTCTAAATTCGCAAGCGGCACGGCAGGATAGCAATTTCAGCTCGGCCATTTTTTATCTCGCGAGCTCCAGCCTGAAAATTTCCCGCCAAAAACAAGAAAAATAAACTTCGACTGAAAAATAAACGAAAACAGAACGAAAAAAAAACGACAACGGCAAAGAGAGCAAAACGGCCAACACGGTAATAACCGGCCGCTTCGGCGAATGCGACGCCCATAATAATGAAAAATATAAATCAACGCTGAAAAAAAAACACGGTTCGAAAAATTTCAGTGCGCGCTGAAAAAAAGCGAAGTTTGCTGAAAAATTGCAACGTGTGAAAGCAACACGTGTGCTGCGGGTCGAAAAAGTGCGCAATTTCGTCACACACCCGGCGCACTCTTTTTCCTGTTACACCGCGCATATATTGTTCAGCTGAAAATTTCGAAGACTGAAAAGTGTACTTTTTCACGTTGTGTCGTTTTTTTTTTCGCATATAGTGTTGTGAGGAATTCTGGACACTTTTAATGAATTTGAGAAATTTTGATTTTTTTCGTAATATTTGTACTAAATGGGCTGATGGGTTCTTTTATAATTTAAAGAGTGATCAAATATGATTCTCAACTTGATATTTGATTGGGCAAAAACATTTAAAACGATTTTTATAGAAAAATTCGATTGAACGAAAATATTACTTGGAAAACATTCTTCAAATCATAAAAGAAACTACGAACCCATTTAGGAATTTTTTTCAGGAAAATGCAACATTTATCTACATTAAAAATATTTAGAATTTTTCACATCATTGCGATCGCGACAACCGACAGTTCGTTAGGCGACTTATCGAATTGAATATTAGTTCGCGGATCAAATCATGATTATTTTAGATGAAAACCAGCATGGTTTCGATTCGAACGAACCGTCAGATCGATTAGCATTAATTCGGTCTCGCAATTTATTTGCTAGACGGTGCATATGCGAACAGACCGATGCACCGATGCATCCCGTCATGCATCACGAGGCTCAAATATCAATTAACAATTAGCCTGTTCCAGTAATCCACTGTACGGTGAAAATACACCCTGCTAACTGCACCATGCACCATTCATATCATACGTGTTATACGTCAGGATTCATTCGACGTTGTGATTAAAATGAACTGCATACGCATCAAAGCTTAATTAAAAGTAATTATATGAAATATCAGATGTCTACACTCCGCTCGCAATCTGCCAAATTGGCTCGTTAGACAACTTCTATCCAAAAGCTATTTACGTATGGTATTATCGCACAATACACGTATGGTCGGGTTCAGCTAATGGAATATCGGATATGATGTTTTTGGGGTGATCTAAAAACAAGTGCAGTAGCAAATGGTGTTGTTCATTTGCATAATTGCGGTAGTTTGAACGTCACTCAAACGGTACGTAAGTACGAGTCTCAAGTACTTGTCAGTTTGGATGAAACCACGCTGAAAGGTGCACTTAGTGGAAAAGACGCGGCACTTGGCTGCTTTTGCAATTATGATACTGTTAGATAAACGTCAAATTTTACTCAGGATCGAGTTCACGGTGGAAGTTGAAAATTTGATTGATTTACGATGGACGCTGAGAAAACGTTCAATTAATAATTAAACAGCAGTGAAAAACACTTGTATTTATTTATCATTTGTTATTATTGATATTGGTAGTCATTTAATTAAATTTCTCAAATAATCGTTGGCTTTTAAATGAATAGGGTTAGGAACTATGAAAAGTTATCAGTGCACGAAAAATGGCGTAAAATTCGGTCGAATTCAATCGACACTGATAAGGCAGGGAATCAATTTCGTAAAGCATTGAATTGAAACTTATTTAGACAGAACTCGAGCTAGTATCACAATGACACTGAAGCCCGACACGGTACGTACAAAAGAATTATACAGCTGCATTATTGGCTGTATATGTGTTCAAATATGAAAGTTCAAAGGAGAGTATTAGAAATTGCAATTAATCAAAACCGCTGTACCAAAATGATGAATATTGAACGAGCGCATGGCCCGAAAAGCGTCCGTAAAATGACCTCATCGACTTAACCCTTTGTGCCCTGAGCGAGTACAACGTCAGTAATCCGACACCATTCAATCCGCCATAATTGCACGTTTGCACACGTTTTAGCATACCGAGTTCGGCTCTGTCGCGCTTTTGACATGACAACTTAATTGGAAACGCGATGCGACCGAATACGTATGTATCCTCCCCATACGAATGCGTTTTAATGCGACGACAAAAGAAACGAGCAAATATCAATTACTGTAGCTGGATTTTTGAAAATTGCAATATCGCAACAATTAAGGCGATCGGTATCGTTTTTTGTCGGATGCGCAAAAGTCACGTGAGAGATAATCCGCTCAATATGTATGAGGGAATCGCGAAAGTTAATCTCCATACAATAAAAGTGGCTCAGGCATGCAACAATTGCCGCATTCTGCATTGCATTATTACGCCGAAAAAGTAAAAAAATGGCCCCGAATGAAAAAAGGATTAAATCCGCTCGATTCGAACGATTTCGCGATCAGACAAGAACAACTGCTCTCTTTACATATTGTTTTTATTCCAACTGAATCACCGAAATTTCATTTGAAATAACTCTTCGAGCGTTATGGCGTATCCACACATAGGCCACCGATCTAGATGTGGACACGCTATTTTGTCATAACATTAAATATGTAAAAGCGTAAAATTCAATTTTATTGATACAGATCCAAACGTTTCGATTGAACGAAATTCGCCAAATTATCGAAATCTACTGCATTATCGAAATCACCGGAAAAATACGTCTGATCGAAAAAGCGTTCTTTCGTCCCGAGATCACTGCAGAAAAAAAAGAGATTCAATTCAATGCGCGCGCGCATACCACTTTGGCGAAGGATCGAAACCGCAAAATAAAATAAAATACCAAAAAAATAGGTATACGAAATCGCCTCGTGATACATATAAAATGATCGCATATTTCTCTACCCTCTCCGAATATATGTAAATAAAGCGCGCTGTTCTCGAAAAGAAAGTGCAGATGTTCGAACGAAACGATACAGAGGTAGTTAAAAGTGGCATTTTGATAAGTCAATTCTAATTTTCACCTCTCAATGATCAATTAATAAATTATATAAATCGACTTCATTGTTTATGAAATCAATAAAAATCAAGACCAAACGATCTGGTCACTCCTCAAAGTGTTGATAATGAATGAAACGATGTTGTAATCGAATCCCCATTACGAAAACACCATCGGTTGTTAACCCCTGTCCCGTATGTGTAACACGGGTGGTGTACACAAATACGATTTGCATAGAAACAGAAGCAGCTTCACGACAATCCCAGCACCACTCTTCGGGACAAACGAACAAACATGACAAAAACATTGGTTAAACGTCGCCACATTCTACATGTAAAACACTGTATTTACAATCATTTATTGAGATGTTTTTTTTTCTATATATTTACACCCAAATTCCATGCAAATCGAGTATATAAATAGATAGATAGATAGATACACACTAGAAAAATTACGATTGGGATATCGGTAGATGTGACTAGAACCCATGGCCACATTTTATATTTTATCATTTTTACAGACTGTCGGGTTGAAATATGAAAAGCTAACAAAAGCTGTTCGTTCATGGTTTCGCGTGGGGTCCATCGTAAAGATGATGGTGTCTTCGCGTTGTTCTTTTGAACAAACACCGGAGGCCCAAGCAAAATAATGGCCTCATGCAACGATGCAACGATTCGTTTTCATTCCACTTCACAATTTATTGTGCTGATCCACATTTCTGCGTATGAATACTTATATATTCAAAGTGAAAATATAACAGACAGGGCTATCAGAAAATTTGGACTGCAATATTAATTCATGAAATTAATAGATACTATGTGTGATTATAATACACTCAAAACAACGAGTGGAATACTTAAATGAAAAAAGAAAGCTTTGAGCTTTTATACTGAAAAAAAATGACATATTATAATCAAGGGTGTAGATATATCGAAACTTGGAGGATTTGTAGAAGATTTGAAGGTGTGTGAAAATTAATACAATCCGTTCTAAACCTCAAGCTTCGCTATATTCTATCTCAGCAACTCGTGTTGCCATTGCCTCCTTAGCTCAAACATTTACATCTAACCCTTTCTGACACATGCAAGAAACAAACTAGATATGAACACTAGAGCTAAAAGACAACGGCAACGCGAATCGTAGCGGCAGCATGTAAACGAACCATAAAATCAAAGCGAAGCAAGGCAGCCCTGCCCCAATGCGTGTCCACATTTTGTCTACTGCAATTAGCAATAAATTTGCATCGGCCTGATGAAGTATCCGAGCCGTTGCAGTTTTTCACCGCAGGATAGATCGAACTAAGGTACATACATATAAAACCGGTCATCGTCATCATCGTCGTCGTCGTCTTCTCATTCGTGACGAGTTATTAACGAACTCGGTGTGCGTTTATGCGTGACGAACACCTGTATCGTGTACGTCACGCGATTCAAAGTTACATCGATTAGCGAAATGTCATACGAGGGAAACTCGGATGAATCTTCGACGATGTGACTTTTAAGATGTTTTCCACGTAGCTGATGAATCAGTATGTAATTCCATGACAAGAAATAAACGAGCATTATATAATAGACCGATCTAATACAGATCAATATAATTTAACAGTTTGTCTATTCATGAAAACGGTAGACTTGCCATAAGTAATGTGGAGCGAAGAGCGATGCTTCGTCAACAACTGAATAAACACACTAATCCTAAAAATATTCGTGAAATGCATAATCATAATGTTTTTTTATTGCTTATTTTTCACCTAAATCAACAAGTTTCATGTCATAGTTTTCCGTAATTAGCCAATTTCGATGCTAGATAACGAAAGTGTATCAATTTGGCAGATTCGTTCGGGCATTAAAAGCGAGTTAGCTTTCGTTGATTATTGCAATGGCGAATGCATGCGAAATGCATTCGCTAATTCTAATGAAAAACGTGGGCGCTTTGTCGGCCGAGGTGTTAAATCTGTTTTAATGTTTGTCGTAAATATACTGCGGTGCTTTAATCTGTGTGCTTTTATGGCCGTTTGTAATTAGAATATATACGATACGTTCAGTTAACACTTCGAATTAGACGAAATTATCCCTTTGTTTATGATTTATTTTAATTTAATTAGACTTTTCGTCGTTTTGAAAGGATGATGGACGAACGATCCTGTTACCATTTGCCAAATTTTTCTGCGCAGTGATTTAAAAGTCACGCTCAGAATAACAAACGACACTCCCGAAAAGAGCTTTTCAATGACATAAGTCTAATAGTTATTGATATTTGGGCACAACATGCATTTTCGACCATCCTAATTCCAACAATCGATTTCGATTTCTATCGACAAACTCCCAATATATCGGGATAATCATTGCGGTTATAACGAGATTTTTTTTTCCACCCATAAATATAAAAAAAGGCCCGAGGCTACGAATCTAACGAAAATAATCATCCACCGAAATTAATCGGTCGGAATCGTTTCCCGTTTAATTCGAGGGCGCATAATGGTGTTGCACATTATTATGCATGGTGGTGTTGCCTTTGGCCGGCGGCCATTTCTTCCACCACGGTTCCACCTCGCATATGTATAACGCTTCATACGTTACGACTGCGAAGCGATCAATTTACACGCTTTCAATTAGCAGCCCATAAAAACGAATCGGGCTCGACGTCATTAACATATTTCCATATTCATGGTTCGGCGGGAAACAATGCCACACGGATTTCGGAATGCGTTCTTGCATTATGAGATTCGAAGATTTGGATTCATGAAATTTTCAGTGATAAGAGTTTTTATAATCAGATTTGTCTACTATAACATGCATGTAAATCTAAGTGTACACAATTATCTTTTTATCATGATAACGAAAACATAATAGTTTACGATACAAAACATAATCAATTAAATTAAGCCAATGCCAAAAATTGGTGCACGCGATCGGCCTGCTGATGTCAACGATTTGATTTAAAAATAAATAAGAAATTAGTGAAAACAAAGCATTCGTAATAGGAATACACTGTGCAAAGTTTCCATAAATTTCGAAAACTGATTTGAATAAGTTGACCTGAAAAATTGCGTTTAATTGAGTTGACTTCACCGATGGCGAATTTCCATGAGTAGATCACAGAAAATAAACTTCTCGCGACAATGGATATGAAAAAAAATCCAACAATACAGAAAATTAGTTTATGAAATGCTCTTTAACACCAGAATGAAATTTGCTATTAAATCGACATAATAAACTGAATCTAATGCGTATGCAGCACGAAACAACCGACAGGTCTACACCAGATATTATCAGAGCACACTTTTCAATCCGCAACGTTCACAATACAAACGGCGAACAAGAACTTTTACGAATCACAGAATCACTATATCATAAAACCGAGACATTTTAACGAGTGAAAGCTTGTCGTTACCGGTCTGTGGGGCCGCGGGGTCTCCCCTTGTTGCCATAACTTATTATCGACAATTTGTTGTTGCCGTCGTTGTTGGTTTGTTGTCGACATCGCTGTTGTTGTTGTAGTTGTTGCCGTTGCTGTTGTTGTTGACGAACGCGATAAATAATCGACACGGAAAATTATATACGCGGAACTCTCGCGTGCTCGGGAAAATTGAATAATGGCGAGTGTCAATCGTCGATATAAACTTTGCCACGATTAATAAGCGATTTGCTGAAATTATTTAAGCAGACCACACATTCTGGTTTCGAAATTAATTAATTGATATAGTTTTTTTTTTAATTAAATTGTTTGGTGGTCGCTTTTGATGTTGGATTGATGAATAATGATCAAACTAATTAATCGACATGTGGAAAAATCTATACCGAGTACAATAGTGAGCATGGGGCTGGAAGTCTCGGGGGTATATTGTTCCGAAACGAATAGTTTTTTGAAAAAAAGAAATGGTAATTTCACGTAAAGAGCACAATTGAATAATCAAGTACTGTGCAACTATGGCAAGTATTATAATTACAACTTCAGAAAGACTTACCCCTAAACTTCCTGCCCCAAAGAAAATGAAAAATCTTTACTAATAATGAATCATTACAACATGCGATGTTGCAAAACGTTCAAAAATGATTAAATTGACATTTTATCGAATCAAATCATGATTAACAACTTCATTAAAGCCCAGATAAAATAAATCAAACATAATTGCACGCCAATTATACTAACCATTCGACACATCCACCCACGATTCGAAAACTGTGCAAAAGAGGCGTTTCCTTCAAAACAACAAAACCAATAACTCCAATTGATATTTCCAACGCCCAGAACTAACAATAACAACTTGAACATTCGTAAGCGACACCCATAAACTTCTGCAGTGAAACAAGTGGGTTTCAGAGATAGATTACAAGGGGGAACGCTTTTCGCTCTAGATGAGAGCATTAGAACAAGAAAGGCAATGGAAATTTTAGCTAAAACCAAAAGCACTTCCTTGCTGAAGTATCCTTAAGTATTTAGATGTCCTGATAAGGATATCAAATCCGCTTTTCTCTATCAATAAAAAAATGCGAATTTGCCTAATAGTGTATGTAATACTTTGCTGGTTTCGTTGTAAATTGTCACCGTAGCATCTCCGATGTATAGAATAATCGCCGGTCGAATGACGTGGACATGGAAGCACAAGAAGTGTTAATGTCAACAATGCGACTTGCGACTCTAATTGGTCTGCAAACAAGTCAGGCTTCGGTTGACATGGGTGTAAAACGATCGTGTGGATGTTCTTGAATTTTTAAGTGGTGTCGTTGAAATTCGTGTGAATTTTCGTGTTAAATGCTCGATAAATATGCGGTAAGTAGTTTAGAGTGTTGGGATTGTTGTACACTTAACACGGGAAAAAATACGTGATTTATCGTGAAAAATTTCACACTTATCTGAAAACCTATTTAAAAATTAGCTTTGGCATCGAAAATAAATTAGCGCTGCGAAAAAGTCTCATTTAATTTTCTGTGCTGAAGTGTGAAATCGATACCTGTTTCGTTTTTATCTTGACGTGAATTTTCTTACAAGGAGAAGCTTTATTAAGATCCCTTCCAATTTTGACGAAACATTGTAGAAATTTTGTGTAAGTTAAGAATTGGTTGTAAAAAATGAAACGCAATAGTTTTTCAGCTATCGTAGGTCGAAGTTTGGTATAAGTACACTGACGAAAGTAATGTTTTATACAAAGCATTGAATGTATTTTCAATAGAATAAAGGCAACAATAGTAATATCGTTAAATTTCTACAAAAATTCAATAAAATTAGTGAGTACATTTGTGTGGAGGCTTCTCGTTAGACATGTACGGCGATCCCCGAACATTGTTGCGGTTATGACTGTGTGAATTGGGCCGTAACTAATTAGCCAAAGTGTCGAAAGATTCTTATCCGAGTGTCATTCATTCTTGTTTGTTTTTATGTCGCTTCACACCTGCCTGTCAACGGACAGTGGTTCGTGAGCTTCGGCGAAAGGTTCCTCTCGATACGAAAAAAAATCAACGTTCGATATTTATCGCATATTTTGATTTATCGTTTCAATTAAAATCGATGTCGAGTGTCCTTCGATTAATGCAATACTAGCGATCTGGGTTAATCACGTCAAATCGAACGGAACAGATTACATTCACACAAAAGGTCAAAGTTCGCGACGCAATAATGAGTCGTGATTGTTGCCGAATGGAATTCGAAACATTCACGATTCGAATGCACCGAAAAATGCATAAAACATATCGCACCTCGATAAGACAATTGACGCAAACCGAAAGGCATTGTGTGCAGGATGCTGAATAATCGTTTGTGGGTTTAGCTTGGAATTGCTTATTAATCAGTTGCGATCGATTTGAAAATCAATGAAATGAAAATTGAATAGGTTTTTTTTTATGAACGATTTTATAAATACGGCACTGTACCGATTCTAAGAATCGAAACTGGCCACGATCTGAATCGGAAGAACAAAGATTCACTCTCGCCTTTTGCCAATTCGAAAGGTCGTGCTTTGTCAATTGTGCTTTTAATTTTAAAGGTGATGCAAGTCCACAAATTGAAAAAAATGAGTGAGATGCTTTTTTCAGATCACTCTGATGTGAACTGTAATCAATATACTTCAAAACTGACAAATATGTTGAGTTGAAATAATCAAATCAACTGACTGTCAATTTCTTTAACAAATCGTATTTAAAATCGCTTGAAGTAAGCAATTCAATACGAAAAAAAGACATAAATTTAAAAAGAGTGATAAATTGATCAATATAAATTAAAACTGTTTTTTTTTTAATTGTAACAATGTCGAACATGAAAGCTTCAATATATCGAAACGAAAGTAGACGGACTTACACCAATGTTGAAATAAAGGTCACAATTATATTGTGCCACTCGGATGGCACCGGTTCCATCGTCATCAGCAAATGTCAGTTGTACAGTGATATTTTCAATAGTTCCAACATTGAGATGTAGAAAATTATGATTGCTTCCTGGTCAGAAAATTATCTAATCCCGTATGTCAGAACTACTGACTTTTAGACACTAACACGCCTAATTCGACTTGTTTACGAGACAATTTAATTTTAGTTAGAATTATGTATGAAGTTATTTCAAATATATGTATATACATATATTATAAAGTCGGGGATGATATTTTCTTCGTAAGCCACAAGCTCACATCAATGGAAAATCGTGGGAAATTTTGCGGCTTCTGCGTCGCTTTCCTTTTGAAGTTTCGCATTCCAAAGAAACCACAAATGTTAGAGCGTTTAGAGATGCTTAGCGATTGAAAGACGTCGTATTGTCGTCGATAATGAATCGGCCATACGTCGTGACTTCGCATAGGAAACGTGTTAATTAAATTTCCTGGAAAACCCATTAACAGTTAGTTACGCGCGTAATACGCAAGCACGACTACCTACCACGTATTATACTGGCATATAGTAGAAATGGTAATATTCGTATGATTCGAACTCATGATTGAGTAACGAATTAATTTAATTAATTTAATACATCATAAAAATATGGTCGTAATAGACATATAAAGGAGAATGGGCAAAACTCATCTGGTGACGTATATTGAAGGAAAACTCTTTTCGTTAATATGGAAGTCAATCTCAAATGATTGTGTGAAAAAAAATTGCAGATAAATCGATAACCTTAATCTTACTAACTAACTTTACTCACTTTAAAATAAAAAAAATGATCTACGTGAAAAAAGCTTTCCGACAACATACATAAGTCTGATCGTTATTGGACACTAAATGCGCATTCTATAATTTCTTGCCCATTCTTCTTTCATTGAATCGTGTTAAATTACCTTAATTTCTACATCTGTATAGTTCCACGAGTCTTGTGCGTTGAAAATTGTGAAAACTTGAAAACATTTACCTGAAAATAATAAAAAAAACATTGTTTATTGAATTGTACAGTAAAAAGTGCACACCCTGACCCATTTCTAACAAGCACACATAAAATTCCCCACAACAAATTCACAATATTGTAACAGTCCTAGTGAAACAAACGAGCTTTCGAGCTTTTATTGAGTAATATCGTGCAAGCACGACGACATGTCGTAAAATATCTCAATGTACAATGCGCGCCCGGCAATAATAATGGTAATAGTAATAGTGCAACTGCTTTGTCTAGTCGTCAATTATAATTATCTGCGATTCGAATCGAGCAATGTCGAATGCAATTTAATTAAGTGCAGCCGACTGGTTTTGTGGTATTGTCGTTTTTAACGAAGTGCATGCGACATGCGATCCAGATGCCTGCACGACACGCACCCCCGAAAATCAACTCAAAATTTATCTTTTTTTGGTTATTTTTGATTTTTTTTACATCACGAAAATTCGCAATGCTTATCTACATTATTTCTTCTTAAATATTGTAATACATAAAAAGTATCTAAGACATACATACAAGACCAAAAGCACACATAAAATTTTCATTCTATTAATCACCACCAACAAATGAATCTACCTTAATTTAGAAATGTAAAATATAGAAATCAAGCACCTGTATCAATAAATAAATAAGCAATACAATCTCCCCTATCGATTTCGCAATAAGAACAACAGCAACAAGTCAACCCAAAAGCACCCCGGAGGGTCATCGTACATAGTCGTCGAAGAGTGCGCTTTTGTTGTTGTTGGTCGTGTTTGATAGATGGGCGCTCGGTCGCAATTTGCATGATGGATGGCGCGTTGTTGCGTGCCTTTCTCTTTTGCCTTTCCGAGCACTCGACGATGCTGCTTTTTCAATTATCTCGTTAGGGCCGCGGCGGTAATGATGATGATGACCGAACGCGAGGGGTCAACCCCGATCGACAGCCCTGATTTATGGGGATGTCGGGAAAATTCCGAAAGGTTTCGATGGTGGTTGAAAAAATTGAAATCGTATAATGTTTCTTCAATCATGATAATGATGAGAGTACGTTTTCTTTCGTTTGAAAGTATTTCATATTTGTGATAAGGCAGTCGACAACTTAAGTCGACTACTTTTGTCATTTACATAGTGTGGATACGATCTAAGATATGCAAAACGTTAAACATCACACTAAAACAATTGTTTCAATCACGCCAATTTTTTTAATGTTAATCATATTATGACTTTATGGGATTCCAGTTTCATAATGATTAGAGGCATAAACGTTTCACATGAATCGATTCGATTCGATGAAAAAACATGATATCCAACGTCTTTCATTCAGTGAGAGAAATACATAGTTGATCTAACTGAATTGAAAATATGTATGTATGTTATGCTACATCCAGAGCAAGAAATGCAACAATTTCTTGTTAGAATCTAATTAGTAAAGAAAAGCGTTTTCCTCTCACATCACATCTGCGAGTACAACCTATCACGAAAATAGGATCAAAAACCTAACCCAACCTAACTCGATATCAGTCTTCGAGTGACAATAGTGACAAAATAACATAAAATAACCAAAAACATTATATTTTGAAAGCGCTGGAATTTTAGATGTGCAACATCGTATAGTTTCAACAATTCACACGAATATCGAGAAGAAACGCGATATTTCAAAAGCACAAATGAATATTCCTAGATTGAATACGAGTCGAAAATATACGATATCGATTTTTAACGCGTTTCAAAGCGCTTCGCATACAATAAAATAAGATTTACAACTTATTCGAATACCGTAAAATTCAAACCGGGGCCGGTTATTTCACATATTGAATTATACAGGGTTGAGTCGAAAAACGAACGATTTCGAAAGTATTTGAATATCGACATTTTTTTTAATGTGTACGATTTGCGTGAAAACAGCATAAGTGTATCTCATCGCGACTTGTCGAATTTTTTTCTTCGAACACCCTGTATTATGCAAAACATGTATGTTGTATGGAATTGTATTATAGTATATATTGTGCAAGCATTCAATTTTGACTCAGTCGCGTCAAAAATACATACAACTCAATTCCAAGTGCTTGCGCAGAGGTGTCAATCAAACGTGAAAGAAGAGAAGAATAAGCCCGGGGTGTTATTTCACATACGTACCGAGAGGGTGCAGAATCAAAAGTGGATGTTTTCGATTCGGAATAAAATCTGAGAGAAAATTTTCACTTTAAAAAAATGAACTTTTTGAATATCTGATCACTTATTTAAGTAACATGATATAAAAATAAACGATTTTTAAATCAGATTTAAGTCAACGTATCAACATTTATCAAATTTATCAATAGAGTCCGAAATTCCTCACAAAATTGTATTCAATAAAAACCATAGATATGAAGTTTTTCGCACTATGCACAACATCGTCCCATCTTCACTTGTGACTGATTTTCGAGATATTATCTTACAGTTCGCTTAATGAACAATTCGTGAAAACCAAATAAATTTTTCCAACTACTGAGAATTTTAATCCTGAAATCCTCTCGTGTAAGAAAGGAAGTCTCCGAAGGATATAAGGTTCCTGAAGATACTGAGAATAGTATGCAAATCGCGCATACGTATATCTGAAATAAAAGTGTAATATCGTCGCGCCGTTTTCAGCTGAAAATCGCAAACATTGGCTTCATTTCGCGAACGAAGCGAAGTGATGCGTGTAAAAAAAGCACACATGAGAAAGTGAAAGAATTTCGGATCGGATTAAAAGCGCGAGATTCGATATTAAATCAGATCCGCTCGAGTCGTAAAAATAAAATTTAATGTAACACCATTAGCTCGGAACAACGCTCCGAAGAACGCAACATTATCTCGAGAGAGTCAGACGTGCACAACTTCATGGCTACATAAAACCATATAAAATGGTTTCAATTACTAATAATGATTTTAGCTATATCGAAGACACTTTGAAGAATTTTGAGATATGTTGCACTTTTGAGAAAAAAACATAAAAATAAGGTCATAATTTCTATTACAACTTAAATAATGATCAAATACGGTTAATTATACTTCATTTGGAATGATTTTCATGGAAAATTTCAATTAAACAAAGATATTATTCGAAAGAGATCAAATTTATAAAAAGTGCCCAGAATTCTTCACAATAGTGTTTATGATACGTGATTTAAAAAGTCCTATAAAATAATTTGAAGAAAGGATTAGGTCAAGAGTGGTTCACGTTAATTATCACAAATTATCCCTTGATTACGAAAAAAATGTGCAATATGTAAACATAGCCTAGCAATGAGACCAAAAGTTGACCACCTCTCGAGTAAATGATAAGACATTAGCTTTGTTCTGCGCGCCGCGGGAAACTCCGCAATTTAACTGCTGATATTTATGAGACTTGATTGCTTAATTGCCGCGCCTAATTTCGTGATTATGCCGCAAATTTCGCAAACAAACACTCTTTTAACATCGGCAAAAGTCCCTCGAAGGTACATAAATGTGAGTACAACATCCACATGCCCGGGAGACTCGGAATATTTTCGAAAACGAGACCGACGCGAAATTATTTACGCGATTCGTAATTGGATAACCTTTGCGTTAACTACCGGTTTCAACGCCGAGCCTTGTTTATTTTATGGACTTTTCTGTCACGTTTTTTAAGGAAAACGTGACGATTCGACAGATCTTTCGCCAGCCGTAAATTCTCGTTCGGCAAAAGGAAAATTTGCCGACAATTAAAAGGTTACGTCACAGGTTCTGAATCTGTCGAAACACTGACAGTTCGTTTAAGCAAATTAGCTTATAACACGACAGATAATTTCAAGAGATATCCACTTAAGGTGACTATTTTTTATGAAAAACTTTCAGTCATAGAAATTGAATGCAAATATTGCACCGATCAACCAAAAAGCTTGAAGCAAATCTATACAAAAAAACTGATTCAATCCAAATGAACATAATACTTTTTTCTCCAAGAAATGGCATTGAATATAAGTGTAGACAAAAAGCACAAATGCGGGACCCGACCACAACGAGTTAAAGTAAATTAATGTATAAGAGTTTTAAAATAAGCAGTTTGAAAAACCGTTCGCTATACAAACACTTCAACCTTGTAAGGATTGAATATTATGTACAAAAATTAACAATGCAAGAAGATAATGTCAAACTTAACAATGCCCAATTACACGTTCTTTCTTGTGAATCAAGTGATTTTTTGTTTTCGATTTTTTACACGAATGGTATTTCACATAGTCGCCATTCATAAATGCAGATTGCATGTTACCGATTTAAATAGCATATCGTGAAAATCTAGTTGCAATATTTTTTGCATATTGTGAAAAAATTCGAGGTCGATTCGTTTTAGCAAAACTATTTTATTTCTTATCGCGATGGTGTTGAAATTCATCAAAATTAATGCCAATCTGTTTAAAATAATTTCTATAATAAATAAAACAACAATCTATAGTGAGCTAGACAACGACTTCTCAAACAATTTCTACATAAACATCAAAACGCTATGACACAACAGCGCAATAATCCAGACTGCAACAGCAATAATTGGAATCATTTCCTAGCAAAAGACATAGACCATTTCCAAAAGATTCGTTCTAAAGATAAATCGAGCCACGAGGAAAATACCGTTCAAACACCTTATACACCATATAACAATAGATTCGCGAAAGTATCGAACTTTCGATTTCGCCAACGTCCACAGCCCCGTTCACACACGAACCGATCTTCGAACACGAACGATTAGGCAATGTTTCGCCTCCAGCGACGGGTAGCGGCAGCGACAGAGGTCTGTTTCTTGGGGTCGAATACATACATGTATCACGAATCCGTAGTTCGGCTGTAGTGTGAATGAGGCTTTACCTTTCGTGCATATCTAGAGCATCAGCAATGGCCACGGCACAATGAAAATATTGTCGATGAGGTCCCCGGGGCCCCAAACGATATTATATTCACTTATTCGGAGCCTTTGCGGGGTTACGACAATCGTATCGATTGGTTAAATCGCTTGGCGAAAAGGGCGCGAACGTAGAAAGTCACGTGATTTACGACCCCTGATAGCGAGGGTGGTTTACGTGAATAAATCCTGTGATGATGGGGAAAAAATTCGAGCTTTTATTATGTAAAAGTGCGTTTATAATATAAAGTGAGATTATATCTGACTTATTATATAATATTTTTATCAAGCACTCAAATAGACCATAACTAATTGTAAGCACACAGGTACGTTCTTCTGAAATCAAATATAAAACTGTCGAAATGAAATTTAAAAAATATTATATTAATCCAATATTAAATAAATACAGATACAATTTCGATCCAACCTTTCTTAACACACATATAAGAAAGGCAACGCTAACGAATCAACGTCATGAATCTTCGACTCTTATCGAATAGGAAATATCGAAGAAGAAGAAGAAAGTTAAAGGCCATATAAATCTGAACCCCAGTTTGACATAAAAGGTCATTTAACAATCATATAGAGGAGAAAAAAAAGGTTCACGTAAACGAAATCTCTAGTCGCATAAATCATATCGTTCGTGGAAAATACGTAAGAGATGTGTGTGCATTGTGTACGTACCATGTACTGTCAGTTAAATGCCGTATCATTGCACAATTGAAGCATAACGTTTATTGTGTCATTGGGCAACGAGTCATTCAAAAGCAGTCGTGTGCCAATGCGATCGAGAGCTTGTCAAATCGGTCATGTCGAGTTCAATGGGGTAACAATTGATGATGCGACATGGAAAATTTAGAAGGAAGTTACCTAATTGACACCCACGATATACATTGTACATGTACTCTTTTTTTATGCTAGTTTTTCATCAACTTTGCATCCTTGCTTCAACGATTTCAGAGCGAGTAGGAGCTGGAGCAAATCGTGCGTGAGCAGTAAATATCCGAAGTTACATCTCGCGAAATAACGAGTGGGTAAAAAAAACAAACAGCAACAAAAGCCTTCTTCAACCGCCATATGGCTTCAGGTGTTGCTTTTGCATCTCGAGGATCAGCCAAGAAGCCAACTTCTTGCACAACATCGTTGCTGTTGGCGATGGTGCTACAGTTCAGCAAATCACGCTCCTCAAAAGTATAATCAAGCTCACAATTCAGTTGACTTGTATATAAACATGTAAGTCAAATTAAAAAAATATACAATCCTGCTACAAAAAAAAAATAATCCAATGCGCCAATAATTTCCGAATGAAACTTTCTAGAGATAAATTCAAAGAACAAAACAATTATTTCTTAAGTACAGTTTGACAAGCTCGGTTTTATTAGAAAGATAGAAAAGAGATAGAAAAGTGGAGCGGCACGTTTTGAAAACTGCAGATCCTCAATACCATAAGTCTAGTACATATGATGCAATCGCACAACACGTGAGAGACTTTCGTTAAAGTAATGCAGAATAGACAAACTCAACTAAAATATCCATGTACACAGTTTCGAAATATGTATACGAATATAATTTCTATATTTTTTTTCGAAAGTTATGTGCCGACCCTTATTCGATAGTCTCATCCAATTGAATCTAGAGACGTGAAACGAAACCGACACAGCCTTCTAAAAATCGAAAGCTACCTCAGATGTCAGAAATGACAGAAAGCTCTTTCGTAACGGCACATAATGGGTCTGCGAAACAATTACCCGTCGATTTCTATTTAAGAAAACGAACGATCAATCAAAATCGATCCGACTTGCCGTGGCGAGTTTACGCAACTCGAGTTAACCTTTAAACCGCCATTCCTCAAAAGAAACTTCTGTTCGTGAGACGATTGCGACTCCGATTGCACCAATTAACCCTTGCGACAATAGATAATAGAGATTGGTTCACGTGCTCAATAATATTTTTAGTTTTCTCTCAGCACTTAAGTCCAAATCGGGTGTAAGCCTTTGCTTTTCAGCAGTTTTGTAATCATGAGTTCTTTTGGCTAAGGGTGGTCAGCCTCAGACCAACCCTAAATATATATAAATTGGCACAAATTATTCCATAAAGGTAAAGATGATGAAAGCCAATCACTTCTTCAAATAACTTATACCAGTTGAGACAGAAAGATAAATAGAAGTTACCAAAATGCATAACGAAAATTGCTCGGTGTATGCGCGCGCCTTTATAAAAAGTTAGATCTGCGCGCTCCATTCAGCAGATCAGAGACTAGCAAATATAATATAAAGCGATAAATTCACAACGGTTTTCAGAATATAATTTCGAGTTTAAAACGAGTTGCTCGGATAAGCAGCTTTCGGCTGAAATTGGACGTGCAACTCTCGGCGTCTAGTTTAGCGAATGCGCTCGCTTTTCTGAAAATAAGCTGATTATGCTAATTAGGGAAACCGTAACCGTTGATTAAAGTTTGTTGCCAGACAGCCAACTATTTTCGAGCAACAAGAGCTCAACTCAAACAAAAAAGCTCAATTTCATGCTTTGCTCAATTTACAGGGAACATCGCTTAAAAGCTCGAGATACACTGTCGTTTAAACAGGATCAATTTCCAAATGAAAATGCATGCAATTTTCCGACCAGAGGCTAATGAAATTAAGCAACAGACAATCTAATAATTTGAAATCGACTACTGTTCTTCGCCCACGCGACCCACAGTTTGGGCCGGGTTTTAACGAGAACCGTTCATAATCGACGATCGGATCGATCGTATATCAGAGCGGACGTAAAACAGAAGCTGACAGAACTGAGACGCTGTCGCCGTAAATCCTAACCAATATCAAGATCTATTGTTATGCAAGAAGAAGTGGGTGAACGAACGGACAAAAGGAAAAAAGATGAAAAAGTCTGGTTAGCGTTCCTCGCACGGATGACGATTTTCATTCGAAGAGTGCGATGGTGCGAGAAAACCGCAAATTTGAGGTGCTCCTTAAATTAAAAAATGGAAGATCCATTCGATAGATATCGATCGAGCGTGAAAATTTTGTATTATTAGCTTTATAAACCATCGTGAATGTTTCGGTTCGAAGACAAACATAAGAAGATGCAATTAAACGTAGTTGTAAACTATTGCTAAACTAGTTCTGCATGATGCTGAAACTAGCGCGAAAGTTATCCCGGTCGTTTTCTGTGTTTGCCTTAAAAAGAAAGAGCTGTTGTGAAACACAATAGAACAAATAGAAATTAAGCTGAACAGAAGGTAGATATTTTCTTATTAAGGTAACTGTGCAGCGGTATTTATTACCATTGTTTCCTAACAGTTAAATCGTCAAACGAAACAAAGGTTAAACATAAAAAACGGTCGTTTAATATTACAATATTTCGTCGAAACAATAGTACAAGATATCGATCGTCAATAAAGAAAACTAAAATACGAACATAGGACAGTGAAATATTGCCACGATCAAAAACAACATTATTTACTGAAAAAATCAGATTAACCCAAGAAAACCCAACGATACAAATTCATCAACGACACGTATTGTGTTGTGGCTCATTCACAGTATGTTAATGACAATAGTCTATAATTCGAATTATGGACTCTTCCGATAGTCAAATTCAAGCTGAGTGGTATTAGCGAGATCTTTCGCGTATTTCGGGAGAGTCAACAACTCGAATCAACAATATTTATCATTATACGTACAAGAACACCGAAGCAATGCCTCATACAAAACGAGTTTATCTCCTGCCCACAATCGTGATTCATAGGTGTCGCGAGCGCCATTTTACCCCCGAAGAATTACCCCACCGAAGTACTTATAACACTGTATGTCCTCTTTGCCGACAAGCAGCAAAGCATTAACAATGCGGTCGACTTCGCAGTTGGGCAACTAACTGGTGCCGAGGGCGTGGCCGTTGTGTCCCTCGGTTATAACGGCGTTATCTACTGCCATCGAGCGCTAATAAACTGCTAAATTTGTTGGACTGGTCGGCGAGAGTTGCCGCGCTAGTGGCGCACTTTTGATTAATGGCCGATCGAAGCGCAGGACACAAATCAAAAATTGACTTTGATCGAGAAATTTGAAATGAAAGCTCAAAATTATTTAATTCAAATTTTCTAATAAAAAAAATAGAAAAAATCTGACGTATCGATAAACAGAACTCGATAAAATGTTTTAATTTAGTTAGGAGAGCGAAACACTTATTAAGAGGAAGGATGTAAAAGTCGATTAGACGAAACGTAGAGCCATTCGGATTGCACAAGTTTTCGCGATACTTGAGAAATAGATTTCGTCTTATTAAATTGATTATTGGTTAACGGTATCGATAATTAGGTATATAGGCTGAAAGATTTATGCTTTTCAATTGAAAATCACTTTGAATTTCAATGCAGCAATTCGGTAATCGTCGACATTTATCATGAACGACGATTTAGAGGAAGTCGATGATTATTGTCAACAAATTGTCCAAATTCACACACAAATCTCTATATTACGACTGCGGAAATCGCACATTAAAATAATTGTGTCATCCTGCGATTCGACAGATGAAATATTCTATCGCGTTACGTACGAATATTTTTTTTTTTTAAGAAATTTCATAGTTCGTCGCATAGTAATTATTCTATTGTTTCGACGCCGATGATTCGACGATTTTAACATTTGTCCGATTCAGCTATTGTCAACTGTTCCCTTAAAAGGAGACGCAAGGATTCGAAATGTTTATTTAAGATTTTTTTCTCTTTCGAATCGACCAAATTCAATTTTGCATATCTGCAGTCGATCTGCGACATTCTGCTGAATCATTTCAATTATTATATTATGTCAGTTGGTTTATCGACGCTCAAACTTTTTAATTTTGTTACATAACCAATCTCAAACACAATTATTGAATTTTGAATGTTGGTTTTTGATATCGTGAAATAATTAAACAAGTCTATTTAGAGCTGTTAGAAATGACTCGCAATAAGATTTAAATTATCGATCGATTGGGAAGTCGCAGAGACATGTAGGTTTGACAATCGCCGCAATTTCGAAACATATTCTGAAGTTTTTCTACCCAAATCACGACTCGGCTTCCCCGCGATGGAGAGAGGCAAAAAGGTTAAGTCGAAAAAACAAACAATGGCGTGTGCATTTGCAATGGATGTCGATATCGAAAGCGAAACTCGAGTTGCGTCACCGCAGCACCGGTTACAACTGTTATGTTGTATGGACACGACTTTTGCTTTGGCGCATCGTGATTTTGACTGTTACATTTTTCGCTAACCACTTACCAAAAAAAATATATACGAAAACTATCTCAAAATCCTTGATTTCTATCAGCGCTTCAACGTTCTCTTTGCGATGCTGAAATTTCTGCGAATTCTTGTGTGCTGAACTTTCCTTATTATATACACAAAAGTATGTATATTAATTATAATATTTCAACACTTTGTAAATAAATTGTGGTAAATGAAAATTTATGAATCCATTTCGAATAAGTTATGTCACATTGTGCGCGAGCGCGGTCTCGTTATAGTTTATTATAAAACAACAAAACGTCCATCATATTGCAAAATATTTAAATTTTAGCGAAACCCGCGCACCCAAATATCAAACTATTTACGTCATTAATGAACTCGTTTAAAATAGTGAGTTATAGTGTAATTTTATATAAATCAAATTTCTGCAATGTAAGGGTTAAATTTGAAATTCAGCGTCTCAGACGCATAAATCGTGCTGCGGTTCGGATCCGCGGATAATCGATTCCATATCTCGTGCATACTAACATTATGCACATACACACATATACAAAGGACATTTCATAATTCCCTGCGAAAAGATCTCGGCCAACAACGAGACCACGACTCCCGAGGACCGATAAAGACCTAAATGGTAGCACGGGGGGAGATCGTGAGCGAAAACGACCGTACAGCCAAAAAAATTACACATTATACGAAGACTTATCAGAGCTGATCCGATTACATCTCAGGGGATAAAAGCTCAATGATTGTTTTCGAAATTGTACGAGAAAGAAAGTCTCGCAGCTTTCAATGAACCCAGTAACAAATCTGTTTTATGAAAATATTTTTTTTACGCAGTAAGTATAATGTGTTTTGACGCTAGAAGCCACCGGCCTAGTTGTGGATACGCCTTTAAACAAATCAATAATTCGAAAATTTTCAAAAAAATATCAACTGATACATATTTAAACGCATATATGCACACGGATAGCAGCTTTGGGTCCATGTCCTTAAGAAAATTGAGATACTGATCGCCAACTCTGAAAACTACATTCTATTGTTATGAGCCGGACAACATTCGTCGGTCGTGTGCTCGACGTATTGCAAGCATGCAAATAAACCCGATTATAACATCACGCAGACAATACTTAGGCATAATATATTGTAAAACGAAAGTGCCGTCACTGGTGTATTACCGACTGAAGTAATGAAGATGTGCCGTTTTGGAAACCACGTCAACTGTGTAGTGGTTAAACCAGGTTCATATTCGATTATTCTGTGACATTTTATGACTCCTCGCTTAAGGAAGACGATTGATTTTTAACAATATTTTAAAAGGGTAAATTGACGAAAATATGTAAGAATTATTACAGGGTGGGCTTTCGGATAGATAATCTGAATCTGAATTGAATACGTCTGCATATTTAGTCACACGTGTTCCAGTTCATTATTCAGCGAGAAAGACAATATGGCAACACCGAGTGTAAATTTATTCACTCTATCTGTTGTCGACGAAGATCGCGACCAGATAAAGCCTCGATTTCTGAACAGATACTAGGACAGGCTGTCAATACGTTAAAACGACACCGTATTTCATGCCGAATTTATTACCGGACCAGAAACTCTGGTTCGATGCGAAAAAATCGATCTGCAAAATATAAATATGAAAATAGTTGGTCGTATCTGACGTTTCGAGGATAACCATTGATTTCGGACTGCAAAGTCATTCGATTTTTAATTGATTAATCATTTTATTAACACTTACATAGGGATTTGAATATGTTGAATAGATGAAGTAACACATGCACTTAATCACTAAAACACATTTCACACATCACGTTATGATTAATTTCGAAGATCGAATTATATTTATTTTTGTCACATTCAAGAATTTCACAAAATATAAAAATTGAAAAACCGTCACGCAGAGAAAAAAATATGACCGAAAACAAATGAAAAAAAAAAACGTTTTTCTTTTCAAATAAAAACAATATTTTTAGATAATTATTTGAATGAATGTATACGTTGAAATTGTACTGTGATGCAAAATTGCACTTCGTGCAGCAATTAATTTTTTTCCGATTTATCTCAACATGAAAAAAAATCAACGATAATTCCCAAGACATTTATGTATAATTCAAGGTAATAAAATCAGATATCCTGATACATTTTAATGAATCTATAAAGCCAAAACAAATATATTGCGTAGTCGTGGTGTGAAACCGCCCCTTCTCGAAAGTGAGAGGCGTTCCGTAATAAATGTTATTGTTTAATTTGATCCGTCTAGATAAGATCGGATTTCTTTCATTTACTAGACAATAGGACACGCAATTCGCGGCTAAACTTTTGGTTTTTCTAGTCTCATTATCAAGTCAAACACGGCGGCCATTGTGCGCGATTTTGCGCCATCATCATCGAATGCTGCAAAGAGGTACAAGCACATTCATATTTATTCTCGAGTGAAATACCGATCTAATAATTCATCAAATCAAATAAAATTATTAATTTATTTTTCAAATATAATTAAACTTGAATTAATATTATCGATGCTCGATGCTCGACACCTGATGTTTATGCTCGACGATATCCCATACAAGACTTCGGACAGATACACACTGAAAATGCAATACTTTAAAATGGAAAACTTATTAATTTTAAATATATCAAGGAAAATGTGCGTGTATCTCTAAATCGAATGGATAAGGCCAGGTGCACACGTTCGCATAGTGACGTCGAATCGAAATAATAATGATATAAAAAAAATAATACCAAAATGGCAACAATGAGGGCGAATAAACAAGAGTGTCGATAATGGTGTTCAAAGCCAGTTTCGCTATTCATGCGTTCAAAGAAAATAAAGAAACAATGTTGTCGAAGAACAATGGCGCCCACGCTCCACAAGTCTACACCTTGCCAAGGAATTGGGTCAAAGTGAAATTTCTTCAGTGTATTATTATATGCATCTGAATCATTAAGAGTGGATAAGATTAAATATGCAACACATACGATAAATCGTTAATATGTATAAGTGAAAGGTAATCGATTTTCAATTCGCGAATTAGTCTTTGATTGTGTCAATTTCGTAACAGAGCATAAAATTTACGATCGTTTATCATTTTAAAAAATGTAATTTATTATCATAAAAAATTAAGACTTCAAATAAATATTCTCAACATTAAATATTTGATATTATACTTAACCTTTACAGTACATTGTTTAAACAAATGTTATTTATGCATGGCACTCAATGAGCAATTAAATACATTTGACATTTGATGCATGGAAAATGTCACGAGATGGTCGAACTATTGAAACAACTCTATTTGCTATCGATCAATTTCTCAAAGTATGTACAAGAATGAATTGTATTATACGAATTAACTTCATGATCAATATGGAAGTTATGCCCACCCTACGAGGACTTTTGAAAAGTCAATAAAAAAAAAGTTTTAAAAAAAGAAGGGCACGAAGCCAAACTCTCGCCACTTTGGAGCAAAGTCTTAATTTGAATTTATGGCGGCGAAAAAGCTAGTAGCCGTTAGCAGGTGCTTCTCGAATCCATCGTCCGGGAGCCATCCGACCGAAAAATCGATGTTCACACAGCGCGAGACCAGAAAAAGAACCAGAAGAAGTTGAGGATGCGCCCGAAGCACAACGGCACGAAGACGTTCGTTCGGGGCACATCTTCGACATTCCCATGAATGTTGTACGAAAATGATGTAAAATATGTAATAATGACTCAAAAAAATAAAATCAATCTTCTAATTTATATGATCATTATTATTTCAAACAAAGAAATTTTTATTACTGACTCAAAGAATCACTCCCTTAGCAGATCGCGATACTACAAAAAATAGACCTGTCATGACATAAATTCGCAAATTCAACTGGTACACCAAGCACGAGCAATGAGGTACTAATCATTTTGACAGATTACTAGATATTCAACGATAAATGTTCAAAATTAGATACGAAATTAAATCAAAATTCAGCCTGGAAACTGATCTTGCTTCAAGACATTCTATCCAAGTTGAAATTCAAGCAAAGTAGTCTCAAAAACATCACAAGTAAATCGAGGACTGAGTGTATGTCATAGTTAATTTGGCTAAATTAACATCAGAGTATCTTTCAGTACATAATTCAATACGTACTCATCGACTTGAAAACGCATCCTTTCATCGGCAACAGCACAAACGCACAGAATTAACTCGGAATGACATTTCTCATCAGGCACGCAGAACTCTCCGCGTCCTCTCTCGAGGCTCCATAGACTCACGGGTTTTATGGCGAGCGTCAAGCTTTACGGTGTGCAGTTATAGGTAATTGTTTTTGCGTTTGGCGAGAGTTTCCCTCGTGCTCACGAGCGCCAAAAGCGAACAGAGCGAAAGCATCCGAGGCGTGCATCTCCATCCGAGATATGATTTGTTTGCGGCGTGCGCTTTATTATCCCGCCATGCGATCGTTTATTGCCATTGTGTTTATACACGGTGTCGACTGGCGCATAACAGAACGCCCATGAACACGGCTAACAGCGCTAGACAAATTTCATAAACGATTAAAACCGCTCATGGTGTTTTCTCTAGAGTTTGATCATCAGAACTTGCGTGATATCCGAACGCTGAGGAATTTTCAATATGTACCGGTGACAGGTGATATGGAGGTATTGCAATACTGAAGGACTTCTCAGACGTGCTTAGACTGAAGCCGTTTTGTTCGGTTTTTATAGAATCGCTTCGGTATTGCAGTGTCTTCTCACTTGTCGACTTTTTAAGGGTCGGTCTTTTCACCTTTGGTTAGAAAATAAAACTAATTAAAACTACACGCGGTACCTCCAACTATGAGCTGTCAAAACAGCCGCTAAAAGAGACAGACAGAAAATCAAAATTTCTCAAAGTGCACAAAGTAGCTTTCGATTCTGCGTCATAGAAGCATGCAAATTCCGAACGAGAGCATGCAAAGCGTTCGTCTGGAGATTTTTCATCGAAGCATCTTCGAGGGGTTAACGTCGTGAGGCCGAAGAGTGCATTCGTATGCAAGTGCATCCAGTACAAATAGCTAACCGCAAACGGACATGCAACGTGCACTCTCTTTGTGCAAACGTACAAAGCCATTAGACGCGGATGAATCATTACGTCCACATCGGAATTATGCAGCGGAAGGATTAGAGCAGATTTGTGCCGAGACGATTGTTGCACAGTTGTGACTCAACGGCGAAACTGGTCATCAGATATTGAGAAAATTGCCTCATGATTCCGATCGAATCTGAGATAAGAATGGTCATTCTTATATACTCGAGATTTTCTTTAGAATGCTAATCATTCGATGTTTGATCGAGAGCGTGTTTTCGAGACGGCCAATTTGCTTAATCACCAGTGAAAAAAAACATATTTATATTTACAACGCATAACTGTCAGTGATTATGTGCAATTATTGATAAACGATTTGACATGTGCATAAAGACGCAATAAAAAATCGATGCATTTAGAAAGGAAAACGATTTAATCCGGCTGACGTATTCAAATGAGACGACCGCAAAAAAAGGCGAATGCACAAAAACTGCAATCAACCTTGAGATTCTTAACGAGTGTTTCGACATTAGACAAAGGAACCGATCGATTTGACATCTCGAGATGTAAAAAAAAGATGCTCGGAGTGCGATGAGCACGTCAGATCAGTTCTCACGAGGGGCTTCTTCGGCTTCAGAGGATTTCTGCGAAACGTGTCAGAACGAATGAGCCATCGTCTTCTGTAAACGAGATCCTCAAAAACGAAGACGAGGAGCTTCCGCTGAAAATATACAATCTCGAGTTTTATAATAAGTACAAATATTATAGAAGGATGAGTGTACGTAGAGATTTGGGTCACGAAACTCCCGCTAGCCAAAGATCGAAAGACAAACAAGAGCTCGAGAGATAAATCATCCGAATGAACGCAGCCTCGCCTATTAATTAGCACGTATCGATTTTAATAATAAGCATTATTTATATTTTCGACATCCATTTCGACGCCGACTCGTAAATTCGGCAACGCCAATTAAACATTTATTATCAAAGACTAGAGATCGCGTTCGTCATTTGTGGAAGTCATGACGATGGCGACCCTGATCTTTTATGGAAAAATTCTCGACCTGGAATTCGCTGCCCCGAAACAACCAGGCCATAAGATAGAATCGCATCAAAATTAAAAATTCGTACAATAATTAATATGTCTGTGTGTTCTTTATAGGCTCCATAAGTGCTTATACGATCACAATAACTAGGAAAGTTTCAACATTATTGTATTTCATAATAAACTAGGTATCGACAGGGTACGACACCTTCGTCACAATGTGAACAATTGGGCAAGGTAAATGAAACAAAGTGTCGTACACTGTCTTTTACAGACAATCAGCTTAAAGTCCATGGAGTTTCGAGCAACGCCGGGTCGCGGAAGGTAGTAAATAATGAACTTCGCATTGTGCACGACAAATACAACAATGTAGGGTGCACGGGTCGTTATTGATGCAGTCGGTAACTCAACTCTAACTCGAAGCGCATAACCAACTGGTCCCGATATTCCGGTCTCAACTCAACTCAACTCAACGAGGTGGCAGGATTCAATCACTCCAGCATAATTCATGTCGAATTGGGTCCGGTTTCGTATGAAAATATTCAACACGTGATTTACGGCAGAGTTTTCCAATCTGTATGTCAAAAAAATCCACGAACCATAACATTTTTTAATGAAATAAGTCTCTATTATGTCACTTTATGGCATATTAATAATTTGTACATTTTGTAGACAGTCAATAATTGATCAATTTAAAAAAAAAAATAACACGCATTTCATTCCAATCGAGAAACCGCCTTTCGAATTTCTCGTAAACGATCTATTTATTGCACGGTTAGCCTTTTTATGATTGAGAATAAATTATGAAAACAAACTCGCGTATTATAAAATATGTTGAATTCTTCCGGTACATGCGCCAAAAGCAACCAGTTGCTCTTTCGAAAGAGACCTTAAAAAATAATAAAACGATATTTACAAGCCGGACATTATTAATAATCGTTTCAACGATCAGATTTACATAAACATTTGTTTTACAATTATTATTGACAAATTAGAAATACTTGAATTTATAATCACGCAATAAATTGTTATTGGGTTCACAAATCAGTTTTGTAAAGTTACAAAAGTTTAGCGTTTATTGAGCGAAAATTATTATAAATTAATTATTCAAAATGATTTTCTTTAGAATACAGCAAGAAGGTAAAATATCCAATTTCAGTGGTAGTTCGGCCAGGTTGTGAAGTCAAAATGCGTCACAATTCGGCTCGAGTGCGAACGTAGCTTTACATTTTCCACTATGTTGCGGAAAAGCGTCACTCGCGCAGATTGCGAACAGTTCGCACGCGATGGCAGCCGAGTTGAATTCTCGAAACGAAACCACCATCAGCATACTGTTAAGGGCCTCCTTGTGGTGTTATGGAGATGATGGCGTCGTCATGCAGAGCGACAAGTCAAGATAACGATGCCCACCTTAACGAGACGTCGTTAAAACTCGAACAAAGTTCGCTGAAAACGAACCCAATTTACACGATAAATTCAAGTCTAAACTACGGTGATATATGATCTACATACGTAATTCAAATTTGAAAATCGACTAATATAAAAAATAAGTTGTGAGTCGTCCACTGTGTGAACGATTTGTCATGATTGTAGGAGAACCATTGAGAAATATCGGCTTAATTTATATGGGCTAATTAACGAATCGACTGAAACACAATCGGAGCAAATATTTGCGTATTCGGACTAATCGAAGACATCGAAATAAAAGATACGGCATTGAAAGTCGTAGCAAAAGCGAAATATATAGTGCGTGGGTGAACTGGGATCAAAAGCGCCGCACAACGGGGTTTCCTATTCACAAGAAACCAACAGCTGAGCAACCGAATCGACTCAATAAAGATCTCAATTCCTCGCCGACATTCGAACCGACATAAAGGAAAACCAAAACTGAGAGCTGAAACATTTTTCCGGAGTCAAAAGAAAGCTTTTCCCCGAGAGATGAAGAGATTTTTCTTTAAGAATTTTCAAAACATCTAGTTTACTACAAAAACATTTCGATTCATGTAAGATGGAAAAAATTAAGTAAAGGATTTAAGCTCAGACGGAGTCACGCTTCAAAAGTGTTAATTTACAATAGCCCTTGCGCGAGGTCCTTGGCGTTTTATTTAACACTTTTTTCTTGTCGATTTTCGAGTTTTTTCTTTTTTGATTTTATTTTGGACACGGCCCTTGTAAAAATGGTAAACGATCAATCTTCGGCCGCCCACCGACGCCGCGTGAAGTTCCACATCTTTGCCCTCAGCATGTGGTGACTCGAGAGCAAGAACTCTCTTTCGATATACGAATCGACGATTAGTCCTTTTGTTGTAGATTCAAATTAAATTCGTATTAAAATTCATAAGGTTGCGAAACAAAGTGTGTTTTGTCGATCTGATTTAGTTAAGTGTCGAAGTAGGCGTTGCGAATAATGGAATGTTGGGCAAGTGTCGACGCAATCATCGGTCCAATTAAAATGGCACTTGTTGTATAATTGAAATAAACACTGACGAAATTATGATTAGAATATTTAACAGTCATGATATTAAAACGATACTTTATGGTACAAACAATAGTTTGAAAAATCTGTAACGAACGCAAACATGTTTTCGAAATCGATCAAAGTCACAAACTAAACTCACATACAGAATGATGCAATTCGAACCGAAATGAACGATAAGCAAATAAATAAATATTGGAAATAGACAAACCGATAGATACAAATTGCTCGGGTGCGTACAAATTGGATCATTTTTCACAAATCGAAATTGGAAAAAACGCGCGTGTAGTTTGAAAAATTGAACGGAGCCAAAACGTTTCTACGAAGCGACACGTTACTGTAATAATTTTTATATTTCGATACGAATATAATTTCAAGTTTTTGTAAAATGGAAATAATTCATAAATAATCAGTTTAAATTATTTAATTTTAAAGGTATTCAATAATGAATTATTTTAAAGAAAAAAAATGAAAATATGTATCTCATTAGTTCACAGGATAAATTTTAAATTCACAGCCTGAACATTTTTCTCACGACAATGGAACATTTACAAGCATTCCGACATTCCACAAAAATGTTGCAACGTTTTTTTATTCATTCGATCTCCGATTCACCACATTCTGACGAATTTGAAATCAATGTAAGAACTGACATTATAGTCCGGCTACGTAGCTTCAAAAAGCAGATTTATTTATGGTTCCAGCTGGCAGAAAGCATAAATTTAGGCATATTTATACATAGTTTGTAAAATAATTAAAATTGCTTTGCACTTGAGAATGAAATAAAAAACCCACTCCCCAACGTGTTCCCTTTTCTAGAACGAATTTTACAATTAAAAAGTACACATATACCAAATTTTATGCTTTCTGCAAGTTGAAACCATGGAATCGACGAACTAGCCAGACTATTATGTGCAATCCGAAAACCTTTCATCACCGCAACTCGAATGATCTCTCCGCAATAAATCATTACAAAAATCCTTCTAAAAAAAATGAAAACGAGCAAAATCCGTACAGCATCATTGGCGTGTTAACATTTCAATATGCTCGGATTAAAACGCAATCGAAAGCGATGACGGGCGTTGCGTGTGAACGGCTCTCGGGGGCCAAGAGGTTAAGGCTCCTCGAGAGCCAATGAATATGTAAATAGGAGGGACGCCACTGAGTTATGTTTGTCGTACCGGCGATGAAACTAATCCGGTCATAACTCATATTAAATGCAATCGGTCACGCCAACCGAATCGCCGAGAGCCGCCAACGAGGTGGTAAGTTGCGATTCGAGGGACCGAACGCATAATTTGCTCATCTAAATCACATGCAAAATAATCTAAATCTAATATAATGATAGTATTATAATTCTTCATTACTATGACAACTCAATTCAACAAAGAAAAATTTCGATTTTCATGTATTTATATACTGAAAATGCCGCTTCACTGTGGTCAGTGATGTTGAAAAAACGTCGTTGACTTGAGTTATTGTCTTCTCTCCCGCAGATTCTCAAGAATCAAAATTCTGCAGAGAGAGTCAAAAATTCAAGTCAACCACAATTTCATTTACATAGTGTGGAGAATACATTAGAAACAGATAATGTATTTATTGATATTTCAAATGAGAATCCAAGTGGAATTAAAACAGATCGAGGGTTGTTTTTCATTTCATTGTTAATATTTTTATCCAAAATGGTGGATCCATAAGGAAAAAAATATTCTCACAAATGTGTTAATATTCAACGGGTCGATTATTCTTTGATGTGTAGGAAGAACGAATATCGGATCTAAATATAAAATCGAAAAATAAACTCACTTATCAAAACATCTCATTATATCGGAACGAACGAAATGTCAAAAGTTGCGAAAGGTCGTCGCGTTCAATAAAAGTCACGAAATAATTAGCTCATTACCAATAATGTCATTCGACATGGAAAATAATAATAAAAAATCGACAAATAAACATCAACATAATCTCGAATCGATACGTCAGAGCGATGTTTTGCGAAAATCTGACGTTATATCAGATCGACACGTTTCATTTGTGAGATTCGAAGTCACGTATGAGCACCGATCGGTTATTTATCATATCGCAAAAATGATAATGATGAATCGCTTCTTTTTGCTGCCGATCTCGAGTCTCGAACGACCCTCGTCTCGAAGAGACTTTTGAGAAACGCCGATCATACTAGGTGTGTCATGAAAGTCATGACTCTCAAACTCCGAACTGAAAGATTTCAGGAATTAACATCTTCTGTTCGTAGGTTCTCAATCTAAAAAACGGAGTTAAAATATATATTTTTTTATAATTGAAACATGAAAGAGTTGGGAAAAAATGTGAAGATACCGACTCATCAAAAGTTCTTCGAAGAATATTAACTCTTTTCGAAGATATTCATTTACATATCTGCAAAAGGAAAATAAATTTCATGACTTATATGACACACTTGTATATGCGAATTTGAAATCATGCATGATTTTGATAATTTGAAAGCGCTCAATATGGATTACACGATAAATATTTATGAATCGATTCAAATTTACGATCTAGATTTTCTATCAATGTGGGTTAATATAAAAGGCTTTGGCTCGAGGTCTTCTAAAAGGCCTAATTCGGATTGTCGAATCGTGTGACGGTTAAAAACCACACGGTTTCAAATTGAATTCTGCTTTGACGTAGGAACGAAAATAAAGCACGTCGAAGGCAAGTTGTTCGCGATTAGCGGTTTAAACCGCGAATTTCCTGACTGTTTGTGGTCTCGAGTCCCGGTTTTGCATAAACGAAACTGTTAACCGTAACGAATAGTTCAAACCTTCTGCTCGTAGTTAAAACCGTTATTCATATAAATATTCCACGTATCAGCGCATATAAAATGGAGTAAACGACGAAAGCGCTGTTGAGGCAAAAGCAAAATGTTCCAGTTGTGTTTGCGCATGTTGCGAATAATTTAAAGAGAAAACGTGTACCACTAGCGAGTTAACACAGTTCTTAATCATACGTATTACTATACGTAGATGAAAAGCGATCACCGGTCGAATCCGTTGGCTGTGTGCACGCACCCTCGTACAAGGAATTTTCACGGCTTCGAATTAGCGGAAATTCTAGGAATTCCCTTTGCGAAAATTTAATTTGATTTTACGGTTAAATTGTCGGCGTCCGCCCCGATTAACTTTAAATTTGTCCCTTTGTGTCGGCTTAACTTTGTCGTCTCGCAAAAGGGCTAGCCGGTGCACGGGCGAAGAAGGCTAAAAAAATTAACGTCCTGAAGAATCTCGAGGCTTTCATTGTCATCTTGGCCTTTTTGTCCATCTATACATATTATAAATATACGTGCAGTCGCCTTTCGATTTATGCGGTTGACGTGTTCCGTGAAATCGCATAAAAAGTCATACTCTGATATCGCTATACTAATATATTAGAAAAATAACATACGAAGAATCTAAGGGCCGGTCTTTTCGCTTCTAATTTGAGAATTAAACGAATTGAAACAATACGCGCTCCCTCTAAGTGTGTGCAGTCAAAACAGCCGTTGAAAGAGACAGACGTACTACATACAATTCGTACAACAATACATACATACATCCATCTCCTTCCCCCAGATTTTGACAGTTGGTATGTAGTTGGAGAATCGCGTGTAGTTTAAAATCGTTTTATTTTCAAACTAAAAGTAAAAAAACCGGCCCTTAGTATATCTAGCAAATATTCTGAACACCTGTAATAAGTTTTAAGAATTGAGAGTTTTCCGTTTTACAGCTGTTTCAAAACTACACTTACACTACATTTATGCAAAATTTCGCCAAAAACGACGAAGACTTTCACGAAGCCTTTCTTTTTTCAAGTTGATACAATTCACTTTTTGCACAATCAAATGATAGCATTTGATTAGTCTATCTAATATAACAGTTATAAACCAAATCATGCAGCGAGAAGTCGCGTAAATAGAAACCGCGTAATACGAATTCACGTATAAAAAGGTCGACTTTACATAAAATTTCGTACTTATTATATAGACGTGTCCGCTTAAAACAAATTTAATCGCGCGACGCGAACTTCACGCTCAAAGTAACTTATCGCCGGTTAACTTTGCGAAATTCACGCTCGAATTAATCATGCAAACGTTTGAAGATTTTTCATTATGGGACACGGTGTCTATCCTGATTTCGATACATCTTTTCCTTTTTGTCCGATCGGGAAATAACTTCCAAGCACCGTTCAACGAGGCTTCCGTTTCACCGTCAAAATATAATACAGTGAAGCCTCAATTATAAAAAATAATTTGAAATACAATAACTCGTACTAAGTATAGGTGTAGACTTTCGCACGTACGAGGTGTCAGCATAATATATTGCGAAAAGGATGGAAACTCATTGTGAATTTTGACGATCGGGCAGTAAAATGTACAATAACCACAATTATTGCGAAATTGATAGGCGAGGTTTACATCTTAAAGACCACCCCGATCGTCGAGTGCAATGTGCGTGCATAATAATATGCAATATTTTGCACGCAATTAAATTTTACACGCACACGTGTTAACTGCATTCGGCAACAAAGTTTGAGAAATTTCAACAACGAAAAAGTTCATCAAATTAATTGTTTTCGATTATAAACCGAGTCTATAATTTATCATATTTCGGAAAAACGCATTTAAAAAAACTTGATATTTTGTAATTTGAAAAATTAAAACAGTTCAAATCGAAAGTACGTACGAAGTACAAATTAAAAAAAATAAATTATGTGTACGCTTATTTTTTATTTACTCCACAACCGAAGCTGTAATGTTATAACAACAACGTATAATTTATATCGTCGTTGAAAGGTTTCGCATACTAAAACTTCAACTTTATAATTATGCGTTGAAAAATGTACACTGAATACATTACAAACGTTTCGATCTTCGAAGGCCAGTCGGTATTGTAATCAGGTTGAAAAAAGAAACGAGAGCATGTTACAATTGAATAGGATGAGATGAAAGTTTTGCAAATTATAATAACGCGTGGTGCTTGAATTGGCATACGATTTCCATATTTGCCTCGTTGTTACCTAATAAGTTATGAAACATAGATTATTTTACTCAGCGATTAAAATTCGCGTCTAAATTAACAGTTAAAACAGAGGAGAGCAGAGATAAGCTGCAAAACACAAATTCAACGAAAATTCATCGAATAGTGGAAATATCTGAATCTCGCGTGTGGTCCACAAAACGTATCCGATTCCCACGCTGGTTGCCATCATTGTCGCTCATCCTTCGGTCACAGTGACATTATTTTCTGTGACAATTTGGCGGCAAACTTCTCTCGTGCCATCGGATTATCTTCGGATCGAAAACGCTCGCCTATCTGTGTAAGTAATCCGTTTTACGGCCTTTGTGGTCCATTGTGACGAGGCGAGCTTTAAAAGCACGTTCGTAGCACGGACGGACAAACGGACAACACTGTCACCGTGAAAATCGTACGCCCACGACGATGCGGTTATAAATCTAGTGTGAGCTATTCTTTGGATTTTTCATGTTTTCATCTGTGATTGATTTTCGTGAAGATCGGTCGCGAAACTCTAAAAATTTCGTATCTATGAAATAATGGAATATTATGAGGAATTCTGGACACTTGACAAATGTTGCATTTTTTCGAAAAATATTCACTAAATTTCTTTCACCATTTGAAGACTGGTACGATTACGGATCTTAATATCATTTTTAATACCGATAGTTAGAATGATTTCCATGGAAAAAATAATCAAATGAAAACATTACTAGGAAGAGATTATTATCGAGATGTTTAAAATTTATATTTTATAGGATAACCTTTGTTCTTATGCATTGCCTCCATTCTTTGAGACAGATTATACAATAAAAAATCATTTTTATACATTTCAACATGAATTGCACAATAATCTCTTCCGAGTCATGTTTTCGTTTAATCGTTTTTTTTTTAAATGAAAATCATTCCTGATTTTGGTCCCTTAAAGCAATATTAAGAACCAGACTTGAATATGTACTCTTTAAATTATAAAAGAAACTACAAAGCTATTCAGGACAAAATGCTATATTTCTCAATTTCATTAAGTGTACAGAATTGAAATCAATAGTGTAAGCGTTATGGTAGATATTTAAAATCCACAAAACAGACAGGATTCCTATTATGCCTTTACGATGAGGCAACTTAATTTCTTTTTTGATAAAAAACCACAAAACCTTTTCGTGGCATTTTCTAATAATCGCCTTTTGTGCGAAAGGTCCGCATTCGGGATTCGCTTCTGATAAATGAAAACTTTTTTGGAGTAGCAGGTGCCTCTTTTTGCGTTCCCGAAAAAAATATATAACGATATAATTAAAAAGCATATGCAGTCCATTATGACTTGTGGAAAAAAAATCGATTCACCACGCCATATTGTGTCCCTCGAGCAAATTGTTAATACACAAACAGTTAGAATCGTATAAAAAAATGAAGAATTTCTTAAATAATTATTTAGTATTAAAATTGCACCCTAATGCTAGCGAAAAGTGCAAACTCATTGATAGAAATTGTTAAATGCTTACATAATAAAAACAGGGGCCGAAAGACCCTATAGCAACATAATTCGCGAATAAAAAATAAGTGTTAAAATATCTCAACAGCTGCTTCGAATCGAAGAAAATGACCGCTGACAGGCAATTGTATCGAAACTTGAATCGATCTGAAAACGAGAATAATTATCGCATATTGATGGTTATGTGGCCACAATTGACCACTCGCGTAAGGTTTTTAATTCTGGAAAACATGACGAAGGCGAACGTATATCGAGAATCGTATAATTTTATGTATTTTCAACATTTTAAATGTCACATGCTCAGAAAGTTTCGAGATTTTCGCTGAAATTGCCTCAGTTATTTTAATTATATGAATCAGTGTGAAGTTGTGTACATGTTACCGTGTAAGTGTTCATTTCAGTATGTTCAAAAATATGCTAGTATGTTGTATGTGACAGTCAAATTCCGCATAACGTTCACGAATGAAATGGAATTAATATTTTTGAATCGCATTCGGAATTTCTATTGGATTAATTTCCATCACATTCATAACATCATTTACAATGTGCTTTGATTCTTTCAGAAAATGAGTGAAATCTGGAAAAATTACGATCATGTAGAAATTTTTCAAAAGAAAAGTTGTTATCACAATTAATCCACAAGTTATTTCGAAAGGGGTATTACAGCACTGAAAACGCGCTTTTTTATATGTTAGCGGAGAGTTTGCGATTATTCAACACGAATATCAATCGAAAATTAAGATCAAAAACGCAAAAATAAAAATCTTGATTTGGTTGACCAAAGCGCAGCCACGCACGGGACATTTATTTTCAACACACAAACGTCAAATTTTATCCTTAAATTTAACAATATTTCTGACAACACAATACTCATTTCCTAGCTCAAACTAGAACTGTCAAATAAGCAAAATTTCACAATACATTTTCACCGCTGAAACTGAAAACAACCGACCCACGCAAGACGACAAGCGGCAACCACCCGCACTCCGTTGCTGATTCAACGGGCAGCGAAGAACACCGGTGTACGTATAGTTTTCGATTAAACGTTGCTTACCGTTTATTTATTTGCACGCGCGTTGAAATCGAACGGAGCGTGTTGATTTATGCCACGCGGACGGGCCCAATTAGGGCCGAGCGCGCCACCGGAGCCGGCCCTGTCAACCGAGATACTTATCTCGCAAATTGCGCATTTCGCTCATTTGACTCGACGCGAAAACTGCTTTTCGAATCGACTCAGATGCCGTTCTGTTTAACTAGATGAGATCTTTAGCATTAGTTTGCTAAATTGTATGAATTTATTGTTATTTAATTTTTTTTTTAATTTTTCAATTGATCGTTCATTTGATGTAAAGAAGCAGCTGCTAGACTAGAAACTACAAAAATAAATTTCATAGATCGAAAGGTGGAGCTGAAATCGATCGAATTTAATCGAGTCATTGTCAGATAAGAAGTGTCTTTGATTTCTCGAGAAGCAGATTCTTGAAAAATTAGAAACAGAATGATAATCCTTTTTAGAAGCCGTTTTGATAAACGTTAAATTAACTTTTATCAGTTCAAATGGATCTATAATATTCGAAAGAAACGATCGAACGTTCATATAAATTAAGGAAAACTACATGTCACTCGCTAGAATCTGACAAGCTTAGCATTACAAGGAAACTGAAGCCCGACGCAACATGCACAAGCATTTTATACAGCTTCACTATCGATCGGCCACTATATGAAGATGGTAATAATTAATTTTTAAGATTTATACCCTACACCAGCACCTTCTTTATGAAATCTTCATAAAGGCAATGTAGAGCAAATTGTGAGTGTCACATTTAAATCACAGACAATCAAATTAGCTATATTATTATGTTTACAAAAATAATGTAATAATAAAAAGGTGCGAAATGTTTCATTGTAACAAGTTTTCATCATGATCATAAAAATGTCGAAAGAGGATCAACGAAAATCGGATCAAGCCGAGATTAATTCAGCGAAGACAGAACATCGCGGGTGGCCGTTTGCCGACAATCCGAAGAACTCAACGACACAGAGATAACGTCTGAAAATTAACGCGAGAGGCTAGTCGCCATCTTGGCGTCCGCCATTTTTCAAACATGGCCGCGGCGATTAGTCGCGAAAGCCATCGCAAGGACATGAAATATGTCTCGGATTAACGGCGACCTCGACGGGGGATCGCTCCTAATGGTCTTCGGATTCCTGCAACTTAAGGGAAATGAGTTAAGTGCGTCGCGGAAACGCTAATAACTCGGCTTTATGTCCAATGCACAACAGCAGGTGTCCAGTGTGTGCTGGAGGTGCGAATGGCTTTTCTTTTAATTGTAGACCGAGGACTAAGAGGGCTTTACCGTTCGATGGAGGCTGGCCATCATGGGAAAGTGTGTAGGTTTGATTTAACTGCTGAAAGTACACGGGGCTGCAATTAACCGCTCGTTAATATTGCCGTTACTTTGATTTTTCATGGGTCTATTGAACGAATGTTGTATGAGAGCCCTATAAGTTAAGGGGTGTGAGTAAATTTAAATCATTGGAGTTGATTACAGATTTTATTTCAGAACGAGTTCATCCGTTTGGTTTCAAAGTGGATATAAACGAAGCAGGAAATCAACATTAGTGTTGATCCAACTTGTATTATATTTTAAGCCCGATCAAAACGAAATAACACCCGACTCGTTTTCATACATAAAATTGTCGTCGGCTCGAATTGAATTTTAAACGCTTCTTTAGCGTATCGCGGTCGTCAGATCGAAGCTCAGATAGGGCGAACAACTACTCGGGAGACTAACTTTAAAATTTTTAAAGTCATCTTATACAACGGCTACCGAACGAACGAGGCCGACCTCTTTTCCGATTTGCATTTTCCATTGCGGCTATAAGCGCAGTTGAGCTGTCGATCCGCAAACAGATAATCGTTAAATGCTGAACGTATGTACCGTCCTTTTTAAATTAGAACGCGCCGGACTCAAGATGACGTTAATTTCAAAATGAATTCGTTTCAATTCCAGTAATCTTTTTAATTTATGTCCTAAAACACAATTGTTCTATATTCAGGTCCAATTTGGCCAAATTTTCTTAGCTTAGCACAGTGATGAGAATGCTAAATCATTTAATATATGATTTAGATGTAATATAAATGCAATTTTAGTTAATATTTTCGATTTTCTCTTTACAAAAATCTATTTGTGCATGATTTTAAACGCTTCATGATTCAAATGAACGTTTCATTCATTTTTTTCAATTCGGACGCAGCATAATATGACAGCGAATATGTGAAAATGACAAATTGAAGAATTTGAGTTCAAATTAAATATACGTACTTTGAAAAAAAACTAATTTAATAATAATGACAAAGCGTTTTCGCAGTACATTAATAGTAGACGAGAACGGTTACGGAGTGTAAGCACGTTCATAACACTCGAATAAATAGTCGATTTACGTAATGTTCATTCTTCTTGATCATAAATCAAACAGTCCGAATTACAGTTAGTTAATGGACACTGTTCAAGTTCAAGTTCGATAGTGTCAACGGACTGAGTTTTTCTCGGACTGTGAGAATTGACAATGGTTAAATCGCATCAGTGGTTCCGATATTGCAATTGAGCGTATCAGTGATATTTTTTACCGTTAAATTTAGTCGTAATAAACATCATAACCACAAACAATATAACCGTATAGATGTAACCCTTATTTTATTTTGATTCGAATGCAAGATATGAAAATATCTTGGGTTTGAAATATAGCCGTGCGTTGATGTTTCTTTTGAATACAAATTCAATGCAATTTCGTTTTATGCAAAATACAACAGTATATTATGCATTGATGATAGATAATTATCTGCAATCATAGATTGTATTAATTCACAGCTGACATTGTTAGATATATAACTTCGAAGCTATGTTTATGTATGATGATAGATTTCACGCTACGACTTGCGAAAGTGATTATAGCCTTCTTGAATAATATAGAGATATTGAGTCATAATCTATTTTCGGAATATTTTTTTCATAACAGTGTATTTAACCGTTTATAAAATATATTTCTTCAAAAGAAATTTTATAAAAAGAGATTCGTGAGCATAAAACATGAACTAGAAATCTTTTAACATAAAAATACAATGATTTTACTGTAAATCGTACTAATCACATACGAAATCAAATCAATATATTCACATAAATATGAGCAATTTTCAGGCCAGTTAGAAAAAAAATAATATCAACAACTATGAAACGAACGTAAATTTGCGAAGCATTAGATCACGTAACTAAATAATGGTCTGTCTATAAATTTAACAACATAATTCAACCAAAAAGCATTGACATTAAAGCCGAACAATACAAAAACCGACAAATACCTCAGGCATAATTAACCGTTTACGTCTAATCACGTAGCAAATTGCGCACGTACATACGCTAAGCGCATGAATTAATGCGGTCTGCAATGCCAACAGTATATTGCGTATTACATAGAATTATATCACATAAAGCTGCGTATTGAGTGAAAATAGAAAATCGTGTTTCGACTAATATGAATATCAAAGTGATTACTATCATAAAAACAGCAACGAAATAGTATGAAAAACAGTACAAAAAAATATTGATTTGGGAGATATCTATCGAAAGTCGGGGCTTTTATCTATCTACATATTTGTCTCACCTAGTGAGAAATATAAGACAAATTGGTTAGTTTTCATCACCATCGCACTTATTTGCTGATCTGTGCCATTTATGGTTTGTAAAATGTTGGTCTATAGTCTAACCACCCTTAACGAAAGAGAACCTGCTGGAAAAACTACTTATACTGTAGCACCAGAGAAAAAATCAAAATTCATACAAAACAATTGAAATTAGTAACTGGCAAAGATCGCATAATGAATATGTAGCCTTACATAACAGTGCAAAATAACATAATATCGTCAACAACTTTGCATTTGTCCAGTCGAACGCGTTAGGGCGATTTATGGCTTTCGGTTTGACGGCATTTGCACCACGTTTTCGCTGGTTCGTTTCACGGCAAAATAACACATTTCACGATAATATCGCTGCGGCATAATGACATCGTAGCGCTACATTAATCGTGTACTGCAAATACGACGGAACATGCTTTGCATACGATAACCGACTGTGGTGCAGTGGTGAGCTTTTGGCTCACAGATTCAACGGTCGCAATCACAATTTATCGATTAAGATGATTCAATATAATATAAATGATAAAAAAATCAAGAACCCATAGATTAGTTGTGAGCTACGACTTACATGAAAAATAAATAATTAAGTCGATTTACATAATAATATTTCACCGAAAACTTATTCCCTAATCTTTTGAATTGAATTAATAACGAGAAATTATACAAAATAAGATATTATTAGATTAATTAATATTTTATGGTGCGAGTTTTGATACTAGACGACATATTTTGCACTTGTACCATCGCACATTATGAGCTCGCATATCTAACTCGCAATCGCCTATTAAACGATTAGGATAATAAGTCGAGCTTAAATGTTCAAACGATCAAGTGAGAAAATTAGTAATCGATTTCACAATTTGATTTATATCGATCATGCGAAAAACACAGCATCCGAAACGATCGACAGACACCGCACGTTTTCGAATAAGGTGCACTTACATAATTTATGAACGGACACATTCCGAATGATATTTTTGTATAAAACCATCATACTCATTAAGTCAATATATGATATTCTATGTGCATTCAGGGCTTAAATATTTCAAATTATAATTGTCATCGATTGAGAGCAAAAAAATGATTTGATGTATGACAACGTCCGTTCATTTTTTTCGAGAACGCGCGTTTAACCAGTGAAAGGAGTCACTTTATGGTTTCCCTTTTGTTTCATAATAAATTTTATAATCGTATGTGGAACCATGCTGTGATTTCGATCACAAATCATCGCATACCACGGCATACTATGGTATACACGCGAACAAGTCAGAGCCACAGTGAAATCCCATACATTAACATATCTCACCTTGGAATTAATTTTATCTAGTAGATCACGAACAGAACCCCACGGGCGTACACAACTCGTAAACTTTCAAAACGTTCTTTTTTGCGATTAAAAAGTCGATTAAGTCCCCATGGAAAGTATCCCTGGAAGTTTTTATAAGGTGGTTTCGCTAATATCACGAAATTCTTCTTCAACTCAATAATGTGTAGAATCAAACATCGTAACTCGAAAACGAGCCAGCACACCCCAATCCGTCGATCGTAAAACAATAAAAATCGTAACTGGTTTCGATTATTGACTGTTAATTTGTCGGACGACCACCTTTTGCTTGTTGCGAAACTCTCGTATATGCCAATGGTCCGATTATACAATACACCATGGAAAAATATTTGGAAAGGTCGAGCCTCGTTACTATAATACTTCTTCGTGTCCGTCTCACTTTTGCAAATTTACGATCTTTCGTCGCTTGTATATTTTCCATAAATTTATTTGTACAACGGTAGATAAATCCAATTAGCGGCATAATGGAAAAATCTGACCGGCGAAATTAGCGATGACTTATTTATGTCGGATTTCGAAAGCGAAACGCATAAACAATGCGCGTTTCTAAATTCGTTATATGGCCGAGTCGTAAAAATAAATTATTGAATCGATACGAAAACGGAAAATTGTTTAGAATCGCTTGCGTAAAGCCGAAATGAAATGGCATTAGTTTAATTAAATTTCTACTGGCCAATTGTTTCTAGATTCTCATTAGATTGATAAGTTTTTTCCAACATTGTATTTTCACCTAAATAAGTCATTATCATTTTGCTGAACGCTTAAGATGATTATCGCTATAAGTTCTGATGTTCAGTATGTGTAGAAAAAAACATAACTCCATCTACATGTTAATAGAATAATCAAATATTATAATTCAATTAACAAAATTCATATAAGTACGTACAGCTATATCTGTGGGTAGTATGTATATTAAATGTACTTTTTTTTTCAAAAATTCAGTATGACTTGTTCCCATCATATTTACACCGCTTTTGCGTTCAAAAATTTTAATTGAGACGATGCGCTTTGCATTTTAATTTCTCATCACCATAATTTATAGCTTAATTTGAGAAGCTCGTTAAAAAAAATACAGACATAACATTAACGAAAGAGGAAAAATGACTGCGATTAACGCAATCATCAAAGACTGCTAAAGCTCTGTTCACACATTCAGGCCATTAAATTCTGTTGTCACTCTATGAAAAACATCAATCCCGATAATCGTCTATCGAAAATCGGAATTCGCATGACATTTCGTTTGGATTTGAAGAATGTCGACAGATCACGACAGAACAAGAGTCGCTTATTCAAATCGAAAGTTGCGCAAGTCGCTTAGAAACGATATGTCCTAATAAGGACGAGGAATCGAAAACGAATCGGGACGCTCCAGATTCGTTTGCCACAGTCTCACAATTTGCAATTCTAAACCGGGTATTATCTAGATTGCGGAATTGCACAATCGCATAAATAGCATTTAGTCCTAATCTGCGCGGTTATAAGCCCGGCCTGTGCTGCTGCGGATCTGGATATTATAATATGAGCGAAGGTATCCGATGTTGGGTATTGGATTAAATTATTCCTTTTTAGATTAACAATCAGATTGAGTTAGAAGAAATATGTATAAATGAGCGATAATCAAGTGCAATTGAAAGGGAAATAATAAAAGAATAACAGCTAGGATAGATAAAGTTTAATCGAATTGGAATTGAGTTGACGTAAGATTTTGTTTTTCTATTGTTATGAGTCTTCCACACTTTGTAAACGACAAACGTTGTTGACTTGACTTATAGAAATATCCAATTATTTTTATTTTTTAAATTAATCTTTCACTTTAAATTAATAAGCAGGGCAGCTAGATTAGAAAACAAACGTTTCAGATAGCTACGCAATCGACCGGCTGGAATTATTCAAAAGTGAATGATAAAAGGATAACTATTAGATCAGATTTGATCAAATCGAAATTAGGTTGATGAGAGATGATAGATGACAATTCGGATCTTTTTCTATGTGAATTGAGATTCAACTGTAGCTCGTTTTCGATTCAGCCATTGTCAACGAGCGCCCCCGGGGTGTGTCCGTCCCAGAAGTAATTGCACAGTGATATTCAATCTGTGGCGCGGCCGGTTCGCGAAACCGCTAATCACTGTTATTAAGTAGCCGTTTCCTCGGCACGCAAACGCCTTTTTCTGCAAAGGAGGCTTTCGACGTGCCTTCGCCGAAATGCCGATTTTTTTCGATTCTCAAAATATCGCTCGATCGGACAAAATAACAAAATCGGTTTAAGATTTTTTTTAATTAAAATTTCTAAATTCATAGCAAAAGCGTGTCCACATGTAGGCTTCCAGCAGCATAGCACAATACACAGCATAAAGAAATATCTTCATATTTTATGTTTAAGCAAAATAAGAATTAAGTGTACCTATTAATCGTAAGTATTATGATGTTATTTGCCGCAAAAAGTCGCCGGCCTACGTGTGAAATGTGAATACGTCTAAATACATACAGCACTATTGCGAAACTCCACACTGTCGGCATACGCACAAAATTTGACAGTTGCACGTTTCAAATTAACAAGACCATCGAAACAAGTCCAGTCGATAAAAAGAAACACGACACGCATACGATTTTTTAATAAGCCTCCTTATGCAAACAAAACTTTCCCAATAATATATCTTTTAGAGATCAATAAATTGCGCTTGATTTATCGATTGTGCCTCGCCGACCAATAAAACATTACAAAACCGCATTCTGAAAATTAAACATTCCGGCTGTTTTTTTTTTTTTTTTTCATTTTATTTAATGCTTTTATTCCGTTTTATTGTTCCCATTATTGGCCACGTGAGGTAAGTGCACGATACGCAAGCACGTACATACGCATTTTGTAAATAGTTACAGGAACAATTCTTAATCTTTTCATCGAACACAATTCTTATTTCTGTATATTAAGATTTTTTTTTAATTTTTATCATTTGCTCGAATTATGATGTGAATCGAACGTAAATACATGTCTATGTGCGTTCGAATTTATGGACACGTACCTTTACAATTCGTGTACGTGAATAGAACATACGCGAGAGAAGAACACTTTCTAATTTTTTTCATCGGTCGTAATAAAGATTTTATCGTTTAAGTTTTACGGTGTCGTTGCGCGTATATTATTGACTTTTAACGATTGAAAACGAATTCGTATGTGTGTACATCACGATTTATTTATGTTGGGCATATCCGTTTTATTATTATAGAACATTTCGGTTCGAATAAGTTATATTTATGTGCGTACACATTTCACATCGACGAATTGTGCCCTTAATTTCAACAGTGGTATAAGTTCACAAATTGAAAAATGATTGAGTGAGTCGCAAATAAAAATTCAAAAACTTATAAAATTTTATATTTTCTTATAAGCTACACTCATACGTCAAAATAAACTTTGAATCAATTAGATTTAACAAATGTTAAAACACTGTATTGTGTATTATAAAAATTCTTTTTAACAAAATCAAATACAAACCCTTCGATATCTCGAAAAGAAAGCATGTGAACTTATACCACTGTTAAAATAAATGGCGCGACTGAACGAAGCATCATTTTTATTTTCATCGGAAACCCTCATACATAATTACGTATTGATTTTAATTTAATGGAGTCGGTCACAATGGCTCCCGATCGGCTCGTATATCAATTAACCGTTATTGAATCGCACCTACGTTTTTTTTTCGTCTGCTTAAATAAATCAGGCGTTTTAAAAGGGTCGCTTAATTTTCGCATCGACGCAAAAGTCGAAGCCAATTAAAGTAAATGAAAAGGCGCTGGGTTGACGGGCGCGGTTTAAGGGTTATTTATGGGGGAGATAAGGCGCGAGGCGAACCGAGGCGCGAATTATCCTTCTCATCAATTATTATAATTATTTCGGCGTGGGACGCGATGAATATGTATGCCTGGCCGATCGGGACAACTTCTCGAATGAGGATCGGATCTCCCCGAAGTGCCAGATCGAGACGAAGCACCGAAAACGACCCTAAATAGTTTGTACTTGTAAAAAAAGAATCTTAAATTCAGCCTCAAAAGACTACTTAAAACCAGCTATTTCATTGGCATTAACATGCGTCCGCAAGCGATGGCACTTAACATTGCGCATTATGTGAATAGACAAGTCCCGAACATAGCACTTAACACTGCTCAAGTTCATTCGTGTCGCCTAAATGAGCAATGCTTAATAGTGGAATGAAGCTCGACAGTTGAGTTGTCACCAGAAAATGGCATAAAACTTAATCGAACTGAATCTGTACAATGAACGTTGCTTATGAGCTCGATTATTTTCCAGTTGCATAAATGGGGTAAACGCGCAATTCTAGCGACATTACACTTTTGAGCGAAATCCCGGAAATAAGACAACTGATAAATGCGGCATTGTACTATCAATTGGTTCATATTCGTACAAATTTTCATCGATGTAACAAATCGTGTAATTGAGCGATTCGGATACGCCGCTTCGCCGGAAGGTTCAAAAGCATCACGTGCAAAAAGAGGACATAGCGCGATTGATGAGAAGCGTGTTATCGGTGTCCTGTGTGTGTCGCTCTTCGGTCCTTGTGTAGATATGATCTCGCCGTGGCCAAAAGTCTGGTGTCGCGTCAATAAAACACTCTCCGAGAGAAGAATGTGGGCTCGTTAACCGAAGGGCCGCGGTCATATTGCGTGCGCCCAAATGAAACGACTTGCATAAAAATTCACAATCCAAACACACTTCTGCTTTAAGGGCCGGTTCACACTGAGGACAATAGATAGCCAACATGACCAATGTCATGTTAGTATTAGTCCAGTCTACTGTCCTCAGTGTGAATCAGCTTGAAGATAGTTATGAGTTCACAAAAAATAAAAATCGAGAATAGAACCGCAATTGTTTTTGGATAGACGTAATACGACCGCAATCTTCGATCAGATCATTTTTCAAAAAAGAGAAAAATCGACTTTCAATCGGCCTGCGCAATCTTATGCAACCTAAGGATACTTTACGAACGTATAATAAATCGCATGTATCGTTTCGCGGTCAGCGAGAAACAATCGAATGGCTTTCTAAACAATTGGCAGCGGATTCCGGATTTATGTAGCAGCTGGGCCTGAGGAGCACGAAGTCATGATCTTGAGCGCCAAAAGCAACACGACTCAACACGAACACCCAAAACGTGAAGAACCGATCACTTTCACCTGAGAGCGAAACGAGGATTGTTTTTTTTTTCTTCTTCTTCATCTTCGTTTCCTTGGCTTCGATAGTTCGTGATGATCGAACCATAGAAGCGGAAGACGATAGGAGACTTTAGAGACCTTTCAACTGTCTTTCGGTTGATGGCTGTAAATCTTCGGTATTATACGGAAAGTAAAATTTATGATGTGAAATTTATGAGAATCGATATGAATTTATGGATTTTCAATCTATACAGCTTTTTAGTCATTATATTGTCAAGACAATAAAGTGCAATACACACGGTTCATGCATGCATACATATCCCAGTATTTGCACATCCATACTACATTTAAGCAAACAGTGCTCTAAGAAGACGTATCGTAGTTCACTTCAATACGTCTGCCACTAAAGCAGTAGTTTTACGATCAGACTAATCAATGGATCTTCGTACGAATCTTAAACGGCGGTAACGCGAGATTTGCACAACCGGTGTTAAATCAATCCGTAGTCTGAAGATCGGAGTAACGTTAACTACAATTAGACATAACACAAAATACCCCCGACGGCATACCGAGGAAAATTTCAACGTGTAATGTCCGACAATGTCGTAAACATGCGAAATGTTAAGAGTTGCCATTGCGATATCGCCGTCGTAAAATTTCTCACTTACGAAACGAGATTTTGCATACATTGTATTGATACGATCGACGAAAACGAGATCGCTAATTTATTGATCGGTTGCATTCTTTTTATAAATTTGAGATGTGTAACGATAAAGATTGTGTTTCCTGCCGCCATCTATTATATTATAAGAAAACGACGCTCGATATTTTCTTTCTATATCGGTTTGTAAATAAGAAAACGAATGCATTTCCGATATAAAAATACCTCGAGAGCTATTTTCGATTGAAAATCTGTTGAAAGCATTCCGGTTCGAAAATACAAGAAAATCCGTAGGAAATAACCCTTGAGACTCTTGCGGTCTTGAAGGAGCGCGGAAGCGTAAGCGCGTAAATAATTTTCAAAGTGAGCAACGGCGGGTAAGTCAGACGTACGGACAGACTGACAGACTTACAAGACGAAAAAAGAAAAATTCTGAAAAGCCACTGAAGAAAACGGCAATGCGGAGGTTTAAGGAGCTACCGGAAAAGCGCTGCTCGGAGCAAAGACGAACTGCATACATTTTCAAACGTACAAATACGGTTTATTCCCAGGATGTGGTTTTTTTCATTTCATTTTATTTCAGACAAATCTCTCTAATATTTACTGCAAATGCGGAAATTTCATTTTTGATACGAGGCTATGAAAGTTTTCACCGTCAATGTATGTACATATTATATTTCATTAGAAGCACATACTTTATTGTGAGGAATTCAGGAAACTTTTGATATATTGCATTTCGTCGCAAAATTTTCACTAATTGATTTGCAGATACTTTTATAATATGAAAACTGATCAAGAACGATTCTGAATATTGTATTTAGTTAAACCCATTAAGTACACGAAAAAATGTAACATTTCTCAAACTCATCAGAATAAGCGTCCAGAATTTCTCACAACGGTGTACACGTGTACCATTCGGAGCTTCATGCATGTAAATAGAAGCCTGGACTTAATCTGGATCTTCGATTGAATAATTGCGACGGTTCGGCGTGTTTGAAAATTATCGCGTCAATCGTTAAGAGTCGCAAGCGTACTTTATCTGGTCACTTGTCCATTTCGAGCACTCGGGCCAGAAAGATCCTGTTGAGATCCAGCGGTGCATATTTTACGCCTCCGAAGATATTGGATGAATCTGAAAGAAATCTTCGGTGCACGCCTACGCTGAAACGATGATGGAGCACTTATGCTTCTGAAGAATCGATATGTAAACTTCAGGAATTCTTATTGGGAAAACGGCAACATATTGAATCGGAATGTAATTAGAAGATTCGCTTCAAACATCGGAATCCATTTCTGAGATTGAAATATCGACCATCCTAGGCGGATATCTTTTGAAATTATTCGACGTCTTTAAGGAGTTAAGATGCACGGAAAAACTCTCGTGTCAAATTATGCAGAATTTATTGTGTTCACTTCGCGCAATTCTCACGCCGTAATTCAACCCAAAGAGACAACCTAAACCGAGATGATGCATCACTAGGAAGTCGTTCTTGAAAACCGACGAGAAAAAAAATCATCGAGTATAAAACAACGAAAAACCGCGATAAGGACCTGCGTACACGAAGATCCACCGGTCTGATAAAATATGGCCAGGCATTGTCCAGGGTTAAATATATTGCGAACGTGAATAATGGCGATTACGCACGCGCAAGAAAATATCGCATAAATCAAACCGCGGTTTAATTTAAAGCGTTTAAACGGCCCGACGATAAAGTTATACAAGCGTATTAATAACGCGAGGTATTTATCATATTGTAATGTGCACTTATGTGCACACTACCGTGGACAAATGTGTCCACATTGTAACGTGTCCGCTGATCGCGTGATTCGAAACGTTTTAGGTTCGAGCTTTTTCGCTGTTCGATTTTCGGTCGTGTGAGGGTTCGTTAGAAAACATGCATTTTTACTTTAGCTTCGAACGGTAGCTTGCGTTTGATTAATCGAAAGATGGGAATGGACTCTTTTATGTGCTTATAAAAATGGACAATATCGAAACGCATTCGGTGCAGTTAAGTGCGCAATATAATATATTTGCAAAAGGTCAACGCAGGGTTGAAACGATGTCGACCATCAACGTCAATCTGATCCGTTATATGAGCCGTTCAGAGCATCAAGTGATGATCTCTTCTTTTTGAAAAAAATGAGATTTAAATGTCAAATCACTTTTATGAGATTTTCTGAAAATTAAATTTCATGAAAAAACAATACTCACATACGAATTGCCGAGCGGATCATGTGAGTGAAATAACTACGTATTCTAGCAGTGTTACAATGTTTTATGGCAAGATCATAAAATCTCCATACGACCTCACAAGAAGAGGCGAAATCGTATGAAAATCGACCCTTCGGATAATAAAAAGGGCATAAATGACGCTTTTCGATTTCTAAAGAACGAATGTACAAATACAGAAACGATGCTAGATTGAGCTGATTGACAATATCGCGTGGGAGAACTCGACAATCATAAACCTACCGAACACAATTCCATATACGAATATGAAAAGGTTTATGCACAATTTAAAAACGCTAAATATAAGTTAAAAATCATTAAGAGTCGATAATAAAAATATAAACGTGAATAAAAAACGACAGATTCTCCTCCTCGACCAAATACATCGAATAAATTTAAGCAAAGCTGGAGTGAACCTATCGCGATCAAGTGATTGAAAATAAATGTTGACTTTGTTAACAATTAGGATCTCCGAAATCGAAAGTGAATGCAAATATTCACTGAATTCCGAATGAATTCGAGTTTAGATATTAAAAAGTAAGATCCTTCAGATAATTTTCGCAGAATTCGAATTATAATTTCCAATAACGAATCAAAAGCTCTTCACTCAGAAAATTAAAATATATATTTAAGTGTTATAACATATTTAATTAATTAAAATTTTTGAAATATAATAGAACACAATGCGTTTTACAATCGTTTCGCCATTGTCATCGCTGTCGACATGGCACTCGTCAAATCTGAACAATGAGCTTGATATTAATGAACAACTCAAAAAAAAAACAAACAGTTACGCCTTTTGGCTGTTCGAATTATTTACATACATCAAGATCAACATCGTCCACAACTGACAGAAGATTCAACGATTCGGACAACCACAGCTGAAAGGATGCTGGATACAATAGGGAAAAATTGAAAAAAAATATTTTTAAATGTATACAGATTCGGTTCAAGTGTGAATGTGGCTCGAAGTCCGATTTGCACACTTCCATGTGAAAAAGGAAGAGTGTTCACGTGTGCGCTCATAATGAAACCGTCGACTCCATTTCCATACGAGATCGAATAAAAAATGAGTTCACGAAAAGAGGAGCGACCCTGATAATTTATTAGTCGAAGAGTTAAATCTTTCAGGGGCAAAAAACTTAAGTTCGGAACTTAAAATTGTTCAATTTATTAAAATCAATCTTCCTACCTTAGTACGTAGCTGCAGAATGTAAAAAAAATGAATCACACATACCTGAAACAAAAGATTTTTTTTAAATATTGTATAAATTGTAAACAATTGAAGATATGTAACAATTCACTTCAATGTCCACTTAAAACCATTCTGATAATATACTTAAACACAAATTGATCTGCCCTGCAGAATACTTAACACCTACAATAAATCTTTGGCAAAGTCAGCCGCCCAAATTTCAAAGCGCGAATATCTTCAACACACACTCATACTTCGAAGGGCAACTCAATCTGGCCAAGGGCTTGTGGGCGAACCACACAATGAATACAAGATCTATATCGTAGTGTTTCCACCCTTCACAGAAATATGCTAAAATATTCAAACAATTTACGAAACGAGCCTTCGAAAGGCAATATTTTAATTAAGGGTAGCGACTAGTTTACAGAACATTTTTTTAATAATTTGTACGGTAATAAATTTATCTATAACGAGAACGCTGATATTTGTATTGTGTAGAAAAGAGGAATGTCCAGCTGGAATATAAATTTCGGTATATTTAGGCTTACTGACGCAAAAAATATCGCTCTATATCTTACAAGCAATAACAGCAAAACACGATATTACAAAAAATACACCCACTACATGAATTCGGTTTCTTTTGGATACCCCTTAGTAGAAATTATGTTCGTATCGAAGTTCGTAAAGCTCACACATGACATCAATGCAAGTACATTAAAACACCATCAAATTCAATCGGCGTCATCCTCACAAAGCACTAAACCACCGACCAAGCTATAAAACACCGAAATTTGCCAAAAAACACCCACTCGACTCGTCGATTTCCAATCGCATATAACGTCACCGTTTGACAATCGACATCCTCGGACGTCGATCATGGATGACCTCATACGAATCGGCTCGTTAAATTTCAATAATAATTTACCGAACACGCGTCCGTTGCATGCGGAGTGTGTACCCACATGCGTGCAGCAATCCGGCGTTTGATGGCAATGCAGATTATATTGGTAACGAAGGGCCAGGACGATCCCTTTGTACTTTCGATCTTGAGATGCATTTTTCAAGTACCGGGTGCCCTAACAATCGGCGCTTATTAGCCTCAACGCGAGGAGAGGACACTGCGTTGATTTATCCTTTCGCATTTAGAAATAAATGTTGTTTGTTTCAAAGAAAATCATATTCGCTAATTCAAGCCTTGTCTAGATGTCACTTGACAAATTGTGCGCGTGTACGACGAAATTGCAAACATAAGAGTACTTAATATTAAATATTAATCATAAGTGTAGAAGTGTAAATCGTTTCTTACAATTGTTAGTTAGATATAGTGACTAAAGGGCTAGTCTTTCCTATGAACATTCTCAACATCCGCTGTCTTTTATATGTGAGGTTTCATAAAGTGGTTGATTTTCGGCGCAGTGTCCGTCGGACATTGCAGCAAAAGTGCAACGACTTCGCACTGTTAGTCCGTAATGAGGGTTCGCTAAAAGTTGACCGAAACGGCGGCGATGAGGGCCGATGGGTCAATCTCAACGTGATTTATGGCCAAAGGTTCAGGGCCGCACTTCGGAACGCGTATTTCATCCAAAAAGTGCCATCGTCATCTCAGAACGCGAACAAAACAAATCGGCAAATGTAAAGCTCGTATGCACACTGAGCACATCTCGTTTTGCAGCCGATACGCTTCTGATGCGTTTCGAAATTTAAACGAATATATTTTCAATTGAATAATGGAGCGTTGAGTAAGTTCGGACCGTAAGTATTTCTCGTGGACGTAAATTGGTCGACCTCGGACAGATAACCCTTTGCATGCAGAGCGTCCGAAAACGGCACTATAGGCGCAAATTGGCAACGAACAAAAAATAATGGTATATCCTTCGATAATTGCTTAAGACTGCGGCCACGAAGAATACCATTGTTCAGTCGTGGATGCGGTATTGATTGCTGAAACGGCAATATGACCTTTCCCATCGATTTTATCCTAAGCAAATTCAATTAAATTACACATTCATTTTGTAACAGACGAAATGAAAAATAAAAAAACGATTGAAATTGCAAGTTTAATAGAAAGTGTAATCGATATTGCAAAATTTGCCAAACTCAAATTGGCGAATCTAACCACAATTATCCCATAAAAATTAAACAGTCCAACTTTCTTCTCACAGTAAATTACGCAATGCGCAAGGAGGCTCTGTTTCGATTCTATCTCGATCGAAACGTGATCATTGCACACGATCAGAACAGGTGAATATTATTATAATTGGCGAAACTGGTTCTCAAATGAGCGTTAATCACTAGTAAAGCACACACCTAGGCGCTGATTTATTAGAAAGTGGACTAGAGCAGCAGTTAACAACCTTTCAACGACTGTTATTCAACCTTTTAGTTCGTTATTTTCGAATCTTTCTATGAGCAGACTACGTAACACGCAACGAGAGTACACTTTACTTACGATATTTTTTTATTAAGTCTTGTAAGATCGAAACTCATAAAATGAATTTTTTTAGACACTTTGTACATTTTCTTGATCCGTTGCATATATTATGTGCTTGTTAGCTTTTTTTCCGGGCGCATACGAAAACATATGATTATTTATTGGCGCAACGCAGAGGTGTATTTATCCGTATAGAAAATTTCACGTCGCAATCAAAGTGTTAACGGTTCGATTATGAAAAAAAGCAAACACAGTCAAACGCTTGTTAAAATGTTGCGCGACCGGTAATTGAAAGTGTCGACAAATTACATGATACACTTTTGATTAAAGCGAAATTCATATTGAATTTTCAACCCGTCAACGTCCGACAATTTCGTGAATATTAATCACTGAATTGAATCGATTAGCTCTAATGAATATTTTAGTACAGTTTTGCCGAATACGAAATCTAAATCTTTTATTAATTTATGCTTGAAGTTTCAAAACTTTTCTATACAGGCAGAGTGAAAATCATCCGTGAACTTTCTAACCGAAGTTAGACAACCGTTACACATAACAAACGGCACTAAACTTCAATTCAGGCTGTCAATACCGATCGACCACGCGCTTGATTGACGGTTAAATGGAAGGTCAAACAGAGAGCCGACGTCTTCGAAGGCGACTTTCACCCGGACAGCGTGAAAATTGGTGTTAACCAAGTGATAATCACACTTATTAAGTTATTTTCGAGCCAACTGCCTCCGTAACAGTTCGCTTTGGAAGCAAATAGCGGGTGTCCACATTGCAACACGCAGTGTTTGATTTTCGAACTGGAGAGCATGAGGCGTTTTCCATTCGCAAACCAATATTATTTATTTTCTAGAAGTACAGGTACACATTTAAAAATCTATTCGAAATAAAAAAGTAGCTACAAGATCTAAAAACTTTAAAGAGTAATAAGTGCGAGAAAAATTGATCGAATTCTATTGACGCATACAAGGAGGAGGATCCATTTTTAGTAACAGTTTCTTAAAAACTACCATCTTATCCAAATCAAATATTCGAAATAAACGATCGAGTCCATCGTATCAATTAAGAAAAACGACATGTGACTCTTGCCAGGACCGACAAAGCTCAAATCCAGCATCACAAGGACACTAAGGATTAGTTCAAACGAACTAGAGTGAACGAGATTGCTATGAAATGGCTAAAAATCACTTTAATTCACGTATATAGATCTGCCACATTGATTTTTGGACTGGATGCATGTGTCAGAAATATCTTTTAAACCCAACGAGGCATGTGCAAACACTTCACATATCGTTCTAGTTATTCAATAGAACTAAGTTTTCGACAAAACAATACGAACGCTTTCTATCGTTATGTAAACCTTAATGACACTGCACATATCGCATATTTTAATTGTCGCCCGAATCCATCTTTAATCAGCCGATTTAACTATATTCATTTCTCTTTATTTTTTTTATTATTTTATTTTAGTCAGGCCATTGTTCATCTCGGAGCATAAGTGGGCCCAGTTTATGCCCGAGGCCGCTTTTTTCAAAACACACAAAACTCTCTCGAACGGTTTCAACACGTGAAATTACATTGTCACCTCGGGGCGTCGAAGAGACGCTATATTAAATAATGCGTGCATGAATTATATAATGTGCCATGGGTGTTATGGGCTTCGACTTTTTTCCTATGCTCGACCCGTGTCGAACAATTAATTGGGAAAGTGTCAGGGTATGGACGACGAGGGTGCATCGAATAGCCTCCGGCTCTTGTCTTTTGCGTTTTAGATGTTTGAAGTGTGCGTTTATAATATGAACCGAAATAATTAATTATGGGATGTGGCTATACGAACATGCTCTGTGTGCAAATACAGTGATAAATATACACGGACAGAACAGGGTAGCCAACATAAGTTCTTTTCACGCTACTTATTTTACAAATAGCACGCTTATTTCAAAGATTGTCACGTTTAAAGTGATAATTGATAATTTAAAAACAAACAGAATAACATTCTACTAAATACTCGGCATATTATTCAATACTATCAAAGAACAATTTAGCTCAAAAATAGTTCAATTTAGAAGTGAAAATTAATGCACAAGCATATATCATTTTTAAAATGTTTTAATACGACGACTTGTGTATTTAAAATAAATCTTTTATAACTAATACATCTGTTATGAGAAAAGGCTATACATCAACAGTGTTGCAAAATCGCAAAAACAATTTAAGCCGCGCCCTCTCGCGTTAAAAGATTGCACTCATTACGGAGCGAGCCATACGCGCTTACATGATTCGAATTAATCATATTTCACACGCATCGTTCTCGACTTGTATTTAGATAAAATCAATTATGGTGTATAATACGGTGTGTGCAATTCGTCTCTCGCCGGGGGTGTACGAGGAGGTCAACCGATTAATAACCGATAAACAATTCGCCGACCGAACGTTTCCATATTCAACTCTCGAAGCTCGATTTACATAAAATGGCAGTAAATTTGACACCCGACACGTTCGCTTGTCTTCTGAAGAAAATAAATAAACACAAAAGGACGAAATGTAAAGCGAACCAGTCGAACAATCGCGCAAACGCGCGAGCGATTCGATTTGTCCAAAAAGGTTTTTATAATTCGGATGCATTGAGAACTTGAATCACTTCATTAATTAATTCCAAATAATTTCAAGCAACGCCAAATAACAGAAGCTTGTTTTAAATATGAGTATGTATTGTGATAAATATGTATTTTCATCGAATTGTAAGTTAAATGGGTTTCAAACACCAGCGCATCGATGTTTAATTTCGTTACGAGAAAAATTACGTCGATAAATCATAAAAAAATAGATAGGTACCATTTGTATTATCAGTTAAAATTATATTATTTTTATAAGACCACGTTTTGAATTTCGTAAATTCTTTCTATACCGATTTAGGGCGCCTTATCCGAGTATCATTCTAAAATATGTTGAAAACTGAAATATTGCACGAACGATCACGATGCTTATTAATCAAAATCGACTGACATTTTAAAAGAGAAGGTTTTCGAAAATCCACTGTGTGATTCGTGTCGATTAACACGAACGATATGGACATCTGAGAAACTGATTCACAATTTACAATTTGGAATCAAATGTTGGTCTTTCCACAAAAATTTTGTAACAAACTCACGATTTATACGTTGACGTAACACCAGATCGTTGGCTAAATTTATTTTCAAGTTGAATCAAAATATTCAAATTATACAATGAATGTGTTAAAAATGGCAAAGCCATACATCGAATTCGTGATTCGAAGCCATTCTCTAGTAAGTTCGAGTTTGCATGTGCAATAATCTTATTAATTCTGCAGCAAGTGCACGGCCCCACTATAAAGATTCGATATTGCACGATATCGAAACGGTGCTCGTTCACTGTTAACCATAAAACCTACAATAAACCGAAAGCCATTACGATCGGCTCTAAATCAAGAAACATTGCGAACAACGCATATGAGATTTAACGACATACGCACGATACGTTGAGAATAAATAGGCGAGTCCCGACACAACTGTTGAATAAATAATATGAACAACACAATCTATAAATGCATCTGTACAGATGATTGCTGAAATAATTATTTATTTATTATTAAAAGTAGTGGTACCCAATGTTTAAATTTTCTCAATTAATAATTTACTTGAAAATTAAGAGCAGCCGCTAAGGTCAGGAACATTGAAATGAAATCAGCGCACAAAAAAATAACACTAAAATCGATCGAAACTGACATGGAAGGGATCTATTTTCAGGAAACATTTTGTAAAATATTGATTTAAAAATTTGAATCAAATATTCGAAAATAAAAATCGAGATATCATATCAATTAAGAAAAATTACAGGTAACCAACTCTTGCCAGCATTTTATATAACTCGAACTCGGCATCATGAGGGACAATAAAGCCTGATGAAGCCAACAGCGCAGCGTGTCCACACATAGTTCTCTTACATAAGCATAAAACAATCAAAAGGTACATCCATACAGATGATTGCTCGAATATAAAATTCGAGTGTTTACCCATGAATTACAGAAGGGATAAAAATGGCAAATCCATCGTCCCAGAGATCCAGCGAGACGATGATGGAAACGTGACTGTGGCAAACGCGGATGGTCACAAATTGATAAATCGCCGTTGCCCATGAAATTGCCCTCGTTATCACATATTTCGCTCGAGGTAATTCGGGGTTGGCGAGGGCGCCTCTAACAGTTTTCCCATGACCTTATACATTTATGCATTCGAGCCACTCAAACTGTCAAGTTCAATTAAAATCGGATAAAATCAATTTTTCCAATCAATTAATGCTCGGCGCTCCACAATTTTCCGTAATATAAACTAGCGAGGGACATACAGACGGAGGACAGAAAAGAATTATACATAAGGGATTGATCGTTCGACTCGAGCGAAACAGTACACCGAGTGTTGCAGAAGAGAGTACAAGATTTAAAAGTCTGCCAAACGTCAGATCGCGAAACGTGTACGTCGATTGGTCGTGTAGGATTTCCTAAGGTATAGTAAAGCATATCGCTTTAACACTCCTCGAGGGCTTGAGTTATCGCCTCGATGGCCCTTTAGCCGCTTCGTGGCCGGTCTGTAAGGCCGATTGTCTTGCCCACCTGTGTAATGTGTGTGCTTTTCCGTTTGCGCAGAATCGGTCATTATCGGCGACTAGAGGGACCCCGATTGAAATCCTACACTCGATAGTAAGAGGTGCGCGCTTAAGGAGCAGTGGTACCCAACTTGTGGATTAAAATCGATCATCGAAAGTCAGAGTGAGGTGATTGATTCGATAAGTGCATAGAGTTACTTGTGATCGATATGCAATTAAGATATCTGTTAAATGTGAATGATTGGAAATTTGACCGTCGAAAAAATGCATGTAGCATAGGTGCTTCTGAATAAAGTATAATGATATCAAAGCAGCTCTTGAATAGGAAAATCTCAAGTGAAGATAAAATTCAACAGTTGGTTATCTCTGGTCAAAATGCAAGAATCCAAGTCCTTCGGGAGTGTCGGGTTTCTCGCGGTGGAGACGTGACGCGAAAAAGAATTATTCTCTGGTAATTTGTGCCCCGTCTAGTTATTTATCAGTTGGCGTACGGGTGGCGCCGTTTGTCAACCTCTGGTAATTGTTGACCACAACAATGTTGCCAGCGCTAAAAGAGATAAACTGAGGACCGATCTGCGGACGGATTATATTGAATTAAACCTTTAATTGCCAACAAATGATGTACATTTTATACCATCGAAACTCGTTCCATGGCGCAACTCATAATGGGTGTGAACAACAAACATAATTGTGCACTTTCAAAAATGGTAAGCAATTCAATTCCGCTTAAAGACTTCGAACCCCAGTCATAATCTAGTGAATTCCGAGTCATAATTCACACGAGTGATTTACGCCGAACGATCTGGACTCGAGTTGGACTTAAGTGCGTCCGGCGTGCGAAAATAGATCTCGTCGAGAGTCCAGAGTGGAAAAATGTTCGAATCACGCGTGTCCTTCGCGTGCTTTACGACGCTTTGTCTCGTTGGACGCGAGTTTGAAAAGTTGAAAACCGATTGTGGTAGGTTGGTGCAAAATAAACACTCGGGCGACACACGGAAAGCTAATTGTGTTTGAAATATTGCGCCTGAAACGACCGCGAGCCATTAGCGAGAGAAGCAGAACGAAAGGGTTGAATGCTCCCATAGTTCGATTCTATATTCGGAACTATTGAGGAAAGACGTAAATGTTGTCTAGAATGACTCACAATACTTTGTATGATTGAAATTTAATGGATTTTTTTAATATGTATTTTAATAAAAAATCAGTAAATTCCAGATTCGTAATTAATCAGAATAGAACATAAACAATTACATATAAGAACGAGCAGGGGATGTAGTATTTCTAGCATCGATTAGTATTGATGCAATTTGATCTATAAATCTCTTGAGTTAATCCAGTGAAATGATCACGCCTAATAAATGAATTGAAATGAATGCAATTGGCTATAAATGACGCAAAATATATGGGGGACAATTTACACGGGTATATGTCGCAAAGGCCGCTAACGAGTCCTCACTCTTAAACCAGTTCTGCAAGAAGATCTCATTAATGAGACTAAGCTTGGATTTAAATGCGACACTCTGATATGCAGCCACCCTATGAAACTATAGGTAAAAATTTTGAGATTTTTGCACAATAATTCCATATTTCATCGCCATATTCAATTGTAAAATATAATATATAAAAATAAATGTATACCTATATGATTGATTGGATTGTGTTATATTTTTTTAATAAAAAATAAAATTTTCAGATTTTTGATATGAATTTCACACAAAATTTTCGGCATGGTTCGCGAAAAGATAAAATAATGTGAGCAATACATAGATATAAACGCCATGGGCAGATGCATCTTCGCGATGCCATCGTCGTGACGGTGTTAATTAATTAACACATTAAGCACGAGGGCGATCACGACTGGGGGGGCCCCCAACGTCGAGATAATGAGAGCACTCCGGCGGTTCTCAAACCGTTCGATTCGAAAACTATCATGATCCGTCCACACTATATAAATCAATAACTAGAGTGTGGACGACCATCATGCACACGACCAGGTATTTTGGAGTTAAAACGTACGATACTCGAATATGAAAAACGACGACAAATTTAATCTGATCGAAAACAATGGCTATGTGCACTCGTGCGTCATTCAATCACGTGACTGGGCATAAATCGCTTTTTCGCATCCTCGAGCATTCGACATTCGGTTGCTACAGTTAGTTTTCGGAGTTAAAAGCGAGTAGCCGACGTCGCTTCTGGTTACGGTTCGGTGCACTGTTTCTAGAATTGTTCGCAATTTATCGAACCCAGATTTAGTCGACCGCCGATGTCGGTGAAGCGTTCGGAGGAAATGCACCATATTGTTTCGCGAACCGACTCGAAATGAGCCGGACAAATCAGACGTGTCGATCTGCTATAAAAATGCCGTCGAATTAATAAAAAGGTCGTAAAAGATTGAGAGCCACACCGAATCCGCGATAACATTAACTGGCGCATTTAATCCTCGAGATTCAGCGGCCATTAAGGTGCGGCCATTTTATCGCGCTAGAGGTCAAACTCTTCTATAAACAATAAATTAAAGCATCGGACGAAAAGAAGACTCTCCACACGTCCGTCTGTCGATAATCTATAATTTCGGATCGTTGTGGAAAAAAATATAAAAGGCATAAAGAATAGTTTTTTCGATGGAAACGAAAAGACAGTTATAGGTTCTTCGAGATTTTCGCAGTCAATTATGGACTTTTATTTATGCGCAATCGAACAATGCGCGATTATTATCAATTTACGATTTTTTTTATTCGGAAATATAATGATATTGTTTGGAAATTTGACATCTTCCCATAATGATAATTTTGAATTTATTTAATACGTACTTATCACTTTTCGAGATAACCTATCTTGACTCGAATCGATTCCCGAAGATATACATACAATATGAATCAAATCCGAATCGCGCGTTATTTAAATTTTATCGATTCGAAGCAAACATGTGCAACGATATGACACCGCTCGATCGACTCCGTATGCAAATCGAGAACGATCTCGATTTTTCAGACATGTCCGCCAGATAAATAAACAATGAAACAAAACGAAACAATAAAGAACGACAAGGCCAAGCGATACATGAAAAAAAACCTTCGAGCACATGCGAAGGGGAAGATGGTGCTGGTAGGTGTCAGAACTCCCGTAGATATTTATTGCGGCCCGCGGCCCACTCGCGCCCACTAAACCAATAAACAAGTCATATAAACATGCCGGCCGCGAAACGTAATTGCCACCTCTGCTAGGTCTAAGGATGGCAACCCCAATCTTTCAAAACGACCCGCCGAAAGTGTCCCGAAAGCAGGGGTCAAAGGAGACACTGAAGAGGTCGAAGAAGGACAAAGGGGCACAATGATCCACCGTCCAACTTTCCTTCCACCTCCGTACAGAAACAATCTGATCAGATTTTGCGCAATTTCTGATTTTGTTTGTGAGTAAATTAAATAAATAAGATAGAACAGTCACAGTAAAAAGGTCAAGGTAGAGTGCAAGAGTCAAAGTTGAACGAAGAAGTTTGCAGTGATACTGAAGTAGAGAGGTCAAAGTTCAAGATAGAAAAGAAGGAGGAGCGAAAGTGTTAAATCCTTTTTGTTTCAATGTAACTGCTGTGTTTCTCGACTCGTATGTCACAAATTTTCGTGACAAAATAACGCGATTTATCGATTTTCGAACATGTCTCACAACGAGGAAATGCGACAATTACATCACGTCTATCGAGAATATGTCCTGGCAACACAATACAATATTTCACGAAAGCCTTGTACGATCGACCCACCGGTACGCGAGTGGCAACATTTTTCGTTCTCGACACCCACGCAGGGGTATTAAACAGTAGGACCCGCTACTATACGAATTATTTATTGGAGGTCCGAGGAAATTTCGAAAGCTCGCGAACGCGCGAGTTTATACCTGATATTTTTCTCGTGACATAAAGTGTTAAATAACATTACGACAGAATTGTTGAGTCAATCAGTCGAATTCAAATCTCCAAAGATAATTCATAAAAATTAATGAAACAGATTTATAACACAGCTAGTTGGTTCATTCAATATTTAACCAATTAGTAAAAAGAAACTCTAACATAATAAATATCGATTGAAATTCTTTGTTTTACAATTAGCACTACTATTAAACATTCGTGGTTTTGCTTGACAAATGAGCGCGACCTAAAGAAGCGCACATAAATGATCTACCATTTTCGACAAAACTTTGTAAAAATTATAATAATTGCAACCTTTATCCCTCTAAGAATATATCAAAATACTTAATAATAAAATAAAATAGTACAAACATATTAAGCTTTGACTTGCGATTCTTCAAAAACCATTGAGAATTGCATTTTCATTATTCATTATTATTTTATTTCTATACTCACATAATATTTTCACAAAATTTATGGAAATAATTATGTACACTTTCCTAGTCAACGCCCCTACATTAGCGCTTCTTCGGGTCGCGCTCACATGACAAGCCGAACCAAGAAAGTCCACGGGGTGGTTTCCATCATTATTTATAACAAATTTTTAGTTTATCGTTCCGGTACGGTGCCAGTGCGCATTTAATGAAATTTTAATGGGCGATTACTGGAAGGAGCGTTTTCACGACCGCGCAGGCGCGCGATTATACTCAAATTAAACACAATGGTCATCAATCTAGCCTCCGCACTAAACGGATTATAAATGTTGCGTCGACTGACAACTGAAAAGCAGTTAAATCGCCATCCGATTTCAATTTCGGACGAGCACACAAGAGTTCTGCGTGTGGTCGCTCTTTATTCGGGGGCAAAATTCGAAAAAGTTCGCTATGAAATGTCGATTTGGTCAGAAACGGGGTCAGCCATGAGAATATATGAGAATGAGTAACTGTAGATGATCGCGTTGTAGTTGCGCTTGCGAATTACGATTCGCTCTGTGGTCGAGGATGCATCTTTTTTGTTTGCAGAAAACGAAAATTAGTATGGGTTCTCTCGGTCTGGATTCGTGCGGCTATTTATTAGAAGTTTTGTGGTATTCTAACGATGCTTTCACGATACTAGCAAATGGGAAATATATTGCTTTAGATTCAAATTGTTAGACGAGTTATATTATTGACTCGTGAGGTGTATGCACTCAATGGTCCCCACTGGTTTCGATGAAAATTTGTGCATAGAAATGTAGTGCAAAGTTTCGTCAAAATCGATGGGGACCTTTATAAATAATCCAATTTTTTTTTTCAATACGAGCAAGTAATTTCAAGATCAGAATATCAAAATTTAATTTAATATTTCGCGTACAACTACATATTATAAAAATCGCTGAATTTTCGACGTCGCTCTAATCAATTGTGACATTGGTAATTTTGATAATGATGCTAGATGAATGTTAGATGATAATGCATCAATACAAACGATTCCACTTAATACGTCCAATAAATATGTAAATAAATAATGAAAAGAATTCGCGATGCTCAAAAAAATTTCATTACCGACGCGAAATATCGACGCATAAAAAATGTACCGACTTTTGTCTCCTTAAAATCGAATGTATGTAAATTCGCACGATCGGCGTCGATTTTACGACCATCCTGCACAAAAAAAAATGGCGACTAATTTAGCCACACTAATAAACACGCCGATTTACGAACGCCATTCTGCGAGACTTTAAAATTGAATTTTTATCGTTATGGGGGGCCTAAAGGGTAACCGTGCTTTTTAACCTTTACGTGCCGGAGACTTGAAAACGCCGATGCACAAAAATGAGATTGGGTTTTATTTTTCGATTTTGAAAATTTTGAAATATTTTCATAATTCGAATATAAACCTTACAATATCCTGACCGTTCGACGGTTCGAAAGGCTTGAATATACCAAGTTTAACGGAGGTGTTAATTCCGGATTCGTTAGCACTAAGGGTGTGTAGTGTAATTTTTTTTTTTTTGTAGTTTAAGGAACTTATTGGCGTAGCTTGGTTTTTTTTGATGTAACCAAATTTTGTACAAAAATAAAACTTTTGTCGACTTAAAGCATTCGTATATGAATTTTACGATATGAGCGTTGGCGTTTTTTGCGAAACTTTTCGAAAACGTTTTCGGATGTGTTCATTATGGTGGTCATAAACGCATCGTTCGCGATGAACATATGCAAATTGACGATTTAATTAATACTATCGAAAAAAAATCTGAATCCAATATTTCTGAAATTTTTAAAGAAAAACTCATCGTTACGTCAACTGTTTACGTACAATTTTTCACATGAATGTAGTAATGAAAAAAAAATACTGTAACATATATTTTCCATGATAATTCGATGTGTTCATACAATGATTTGTTTCGAACGTTTATATGAAGAGCGCTCTATCATTTTTATGGTGTCGTTAAAGTTGAATGTGTGAAGGCGCACAAAAGAATTGTTTATACTACATATTTTATAATTTCACGAAAAAGCACATATAATACACACAGACATCAGAGGTGTGAAGAATTTGTGATATTTCTAACACCGGTAGTCTAAATTTTTATGGTCAATACGAGAGCGAGTATAAACAAAAATGAAAAGCTCATGTTTATTCAATGCAGGTGCAATATAAACTAAACAAAAATATATAATAAAATAGATATTTTCATAACAAATAATTTTGCATAATAGGAATCATATTGTTAACATAGTTTGGTTGAATGTGTATAACACTGCACTCGAATGATAAGCGAAGTTCGACATTTTTAAAAAGCTTAGAGTACATAGGGTTAAAGGTTGTTTTTTCTATCATAAAAAAATAGAATACGACGAATGGACATTTTAATTTTTGTCTGAAATCACTCGCATACGAAAAGGACACGACTTTTGCCGGCAAATGTATAAAAAGGAAAAGGCTGCAACAATAAAAAGGCCGTTCAAATCGATCACGATTGTTGCGATTCGATCGCAGTTTTCCTTTTTTCGCTGTCGTACACAATGTCGGTTAGTTTCCTATCACGACGAAATAATATAACTTGGCAAAAGTGGGTTAAGAAACGATCACGATGCGATACGGTATAGGAAACGTCATGGAAAAGTGTGAAAAACCGCTATTATTTTCATTTCCATTGTATAATATTTCGCTTTTAGATCTGCGATTCGATACAATGGAATCGTAGAGAAATGTTCATTACTCAATCCGAGATTTAATTCTTATCATAAAATACTCCGAATGGTCTTTTTTCGCAAATATTATATATTTCCAACTAAACTAGTAATTAACGAAACGAAATTGGAAACTTCTATTCTAAAGAACATTTGAGAACCGTTACGAAGGATGATCGATGGGGGCGAATCGGCCCTCGTCACGATCTACGGATCCATCGATCCGAAGATGGGAAACAGTGGCCGATCGACAATTATCCTCGGATTTCACGCGAAAAACCGCGAAACGGTAAAGCCTTAATCGAATATGATTCCGGTCTAACGGAACAAGCAGACCGATAACGAAAATATATATCGAAATTTGCTCAAAATCTTTCTATTGCAAGTGTACACTCACTTAAGTATATAAATCATGGAACGGATGCGAATAGTCAAGCAGCTTTTATGCAAACCCAATATCAGATCGGGTTGGATATTTGGACTATTTTTTTCTTCAACCGCGTTACATATCTGATTGTTGATCGTTAGGTACAAAACTATGCGGAACGGCGTTTTATCGAATCTCACGCGAGAGGTGTTATTACTTGTATCTTTTGGATCACGACCGACCAACGGTATCGAGCATCCAACCATAAAGCATCTCGATCTTCACAAAATTAAATTAAGCGCGAGCAGAAGACAATGCAAAAAGGTTGTACAATGCAAAAACAAGTAGACTTCGCGGAAGAAAGAAAGTAGTCGTGGAAGAAAGGTGGAAGACGCTACGAGTAGTAAGTTGTGTCTGATGATGAGCTACGTTAGTATCTGACACAATATTGAAAAATAAACAACTTAGAGACAATCGATTGATCGAAATGAAAAAAGAACGAAGAAACCTGAAATGAAACATGTCGGACGTTCATTCGGAAATCAGTCTTCTCGAAAGCAATGTACGCGTGCGAAATTGCTGGAGTCTTCGTCTATCAAAAAACGTGTGTCTCTTCGCCGCAATCTCGAGGGTAGCTACTTTCAGCTGAAAGCTCGTACCCTCGTTTCATTTGTAACACTTTTGCTTGACAGTTAATCTCGTTGCTCGCGCTCTTTGTCTCGGAGGAGATGCATTTCGTATTATTGCCCGGAAAAACGGAAAACTCTGAGCTACACGTTGTTTGGTACTCTCCCAATGTACGGTGTAGTACCGAAGCTATACAGTGTTTTATTTCAATCTCGTAATCCTTAACGTGCCACAATTTAAATTTTAATAAGTTTCTTATTCGTGCTAAATATAAAACGACACAATAAGTCCGATGTGTCCTCTAGCGAACTTTCGCTGCACCAAAATAATGCATTTGAATCCGCTAGAGGCGCTAGTCGCAAACGTCATCTAATCTAATACGGGTCCACCTAATAATAATAATAATAATAATAATAGGGAGTGTATCAAAAGCGCGAATAATGCGGGCATGTCTTCAGACGACGCGTAATGGCGTCGGCTTAAGCTCGCCTCGCTGATTAATCGACGGTGACGGAAAAACGTGTGCAGATTTCCCGCGCGACGTTAACAAATGAGTGTGGCCACACTGCGCGCCGAAATGATCGATGTGCGCGTCGCCGCCGAATGTTGCCAGCCTGCCGGCCTCTCGCTTTATTAAACTAGACGCAAATAAAAGCCTTTAATTTGATCTCTGGAACAATCAGAGACGGATTACGACTCCGCTGCGTTCACTTTTATTTCGGGGAAGTCGCTTCAGGCTTTTCATGGGAAGTTCGTGTATTTTATTTAAACATATTTAAGGCGTTTTGAGATGTCGAAAGAAAGAGATGAACAACCATTCAATCTTCTGAAAGTCCTCCGTCTATTATTTATTTTCAAAAACTGACACTCGTCCTTTATTTTATAAAATCGTTCCCCAACAAAAGAAGTCCCGAAATCAACATTTCAAATGACCAGAACGATGCATAGAAATGTGGTAGCCCTAATCTGACTATAAATAGATAACACTATTTCGAATATTTCAATCGATACAGATAAAAAATATTATTATTGAAAGTATTATTGTTGTAAAATCTTCAAAATACCGATTCAATATTTCAAGTCACTGTATGATAATTCAGTAGTTTTCGAATATTGCGCCACTTTCAATTTACGCGGAAATTAATTTCGAGATCTAAGTGAGTCTCCTTACGACAAAATAATGCTCTCAGTGAATAAGCGAGTGTTTTAATAATCCTACCTTGATCAGCTTAAAGATGAAGCCTTTTTTCTCGATTCACTATAACACTCGCGTAATTAAAACGAAATCAATTAAAAATCGAAATTTTCAATAAAATTGTGAAAACCAATTAAACGGCCGATCGCGACAATTGGTTCTTATCAACTGATTGAAAATCGAGCACAATAATAAAAAAAACATAACCGACAGGTGCAACAATATTCGTGAAATCACAATGTTGTTAATTTAAAATGTGTACAATATAAATAAAAATACCGATATTTTTTTCAAAATTAGGTTCGTGGCGCGAATATTTTGAAAATAATGAATCAATTCACTGTCTAATTTAACAGTGGAAAATCATAAAAACATATTTTTTAAATAACATTTATAGGTTTTTAGAAACGGTAAAAAAATAACGACTGCAGTGTTATTTCAAGTGTTTACTGACTATGTACCTTGAAATACATACGATTAATAGTTTTATTCAATCTGAGATATGTATTACTGTATATCTTCACAATTATTTGAAAAATTCGTTTTATTTCACCTGTCGATACGGAACTAACTAGTTGTGCTCACGATATTTTCTGACTTTGTAAAGAAAGATTTGTGTTATTCGTTTCGGATTTATTTGAGCGTATCCGTTCAGAAAATATGTAGTTACAGTTTAAAATGGTTATACTCATATAATCCGACAATTCGAATTGAAAGAAAGGCACATACCTACATACTTTTATTTCTCACTAGCTCTTGTACGAAATTCTGCAGATTTTTAAATTTAATAAAGCAAAAACCTTCCGAGACATACTCACAATGACTGCAAAGCGTCATTGTTTTCGGACAAGCGGTAAAGGGACGTATAAGAAACAAACACGCCAGACAGGCATACATCGATTTTTATTCATATGTATAGGATGAAAGATATACGATTTTCGAGATTATTTGATCGACAGAAAGATGCGACGAATCGCATTAACACGTAATCAACGCTTTAATCCTTTCAATTCAGAAGCCGCTCATTGTCGAAGAGCGGCATCTCTTCCATCACGAAAAAAAGGCAAAGAAAAGGCCGAAAAAGCAGAAAACATCGACAATGGCTCCGTTTCGATGTCTAATCCGATACGTACTAACACGCGGGCAAATCTAATTACGACAGAGTCGGTAGCGGAAAAACGGCGATTTTTTTTCGGCTCCATCTTTATTCGAAGACGTCGCAATGCTTTTTGCTCGAGGCTCCTCAAACCTTTTCATTTCGTTCGCCTTCTGAAGGTTTATTGAATTTTTTTCATCGGCGCCATCTTGCAGGAGATGACGCTGCGGAGATTCTTGTCTTTTTCGCAAAACGACGTTTATTATCTCAAAAAAAGCTATAATCTACTTAGAAAGTCTAAAGCTACGATCTAGCAATCGAAACACCCTGATATTATATTTTGCAATAGCAACGAAAAATTGTATGAATTCGAGGAGATATTCGTGTGCAAAAGGTTAAATGTCATAAAAATATTTCACAAAACTTTTAAATAAATTAGGCATTTTAATACTTATGTAAAACAGGTGAATTGATATTAGATTTAAATTTGAAATAAGAATTTATCCCGAAATAAGATATGATTCTAATATGAATTCAAAATGGATTCAAATTGGAATCAAGATGGGAAATGAATTTGAAGTCATACAGACTTTTAATGACGATTTTGGAGAAATATATAAATTTACAAATATCAATATGAACATGTTGCAATATTTGGAAAGTATGTATAGAAAAAGTACTCTTTCAAATAGAAAGATTTATACATATAAAATTTTACAAAGAAAAAAATTCTATCTGTAAACAATGTGATAAAAAGTACCAAATGTTTCACAATTTAAATCAAAGAATGCACACCATAACTAATTTACGACAAAATGTCGCAAATAGATTATGAATGGATGAATGGTGCATCAAACCGTAAAAATTGTACATGATTCTTTCACGAATCAAACTAAAGCTCATTTCTTTCAATGGTAACAATACTTCCATGGAAGTAGAGTGAAACTAATATGTAATCAATATGATATAGATTTTGAAATCTAAAATTCTAAAAATCAATATGAAAAGCATTCATGAGAAAAAATAATTGTAATTACCTGTTAAATGGTTTCCAGTGAATTCAAAGTCGTCGTCCTGGTCCCAGTGTTTGAGTGATAAGGTGGCTAGTGGAGTAGCATTTGCAAATTCTAAATTAGCGAAATGCCAATCCAAAATTTGTCTATCTCGTACTGATAAATAAACAGAACTGTAAAAATAATATGTTTTATTATTTTTGTCTCCTTTAATTTCTTAGCTATTTTATCTTATTGTGTAAAACATGCCTTGGAGGATCTCCCTCCAATTCAGTGAGTTTTTCTTCTATTGCTGTTAGTTGCTCTTTTAAATCGGTGTATTGAGTGCAAAGTTTGTTCATTTCTCGGTGTAAGCGTCTCCAATTGAATTCGTTGACAATCCCCCAATTTGCATTATTCAAATTTGTTTTCAGTCGAATCAATGCATCTTTTTCGCTTTTCATTGATTTCAACAAATCGCAAATCTCAATCATTCTAAAATCATATTACAAAATTGAAACAAATTCCTATATTTTTAATGTGTCATTAATGCAAAGTTGATGATTACTTTGTTTGGTTGGCTTTAAATTTTTCTTGCAGAGTAATAACAGACTTCAAATGTTGTATCTGAAATTCCAAAATATTAAATCATTATTTTTTTATATTTATGCACGTTTTATAATATTACTATTACTAAAAATAGCTTAATTATAATAAATTACCTGTTTCTGCTTAACATTCTTTTGTTGCAGCTTAATGACCCACTCTAAAGCTTGACCGAGAGAAACTGGATTATTTCCAAAATAGTTAAAATCAACTTGATGAGATAAGTAAGACGTAGCATCTAAAAGTCGATTAAACTCACGCTCCACCTAAAATTAATCAAATCTTTACAATAAGAATTTAATCAAAATCTAAAACAAAATACAAGACATTGAATAACCATTTCATCTTTGTGCTTCGGAACTTGACTTCCAGTGGCTTCGTACAGAGGACATTTTTGTTTGATTTTGTGCAATTCCATGTCCATTTGCAACGATAGAGTGGTGACAGGATTCCCACCTAATCCTGTTACAACCATTGCTCCTAAAACACAAATAAATGATAATTTCCTAAAATAAAAAAAAAAATCTTATTACATTCTAAAATTTCGAACCTAAATCAGCTACGTAAGGGCCTTTTCTGTAAGTAACAACTCTACCGCCGACACGGTCTCTTCCTTCTAATATAACGACATCGCACCCTGCCGATTGTAATTGTCTTCCAGCTGCCAATCCGGATACTCCTATAATGAATAAGATTAACATTTTATAACATTCGAAAGATGTATGTTAGAAAACATACAATATTTAGCAATTACCTGCACCGATAATGATAACTTTTGGAGCTGTCTTTCCTTTAGACGGTGTTGGAATTGGAGTTAATCGCTTATAAATACCATAATTTATAAAACCGTGCCTCTCTAAAAAGCTATGTATTCGAGTTAACATAACAGGATCACTGTTGTATGGAATCTGAAAATATATGATAAAACACAATTTTAATTCGATTTCTTTTATGTGAATTTCAGAAACAGACGATGAAAGAACCTCCATATTTGCTAAAGCGTTCTCTTGAGTCAACTGAAGCTTAGGATTCTCTACCCACATTTTCAAGAGTCTGTTACGAATCTGAATGAACATATGAGACATAGGCGTATTTAGTTCGGGGAAGCTGGCGGCTTCTAAAGAAGACATTTTATCGAAAGGTAACCGCGATTGAAAAGCTGCTCCTTCCAAACTGTAATCAATACGAAAACCAATTTAAAACGAACATACAAAAATAGACGATTGCACGATACTATCGTATAACGATACTATATTTCATACCCCGTTAACATTTCTCTGTAATTGATTTCTTCGGGCTCTTCGATTTTATTCTCTTCGGCGGTGGATTTTTCATCTTTTTTAGAATTAGCCGATTGAACGTTTACGGTTACGTCCGAAGACCCCTTAGTGGAGTCGGGAGTGGAAGATACAATCGAAGGGCTAACCGAGACGAGCTTCGATTTATCAGAGTTATCCGACTCGGAATCTTCTGGAAGTTTAATTTTCTCGTCCACTTCACGTCCGTCGACCTGGAAATAGCGGAAGAAAGAGCACATAACAACATAAACATAACCTTAAAAAGAACCGATCGAAAGTTTGAGTAAATCGAACGAACCTTGGGTCGTTTTCTTCGACTCATCTTGAAAAATTATTGAAAAACGCGAAACGCGACGAAAAACTAATATATTTACAGAAAAACTGTCACCGATATACCGGTAGATGACAGTCGGTATAAACTAAACTGAAAACATTCGATTGACAGATAAGTACATAATAAAATAAAATTTGAGCATTGCATGAATTTAAAAATATTTTTTTTCTAAAAATTACATTTTTCCATTTGAAAATCGTTGAAAAATAAATTTGAAAACAGAAAATTTTTGCAAAGGAGTTTATTTTTAATATCAATCAATATAAAGGATTCTGGGTAGACTTGATAATCCCTTTAGTTTTTTGTTTTAACTCCGTTTTGGAAAATCAGGTTTTGAAAAGAATAGGTTCTTTTTGTCGGAATGTGTTTAAAGGGTGACTTGATATTAATTTTCTGAGTGATTTGATTATACTATTTTAAATCTTTGTATATTTATTTCGATATGGTCGAAAATTGAAATGTCAGCTGAACGATAATCCTCAAAATCTGAAAAATTCCATTGTAGAGCCATTCGTCATAACTTTTTGCTGAAATTCATTTAAAAAAAAAAGAATGACGCGCCGACAATTGGCAACGCCGGTCGCGAATGCGAAAGCGAAAGCAAAAGTGCGCGTTGGTATTGATGGATGCGGAGGTTGGCGCGCGTGTAGTGTGGCGCCGGTTCCCGGTAGACGTCATTGTCGGCCGCGGTCACCGGTCGCTGTCCGAGAGCGGCTAAAGATGGCCGGCGCTGGCGCTGGTGGCGGGGCTCACGCGGGCCCCCGCGGTCGCCGGCCCGGCCGCCCGCCCAAGCACTCGTTCGTGTGCACGTGGTGCGACGAGACGCGCGCCGTGCTCAAGTACGTGCTCCCCACGCAGCGCGGCAAGAAGGAGTTCTGCTCGGAGAGCTGCCTCGCCGAGTACCGCAAGACGTACGGCAAGGGCGGCTGCCTCCAGTGCGGAGACCCGGTCCGCGACCACCAACACCCGCATCCGCACCCTCAGCAGAAAGTCTTCTGCTCGCAGACCTGCTATCGGCAGTTCGAAGCGGCCAAGGCGGAGAACGGACAGACGCAGACGCAGACGCAGATCCAGCGCCAGACCCAGACCCAGACCCAACAGACCCCCAAACAGCAGACGCAGCCGGAGCAGAGCCAGCAGCAGCCGCCGCAGCCCGCTCCCGCTGCCACCGCCGGACCTTTCCGGTATCTTTGAATGTTATTTAAACGTGTGACGCCGTTTCGGCCGATCGTAAACATATTCTCGTTCATTTTTCAAGTAAACAAAATAAAAAAAATTGACTAAATCATTTCTACATTTTTGCGCTTCGTTTCATTTTGCTCACTGTGCCAATATTTTATCTTAACGGATTACAATAATTAACATATTCCATTCGTAAATATATTGTTTCCGATAATAATGCCTTCAGATAAAATATGTATACGTATTGCCAAGTAATACTCAAACTAACCAATAAAATTAATACTCGTGCGCTTACGCAAACGCCGCACGTTATCAGAACACAGTTCAACTGTTCTATTATTCCACAATTTAATTTATTTTCTTATCTATCTTCTCTGAATGTCCAATATTCATTATAATCATACTGTAACTATGCATTGAAATCTCTCTTAGTCATTTTTTTTTCTTTTCAATATCGTTCCCTACTTTCCAATTTTTTTCTAAATTCACTTATATTTTACTGATATTTGGCCAAACTCAGATAACACCACTAATATCTCATGTGCCTACTCGAAATTCGGCATTCTCAAAACAAATTATTTAAGTGAAATATATGTAAATATTCATCAAAATATTTTGTATTTTCAGATATGAAGCTTTGCCAGTTTTCGATTGGGCGGAGTACTTGCGAGACACCGAGAGTCAACCGGCGCCGGCTTCCTGTTTCAAACAAGCTAGCCAGCCTCCACATAACGAATTCAAAACTGGCATGAAATTAGAAGCCCTAGATCCTCGAAACTTAACATCTACGTGTATTGCGACGGTCATAGCCACGGCCGGACCCAGATTGCGTCTGAGACTAGACGGTAGCGATAACAAAAATGACTTTTGGAGACTGGTAGACTCGAGCGACATTCGTCCGATTGGAGATTGCGAAAAAAACGGCGGGATGCTTCAGCCTCCTTTGGGTTTTAGAATGAACGCCAGTAGCTGGCCGTCGTTTCTATGGAAAACGCTCAACGGTTCCGAAATGGCCCCGGCTAAGATTTTCCAACAGGAACCGCCGACACCTACCGCCAATTTTTTTGTCGTCGGCCAGAAATTAGAAGCCGTCGACAAAAAGAATCCGCAGTTGATTTGTACGGCTACCGTTGGAACTATTAAAGATGACCAAATTCATGTGACATTCGACGGATGGAGAGGAGCATTCGACTATTGGTGTCGATACGATTCTAGAGATATATTTCCTGTAGGCTGGTGTGCTAAATCTGGACATCCTATGCAACCACCGGGACAAAAAAGTATACAAGGAAATAGTAGGTGAGTCCTCAATGGTCATGTGAATATTCTCATGTTCATACTATCGATATACTCATTGATGTTTTTTTCTAGATTAAAAATGAGGGCATCCGTAGCCTCTTTACCTGAAGCCGACAGTCCTGTAGGAGGCGCAGGTGGACCAGTACGAATTCGTGTCAGAACCACTTGTCCGGGGGGATCTTTGATAAATGTTAGAAAACTTCCAACAAATGGCCTCGCTTCTCCATCTCCTTCGGGTGCTGCTCGTCGCATCATGCGCGAAGCTTTAACAGCATGTACAGATGTCCCTCTTGCTGTTACACGATTATCAACAATGAATGGTTTCGACACTCAAGTCAGTTGAATATATTTATCTTTAACATTTGTCGGTGACTGTTATTTATAATCGTTTTTATCTTTTTCTTCAGATCGCTGTAGGAGAAACAAATCATAATGTAAAAATACCAGCTCTCGAAACAATTGACGGACCAAACGGATTAGTTGCATGGCTTGAAAATTTATGTAATGGACTCGGATGTTGCCCTGGACTTTTTGTTTTAGAACCGATGAATGGACCTTGTTTAAAATGCACCTCTTCATCACAAACAACATCTCTCAAACGACCAAATGTAACAATTCAATCAAATATTATTTAAACCATTTAAAAGTTATTTAATTAATCATTTTACACAGTGTAAAACGTATAGTTGAATTTTAACGATATCTTAATGGTTTATGCTTGAAATTAATTCTTATATTTAGCCTACTTAACTTTTTTCAGAGTGATGTACACAACAATAATCAATCAGGCCCGACTTCTGCCAAAGTCACTCCAATGGCACCCGAACCAGCCTCTTCAACCACTCCCTGTGATCCACAAATTGTAGAAATTAAAAGTCCTCCTTCACCAGTGGCTGCGTCGACACCCGCACCCACGAGACCAGCTCCTCCATCTCAGACACCTTCTGAATGGTCTATCGATGAAGTCATAGACTTCATTGCTTCTTCAGACCCTGGAATGGCAATACATGCTGATCTTTTCAGAAAACATGTCAGTTTAGTTATAATAGTTTTGTACATAAATCTTGATTATTCATTGTTAATTGTTTTAATTGTCTGTTTCAGGAAATAGATGGAAAAGCATTGCTCTTACTGAATTCGGATATGATGATGAAGTATATGGGCCTGAAACTCGGACCAGCACTCAAAATTTGTAATTTTGTCAGCAAAATTGGAGGGCGACGCCAATTTTCTATGTGAAATATTATCATTCTCAAAACAGATCTGCAATTTTTATTACGATTACGTTATTTGTATGTGATGCGGGTATATCTAGTTTTGTTTTTATGCAACGGATGCTTTATAAAATGCAACAATTTTTCTTTTGAAAAGATATCATTTTACATCAATATAATAGTTTTGAATATCTAACTTGTTTGTGTGTAAGCTGTTATTTTTATTTTTTCATAAGTATTAACTCGAAAATTCAATAAATTTCTCAAAAAAGACATATAAAAGCAAAATCAGATGTACATTTGCCTTATCGAGGTATAGTAGTCATTATAAGTTATGTTTAAGTTTCCAATTTTACTATTTGTTGTCATTTAACTACCGCTGTAATGTAGCTTGTATTTTTTGCAAGGTGGCGGTGTAATAATTTTATTATGACGATTATGAAAATTTTCATATATTTTTTAATAACTCATAATAATTTTCCTTTATATCCTTTGTAAATACGTGACTAGGAACACACTTCAGCATTGCACACTGCTTTCGCAACATATCACCGAAGTGTTTCCTATCTTTATAAAAAAAAATAAGTTTTTTTTTTTTCATTTTTGAGCTGTCTTAAAGTTGATTTTTCATACGTTATATGATTAGTGTGATTCACTGATGTGACTTATGAAACAGTGGGTAATATACTCATCGTAGCTCGTACACCCAACATCATATCTATTGTGAGAGAAGTGACGAGCATCGCTTGCCGTTCACCAAATACTTAATGAATTAACTGTATTGCATTTTCAATTAATTTTGCATAAAATAAATTTCACAATGTGCACACCATTTTTTTTTCCATATTATATTTCATTTATGATTATCTAGTTTTCCAATTTGACATACATAATTATATATGCATTTGAAATAAATTTTCTTTTGTGTTTGAATATTGTAAATTCATTAAAAACTATTTCTATTTGTATATACTTGTACTTATAATAAGCACATCTTACATAAATGTAAATTGTTTATTTTTATAGATACACTTTACCTTTTATACATATAAGTATTATGTAAACCAACATTTTAATATAGTGATGATCACATATTATATTCCCTTTTTTTTTATTTGATACTTTCAAATATCACTTCAGTATTTTATAATTATCTCGAATCTTTATTCAGTTCAAAATATATCGTGTTGTCCAGTAGATTGTTCAATATTATATTTTACATGAAATAAAACAGTGCAATTTACCTTTTTTCAAACACCATCTCCTACAGATGGAAAAAATAGTTTAAAAAAAAAAAAGAGTGTAAATTTGAATTATATACAGTTGAAATTGTATATTGTCATATATTTTATTCAGCAGATAGTTTAAGCAAAACCATTTTGTAAATAATGATATATGATGAATAACAATAATGTAATAAACACCTTGACCTGAAGTATGTTTAAATAAATGATACAAAATTTTTACTTCCTGTATTATTCTTTTGAAAATTATTTTCAGCTGTAACTCAAGAATTTGTGAGATAAATGAAAAAAATAATTACCGTTATCCCCTGTTTAACGCAATTAATTCAGTTTTTTTAAATACAAGTGCAATATTTATCTGAAAAATTGATTGATAGAATTAATCTTTTTGCGAATAATCACTTATACATTTTTGATCACCCATGTTGAAATAACTTAATGAAGCAATTGCGTTAAATGGGTGATGACTACAAGAAAAGAACATTTTGTTTCGGGAATTTTTATTTCAGAAAATATTTGATATGGAACCAATTTACCTTAAATATAAACGGCAATTCACTTGCGGTCAACACTTACGTTGTATCATTTTAAATTTACTACTTTTCAATTTTATAAGGTCTGCATGAATCTGACTTGCACTTCGTGAATGTATCGAAGATTAATTAAATAATTTCTTTTTTTTTAACATTTGAGCTGTGATTAAGAAGCTAACAGTGGTTTTTATCATCGAATTGAAAAATATATTGACTAATGTGTATATTTCTTTCAAAACAGTGCATATGGAAGACCAAATTAACACCAAAATTGTGTGGTTGATATAAACTGTATATCGACCATGATTTCGTACAATAAATATGAAACAATGTGCACATATCAAATTATCTATTGTGGAATAGTTAATTATATCACTTGTTTTTCACATTGGCATATTTTTTTCCTTTATCATCTTTCGTACATTTGATATATAACTATTATATACACTTAGAAAATGTTTGAAACCAACAGTGCACTCATACAATCTTGCTAATTAGATCGCATGAACATTTTCAAGTGACTTGTTTCATGAATTGGCACAATCTACAAATTTGTGACAGAAATTTTGATTGTGATATAAAAACACGAAATCGTGAAATATCCATAAAAGTGCTATTTTTTTTATAGCCTTTGTAAAAAAATATCTTTTATCAGATACTGTCATATAATATTCACAGAAGATTTATAAATTACCCTACAATTAGAGTTATCGTTTAGATTAAGATAAATCTAACATAACAAATAAAATTTTCGATTGTAACAGCACTAATTTCACTTCAAACAGTTAATAAATTCATTGTGAACTAAATAAATTGGTTACAAACTTATAGTTTATGAAAATTGTTGAGTGTTTCAAAATACATTTTTGCGGTTGAAATGATTTGAATTGCTATTTCACATATTAGGATATAAGAATCGAACACTGTGAACGTTAATTTGAAAAATCATCATTTTGAAATGTCATAAAACAAAATCTAAATTACGCCTTGTAACTTTCAATTATTGTCCACATATACAAATTTTCATATTTACAGAACATACAATAAATTTAAAGAAAGACTCAATTCCGTTAATTTAAATCAAAATCCAACACATCTTCATAATTAGTACATACTCATATTTCAGAAAAAACAAAACATACAATTAATTGCTATAAATTGACTGCATTTCTAAATTTGTATTACGACGAAATCAAATATCCGTGTTATATAAACGACTAGTAAGGTTCATGCACACAACGATAGGCCAAAAACAGAATTATTTTTCGAGGCTTGTGCAAAATTGGCTTAAATTTATAGTCGTAGGCTTTAAAGGAATAATTTTTTATGAAACACTACGATAAAAGTCAAGAATGAAAATTGTAGACAAATCGATATTTCGAATTTTAGTCGCGGGCGTTACAAAATAGACGTATCCGAGTCCGGCTCGGTTATAGTTGACTCTGTATAAAATTTATATATCCTGTCGTTATGATTATGAAACTTCAATTTTTTATAACTCTATTACATCTTAGATTTAACATTTCATTTATAAATATATAATTATATGTTTACATAGACTTAACGTTAATATTTAACATTAAAATACTAAAACACCACTAAAAAGCATTTTATAAATATGAATGTTTTAAATTTAGTGATGTAAAGAATAATTAAACTCTAAATTGCATTCATCGATCGCTCAAAGAAAAATTGGCTTAGGTAATTTGAACGCATTCGCATAGGTTTCTTAAGAATGCGGCCGCTCGAATTACCTAAGCCAATTTTGCTTTGAGGGATGGATATGTACTTTGTAATTTTCAAAATAAAAATCATTTGCTTGTAATCAATATAACAGCAACATAGCACATAAAGAACATTGATATTTCAAAACACGAAAATGGCACTAGCTTTTTTATTTGAGGCTGGGTCTTTTTACTGCTTTAGTTAACTAACCAGAGAGTTACAGTCGGTCCTTTATTAAGTACTGTTAAAAATCTGCAGAACAGAAACGGACAATTGACAGTTCATAGTGGAAAGATCAACTGTAACTCTCTGGTCAGTAAACTAAAGCAGTGAAAAGTCAAGCCCTTAATTATTAGAATATAAAAAAGAAACGATCTTTAAACAATTGTATTTGATTTAAATTGACATTAGTTGAAATAAAATTGATTCATATTGAAAAACTTTTTCACTTTTATCAATTATACACAAATTGATAATGAGATTTGAAAGTTCATATGATCACCTTTAAAATTTCATTTTATTAAAAAACATTCATAATATAAATCTACAAAATTATAGTTTGTAAGCAATGTTTAAAACATGAAAATTCATAATTTAAATACGATATCGACTTTTATATTCATTAGAACATTACATATAAATCAAATTACACAAAAATTAAACATCCTATAGCGATTAAATTTTGATGAAAACATGAATATATATATATTGTGATTAATACATAATGATAATCTAACATTTTCTACAAAATATATACATTAGTGCAAAATGTCATGTATTTATAACGCTGGGGCAAGACACGAACATATTGTTCCTCTACAAAGAGCAATCATGAAAATAAAGTCTCGCGTGAAATACCAGAATAATATACTTTTCATATATGGATATCATTAGATATAATAATAGGAAAATGGAAAAATACTTTGTCGCTGACTCAGATCAGAGTCCTAAGAAGAGAGGTTTTCTACTGAGAGATCATCAAAATCGTGCAAACGTTTTGTATACATATATAATTTTTACTTTAATAAAGCATCCATTACATCTATTTTATAGAAAAATATACGTTCAGTATATAATTTGATCAAAACATTTGTACATATGTATGAGAATGTAATTAACAACATCTGCGATGGGTGGATTTAAGATTAAGAGTCAAACGGAATGCATGTTCACATTTGTTAACTTTACATATAGAACATGAAATGTAAATAATTACATTGAATTTATTTCATATTCAAGATGTCATAAACGTTTATTTTTTTCTTAATACTGCCATCAACAATGAATTTGAAGTGGAAGAACTTTTTAATAGAAATATATCATTGACAAATAAAATATTTTTCTTACACAATTGCCATAGAATGAATTTCTTGTTCACATAAGATCAATAAAAAATATATATGGATATCTTTGATGTCCTAATTCTTTTCAGTGAGGTAGTTTCAAATATATTTGTTTTCGATTGACATGGAAAAATTTGACAAAAAAATATAGGGATGTTTGGAAGCAGCTCGATGAATAATCCGAAGATAGTTTACAAAATTAGAGCAACTCATAAATATAGTATAAATTTTATCCAATGTTCTTTTTAGAACATTATATCCAATGAAAATTTGAAAATAATTTTTTTCTTTAATTTTGACAAAAATATTTAAGAAGACTGATTCTAGAACAAATAAGCATGAATATCTAAAACTAAATATATAGATTAAAATTTATGGCACATTTTTACCCAAAGATTGAATTGCATTCCATAACGTCAATTATAATTCTTTAACACATAGTCACATATATTTCATTTCATATAAAACAATAATTACATCAAATATACTACATACATTATAAAAAAATATGATTTAACATATTTGGTTTCAAAAAAAATACAAATAAACACAATAAAAAATATGTTCTCAACTAACAACAAAAATATAGGATAGTGAATATGAAAATTTTAATAATATTTAAGTGATTATCACAATACTTTGCAGTGGAGAAATTCTATCCATCGGAATCAATTCATGAATCCAAGATTTCAAACCACCGTCGACAATTTTCCCAAATGAAGACTCAAAATAAGTTTAATTTTTCATCTTTAAACTTGCGTGCCTTTCCCTGGTGTCATGGAAGTGTATTGGGGTCTGTTTCTTCGTTGCGCTAAATGCGATAAAGACACCGGTCCTAAGCTCTGTGGCTGTTTCGGAGACGTGTTCATGACTTGGAATGTTTTATCGACTGCTCTGCGTAACCCAGAAACACTTTCAGCGATTATTTGAGAAGGAGACATACTCTGAAATGGATAGAATAAAACTTCAAAAAAGAGTAATTATGTCGAATTCCAAATTATGGTCAAATAATACCTGTTGTATCGTATTTTGTGAATTCAAAGGCAAGGAATGGTCCGGTTCTAACCAAGGGTCGGTCAAAAGCTGATCTGTATTAGGACGTTTAGTTGGATCAACATGAAGCGTCCGACGCACTACATTCTTCGCTGCATTACTCACAGTTGACCAAATACCATTACTCAGTTCGACCTATGTATATGAAATTTTATGATTTGATTACAAATTAATTTTGATGTATTGATGGACTATTACCTTTCCAGATTCAATTCTAGCTAATATTGCCTCTGGTGAATCATCTCCAGTCGAAGCAAAAGGCGTTTTACCAGCAAGCATTATATACAATAGTACACCTAAAAAAAAAATGCATTTGTGAAATGATTCAGTCACAAAAAAATAGTTTTGTTAAGATTATACTAACCGAGACTCCAAATATCACAAGCAGCATCATAACCAGCCCTTTTCAACACTTCTGGAGCTACAAAATTAGCTGTATAACATGGCGTCATTAATAAACCGTTTTCAGCTCGCAGTTGCTTAGCTAACCCGAAGTCAATTAGCCGAATATCTGACGGTTTTCTTTCAGATGTAGCAAATAAGATATTCGATGGTTTTATATCTCTGAAAATAATCAAACAAGATTAAAATTATCTTAAAACATAATCCAGTTTTAAAAGATAAGCCAAAACTACCTATGAACTACTCCATGCTCATGCAGGTAATTAACAGCTTGCAAAACGTGTCGAAAAATAGCTTGCGCTTCATTTTCAGCCAAGTGTTTCCGTTCAGTGATGTATTCCAATAATTCTCCACCTCTGAGCAATTCAGTCACAACGAACAAACATTTGCCTTCTTCATAAACGCTACGTAACGAAACAATGCCTGGATGATGACTATACCTAGAAACGAGTAGTAAAACATTATAAAAATCACTGCGTAAACACACAATGATCAATTCAAACATAACTTACCTTAATAGAATTTCTATCTCTTCTCTCGGATCGTAAACATTTCTGTCAATAATTTTAACGGCATATTGTACTTTGGTTGCGCGATGTTCGCACAGTCTACATACTGAAAATGATCCTGTTCCAAGTTCACCCAATGATCTGTATAATAAACGTCGATTACAAATCGTGTTTATATTTCGCAGTTTATTACAAATTACCTATATTCTTCCTTGAAATGATTTCGATTAATAGCACCAGTCCAAAATGCCTCATTTGCAGCATTATTTTGAGTGTTTTGCAATGGTTTTTCATTAGTTTCTTCTAATAAACATGGTGCAATAAAACTGAAACCCCTGAAGAAAAATAATAAGATAAGGTTTCATCTTTTACGCAACCGTTATATGTCAATATATGATGCATTACCTGAAAAGTTCATGAGCATTAGCAGAAGCGGGAACACCTGGAGAATCTCTGGGCGTTCTGGAAGTGAACTCAGAATCAAAATAAAAGGCATCATCAGCTCTCGATACGGCCGGTCTAAATGGAGGTCGAGTTTTCTTTTCCACGAGAGATTTCCAGTCAATCGTAGCGAAAAATTCGTGTTTTTTGATGTCTTCTATTCCATTAGCCCCAGCTCCCAATCTAAATGAAAATTAAAATCATAATTGTAATAAGAAATCTGAATAAAATACAAATAATAGTATACAGTTACCTATTATGAGGATTTCTCTTGAAGAGTGCTCTCAATAAAGACTGAGCTTCTTCACTGATGTTCGTCGGCATTCCAAGTTTTGCTTTCAGAATTTGTGTCATCGTATCGTGACGAGTAGCACCATGAAACGGAAGATTACCGGTGAGCATTTCAAACTACAAAAATGCATTAATTACGATAATTGAACTAGAATTTTCACAATGTAATCTACAACTCATTATCACATAACACATTTCATCATCACATTTTTCATATCATTCATATCATTATTAACTTATTTTTCCTTTGGAAATTTTTCAAATTAGTATTTCACTATACATTCAACTTAAATGAAAATCAATTTTTAATCTTATGAATTAAATATATCTCACCATTAACACTCCAAAGGACCACCAATCTGCTGCAAATGAATGACCTCTTCTATTGACTACTTCGGGTGCCATATATTCAACGGTGCCGCAAAAACTATACGTTTTGTCGTTCACTGGAAGTTTTGACAATCCAAAATCAGTCAAAGCGATATGACCGTCTTGATCTAGTAGTATGTTTTCTGGCTTTAGATCGCGATATATTATTCCCAATGAATGTACATGATTTAGTGCTAATGCTAATTCAGCTAAATAAAATTTCACATCTTCCTCTGTGAACATTACCTATAAGAAAAGGTCTATCGATAAATATACATGGCACTATTGTTTTCGATTTTATTAAAAATTACCTCTTTGCTCAGTCGTGAAAATAAATCGCCGCCTCGCAAGAAATCTAGAATTAAATATAATTTTCCCGCCGTTTGAAAGGCATAATGCAGTTTTACTATGAACGGATGTCCCATATCGACTAGAATATTGCGTTCCATTTTCGTACGTTCTCTATCGCGAACTTTGAGAGTCGCCTTTCTTAAAACCTAAAAATAATAAGTAATGCGGTTAAATTCTAGCAGATTTTGGACAGATCAACAGTAAATATATCATACCTTCATCGCATACAATACACCCGCATCTTGGCCGACGACTTTCCGCACCAGGAAGACTTTTCCGAACGAACCTTCTCCGAGCACTTTCAGCAGTTCAAACTGAGAAGGATCCGCTTTATCGTGACCTTCTTTGATGACTTCCCTCAGCTCTATTTCGTGTTCGGCGATCTCTTGGTCGGCGTTCGCGGTACTTTCTGCCGCCACCGTGGTCTCTCCGTCTATCGCCATTTGCAAACTCTCGGCCGACTGTGAAGAAGAGGCGCACTGAAAATTCAATATTAGAACGTGAGTTAAATAGTGAGCGACGAATAAAATAATAACGAATCGAGGAAACCGCAAAGTTGTGGTTTGCCTCGTATATAATTTGCTTCGGAGGCGTTACGAGACGGTACGTCGCCGTGATACGGAACGAATACATTTTCGAACCGAATTCGATCTCGCTTAAACTTAAAGTGATCGCTCAACAATTGCATTATTAAATCTAACTGTAAGAACGTAAACGTAGGCGTATCGTATTTACTCAAGATAAATGCAAAGCTCACGGGAAGATTGATAATGTTAGTAAATATATAAATTTGCGATAAGACGGAAACGAAAATTGACATTTTATCAATTACTAACGATAGAATATTGACAGAACTGAGGTTTAGAACGTAAAAGGTATATATGTATGATGAACTAATCGAATATTCAACGTTGACGTTAAACATAGATAAAAATGAGCGTTAATTGATCGACTGTATGGGAACTGGGCGACCTTGAATCATCCGTATGCACATTTCAAGGTTAACTTTGATCTTCACGATTCTATCGAAGATCGCGAATCGGACGAGACTGAAGAGCTTTACACGATTTGCTTAAAAAAGTTAAATCGAAAGTTCATATATTTATGAACGCGGAAGGAACGGGCGAAAGTTTCGGGTTTGATATTTCATTTTTCGGGCTATAATTTTATAGAAAAATTATCGAACGAGCGATCGAAAGATCGACCCTAAAAAAACATATTCGACGACCGTTTTACGCAATTCGCATCGAAACAGAAAACAATATGGAAGAGTCGAATTTGGCGCGAAATCTGTTCGAATTCGAACGAACTTAAATTGAACGATCGAGGATCTACGGTCGAGGGTTGAGGGTTGAGGGTTGAGCGAGATAAGGAGGCGCCGCCCCTTAATTGGCTCGTCGCGCTAATTGGGGAAAAAAGACGCGCGAAACGAGTGCGAATAGAAGGAAGAGCGTAGAACTGACGTTGGTCTCCGGTCTGCGAGGAGGCGCCTGCAGCCAGGGGTCGACGGCGTTCGCGAGCGGCATGGCGACAGACGCACGTCGACCGTCGACCGTCGACCGTCCGCCGCGGAACGAGCCGCACCACTGACGCGATTCACGCACACACCTGCGAGCCCCCCCGACCCCCCCGACTCCCCCGACCCCCTCAACCCCCGCGCCGCCCACGTTCCGTTTGTGACGCGCGACTTCGCGCCCTCTTCGCCACCCCGAACTTTTCGTTTTCATCAAGTACGGGGGCGTCAGGACATTTGACTCTCTCTGTTTTTTGCCGATTCTATGCTGAAAATATATTTCAATTCCCAAAAAGAAAACATGAGAAATTTAAAACAATGACAATATTCTTGTTGGATTCTTATGAGAAAACATAAACTTTTCACTTTTCACTTTTCATTTGTCACTTATGATAGGTAATTTTTGCATAATACAAAGCATCATTATAGTTACTTACACGTATACGTATTCGAACTAAATTCAAAAGGTGCCAAGTACATAAGCATCAAATACAAATATATATGTATATCACTGTGCCATTTGACTTAATTTCAAATTAAAGTTATATGTAGATACTGAAAAAATATACCTGAGTACCTTCTTACATATTAAGATATCGAATAGTAGTAAAAAGTATCAAAATTTTGATTAAATAAATTCAAGATTATTCAAACTACAAATGGAATGAACTTATTATAAGTTCTTAGCAAAAAAAAAAAAATTAAGCTCAAATTGCGTATCATAATTTTAATATAGGTACCTACTATTCTTTTTGTCTTATATTCTGACATTTTCGACAGGATTAGATGATCTTCATCAATTTTGTCCTTGGGCAAGGAATTTTATCGACCTTAAAAAATATACGACTACAATAAGACCCAGGTGAGGCTGACGAAACTCATCAAAAATATACGCGGCTACAAGTTCAGGTGCTACTTTCCTTGAAAGGACATAAACAAAACTAAAATATTTTCTGCTTTCGAAAACTTTCAGCTTTATTTTCCATCCCAAACAATATGCGACAAAATTTCCAGTTACGTTTTCTGAAAGGTGTATTGCATTGTATGAGAGCCCGATTCGTTATTTTCACGTTATGTAATTAAAAAAAAATGTTTTCGTTTTAAATAAACGTCGTTCTTCACATGCAATGCAGTTTTCTTTGCTGTAACCGGTATCATGCAATTTCACTTTTACTTTCAACAGTTCAGATATATAATATTGTACATATTATGTGAACTTATTTACCTCGTTGCAATAAAACATTGAACAATAATAAAAACAAGTATTTCGAACGATGAAACTTTTCGTTGAATCCAAATGCAATCAATCGAACTGGCTTTCGTTAAAGTACGTATGCATTTTATTTTCAAAAATCGCGATGCTAATGATGCTCATTTAACAAAGGCCGTCCGATTGGTATATGCCACATAAATTTCAATCAAATGTTTACAAATATTTTTTTAATAATCAATCAAATGTGCATATTGAATCCACGACAATGCTAGTCCGTCCTCGATTATTTCACATGTAAAAACAAAGATAAACTTCTCTCCATTGACGAGATGTGCAGTGGTAAAAGTGAGAGCGACGAGAGCAGTCCTGTTTCTCATTTCGATCTCTTCGACTTTCCGTTCTTCGAATCATGGAGAAGGATGTGGTCAGCTCGGCCATAGGAGACTTCGGAAGGTGGCAATTTATGATCAGTCTGCTCATGGGCCTAGTAAAACTGTCTTTTGGCTGGTTCAATCTAGGGATCATCTTTTTGGCTCCTCCTCAAAGATTCTGGTGCAAAAGTGGCGAAGATGGGACTTCTTTTGGTATAAATGCGACCCATCTTGATGTAAGTTTAAAGTTAAGTGCTCAAATTGCTTTTTGGGAGTCTAAAATGTTTTGCATCGCGTTTGGTTGTTTCCTTCAGTTTAGAATACTTTGAATAATTTACCTCCAACTTAATCTAGGAAGAGAAGATTTATTTAAAAAAGAACTTCGCTGAATAGTTTTAGGAAATGTTGAGAATGTTATTATCGAATCATGTTTCTTTCAATTTTCAGACATGTCAAATAGAATCGTCGGAAAATCAAACGATTTCTTGCACAGATTTCGAATACGACCGCAGCATTTTCACTTCGACGATTATTTCAGAGTGGGATCTGGTCTGCTCGAGAAAATATTTCGTAGAAGTAAAATCTTATTAGCGTGAAATATCATATTTCGATTTGAATCTGATCGATTTTAGTGGATTTTAGTTTACTCAAATAACATTCATGGCAGGATTGTTACTTGGATTTATAATGTTCGGTGCCATTGGTGACAAATATGGTAGGAGGATTCCACTCATTGCTGCTGTGATTTTGCAAACTTTGGCAAGTTTCGTTTCATCTTTATCGAACTGGTATTCAATTTTCATCGTCTCCAGATTTGTCTTGGCCATATCTTCTGGAGGAGTTGCTGTAATATCGTTCGTATTGAGCATGGAGGTAAATTAGAATACTTGATCTAATAATTGTGATTGTTCTTATTTTTATTCGTTTATCAATTTTTTAGGTTGTCGGAGGAAAGTGGCGAACTATCATACCTATTCTCTACCATATATCGTTCGGTTTAGGACTCGCAATTATGGCAGGATCAGCATATATCTTCAGGAATTGGAGACATTCCCAACTATTTTTAGCATTTTTATCTACTATCATCGTACTTTTCACTTGGCTCATTCCTGAATCTCCCCGATGGCTTTTAGTCACGAATCAAAACGAAAAAGCACTCGGTAACGAAAAAAAAAATATATTAAATCTTCAATATACACACATACGTATAATCGATCATATCAATGAAGAATTTAATTTTCAGAACTATTGAAAAAAATTTCAAAGTTCAACAAGCGACAATTCACCACTGATAAAGTTCGACCTCACATATCAGAAACCCTTCCTCTGAACAAGGACGAGAACAAAGTTAAAAATAATATATCCGTTGGATTATTGTTCACAGATAAGCAATTCAAATTGAAAACGTTGATTTTATGTATCGAATGGTGAGTTTGACTCATTATATAAAACTACATTCAATATCTGAAACATAAGTTTTGACGTAATTTTGTCAATTTTCAGGTTCGTCGGAGGCATCGTATTTTACGCCTTCAGCCAATACAAAGGCTCTATAACTATCAATATATTCAGCATGATAATCGTAGCCAGTCTATCGAGTATACCTGGTATAATTTTGTGCTTAGCTGCCACTCGATTTCTAGGTAGAAGATCAATTATTATGATTTCTAAACTGTGGACAGCGATCAGCATGCTTCTGATCTTGGCTTTTCCTAAGGGAGCATACATACACGATTGGCCAAGAATATTTTTATCTAGTTCGGCAACTTTCGGAATGTCTGTAAGTGATTATTAAATAAGTTTTTTAATTCTGAGAAAAATCGTGTTAAGTGTGATGAAAATTTTCGAAATCTGAATTGAACGTATATCTACTTATGTATGTGCTATATTTATATGAATTCAATTTCGTGTGAAATAATTGTTCGATATGTACAATTACAGATAATCTATAGTTCAGTATATTAGGTAATGAGATCAGTAAGAAATAAAATAGTTTTCAGAACGAAGTCAATTAAATTTCATTCATCATAACAAAGATATGAAACGATATACTAACCACATTCGATACTAAAATTTGGCGCATTGAATGATTATTCGATTAATAAAACAATATACATATTTTCTAATAATTTATAAAATTCAAGATATTATCGTATATTTTAGGTTTATTTGCCGATTTTGTATTTGTACACTGGAGAAATATATCCGACTCAAGCTCGAAATTTCGCTATAGGATTGACTCAGATGCTTTCGAAATTCGGTTCCATAATTGCTCCGTTCGTTTTATCTTTGGAAAGAGTTTCTACTATTCTTCCCATAGCAGTTATGAGCGCTTTGACGATCTTCCTTATGCTGTTGATATTGGCTCTGCCGGAAACTAAAGAAGGATTCGATTCAGATACGATTCGACCAGATGTCAATTCGAATACAAAGTGAGATGTTTGATTTTGATCATTTTTCAAATTCAATATTTATATGTTTTTATCATATTTTTAGGAATGACAAAATTGCCAAAGAGTTCAATTGTAATTCTAATGAAATTAAAGTTAATTGAATTATATCTTATTTATAAGTTTATAAATTTTATTTTAAGGCTGTAAGTACTTTTTTACAATAAAGTATTATTTATAAAATATAAATTTTTACTTCAAACTACATTTGATAAAGGAATAAAAAAAAAAGAAATGAATCAAAAATCATACCTAGCTAAAAGAAAAACATTTAATTTATTATTTTTATACTCAGTTATTGAGTTTGCTTTATCGTATCGTTTTTCTTTTCGTCTGCAATCGAAGAGCGTTCATAAAACGCGCTGAAATACCAGCGTTGCCAACCGTGATAATAACGTGCGAATTTGCACCGATGCTGCGGCGCGACGGTTGGTACTGCTGCGAACGGTCAGACGTCAAACGCGCTCTGACGTTTGGTTGCGGTGCCGCGCCGCGAGTCTTCGTGGAAATGTCGTTGTTCAGGAAGCCTCGTCGGCCGATGCAAGTGCGCGGTCTGCTGTCCGGTCGCCATGACGACGACGACGAGACTCCGCCCCCTGCGCCTCCGCCCCTCGCCCCTGCCCCCGCCCCCGCCCCCGCCCCCGCCCCCACCGCGCGCCCCTCTCAGGCGCTGCTCAGTTTCGGAGATGAAGGTTTGCGCTTTTTTTAGGTTACGTTTCACCGCTCACGTATCATTTCATATTATGTGTATTATACGCCTATACCGTAATCCAATTTAACCTTATAAGAAAAAAAAAATTAAATTATGGCCTAACCTAAAATCTATCCCGAGATTTCACCACTCGAACTAATCTATCCGAACCCGTCGAGTCTACGCAGACAGGATTATAAAAGAACCTCTAAAATTTTTAAAATCCTATGTTCATAAAACAAATGCCACTAACTTAACACATAAAAAAGTCCTAACCAGACTCGGTCTTGAACAATTTTCAATTGTACAATTTCAATAATCTATGAAATCTGACGAAATACGATCAAAGAAATGTTTTTGTACGCTTATTGTCGTTTATTTCAGTCGAAGACGATTCAGAGGTGTTCAGGGTGAAGAAATCCTCATATAGCAAGAAGTTGCAGAAGCAAATGGACCGAGAGCGACGCGGCAAAGCCGCCAAGGAAGAGTTGTCTTCGCACGAAGACAAACGTCGTTCAAAGAAAGAAACCGGTGCGTTGACACGCGAAGATGATGCCTTTTCCAAAAACAGTAGGAAAAATGATAATTACAATAAGGTATACATATAAATAACTGATATTCGTAGATGCAGAGCAATTCTTTTGTTCACTTCTTGAAGAATAAGCGATTTTTATGATGTTTTAATTCTACTTTAGTTGACTATTAAGAATATCTCACTGTCTTAACTTAGATTATTGTTTCAAAACAATCAATCACATATAGAGATCTGTGAACAAAAGATTATCTGTATCGGGGGCTATGTTAATTTTTCTTAATTATTCACGATTATTTCTTAAAATTTCAATTCATCTAAAATGAATTGATCTCGACGACGAAATTTATAAATTATATTAAACGTACAAATATTTTTAAACTGCCGCCTGCAATTGTTATTGGTCATTATTATTTGTTTGCAACCTCCTTGCAAATATTGCATATGCCTTCTACAAAACATTTATTGCATGATATATAGGTAAGTCTAATTGGATGAATGAAATATCGATTATTTTTCGAGTAACTATCGTATTGTATCATTATCTTCCGTTTTTCGGTTGCTCTTATTTATATTCTTCCATAAATATGTTGCAGAAATCGCAAAACCTCGAGGGCATTATTCTTTCTGGCAAAGCGGCGTTGGTGGCAGGTGCTACCGGTGATATTAGCGGTTCCGACGATGAAGACAGCCTGAACGATGAGATCAATTCTAGATTCAAGCCTAAGTTCAAACCTCCCGGCGTTTCAGTGAGAGCGTTGTTGGACAGAGGTGTTATACCTGATGCAGCTCTCATACACGCAGCCAGGAAAAAACGCCAACAGGTATTAAAAAATATTTTTTTCAGCAATAATTACATCATTCTAATTAATATTACTATAATATTTATTATTTTAATATATTTTACAGGCTCGAGAAATTGGTGACTACATTCCTGTTCAAAATTCAAATTCGGATAATTCAAGTGCAAACCACATTTCAATGTCTAGTAATATTATTAGTGGAAATAGAGAAGGCAGGTTGGTTCGTGAAGATGGTGCTGGTGATGGTTCCGATGAAGATCCAGATAGAATAGATGTTAGAGGAGTTGCACCTGAAACGTCAAGAAAAGAACGTATGAAGAAAGCTAGGGAAGAAGTGCCTGGTAATGGCGTTTCTAATTTATCTTCTATTATAATGTTTTATTGTTTTCTATAATTCTTTTGTTTATTATTAGGTTCCGATCCAGATAGTGGTGGCGAAGAATGGGAAACTCAACAGATTCGAAAAGCAGTCACACAAAATCAAGTGATTATCAAATTTCACAAAATAATTATACTTAATAATATTTGTATTAACAACTGACTTTTTCAGATTATGGCCGTTCAACAAGAAACTTATTACGGGAATAATTATGTCATGCCTCCTGCTTTACCATATTCTGGTATTTACAAATGTTAATATCTTTTACATTTCCGGTTTTACTTGATTTTCATTGAAATCCATTCTCTTTTTGTTTCAGATATAGAGATAAATCCATTCACAATATCTAATTCTGTAATTAATGTTTCATCAATAACATCAGAACATTTAAAACCTTTAGTTTCTTTGGGAGAACCTCCCATCACTACTAATCAGTTGACAAACATTCTTCATGATAGGTAATGAACATTTTAATTTAAGATATTTGATCTCTATATATTCATATGCACGTTATTTTTCAGACTGACTTTCTTACATAATGCCAAAAACAAAAAGCTCAATGAATTTGATTCGATGGAGTCAGAACTAAAAAAAATGCAAGACGTTCGTCAGTCGTCCTCAAAACGTGCCCCACTTTTGGCATCTCGATATGAATTTTACCAAAAATTGAGGGGTTATCTCACCGATCTTATAGAATGTTTAGATGAAAAAGTAATTGAATTTATTTTATTTTTTATATATAGTACTTTTTCACTGATCTAAATGTTTATGTAAACTCATTTCAGATGCCATTAATAAATGCATTAGAAGCCAGAGCTATGACTCTCCAAAAAAGAAAAGCTGCTTTTCTTTGTGAAAGACGAAGAGCTGATGTTCGAGATCAAGCTTATGATGTTCTACATACTGCTGGTAAGCGTTAAATGATTCTTTATAAAATGTAAGAAGAATTTTCTGATAAATTTTGCTGTCATATAGGTGGTGTTACCAAAAAGGATGTATCAAATGAAGAGCGTAGACGCAGATGTGCAGAAAGAGAAGGTCGTAGACTTAGAAGAAGACGTGCTAGAGAACAATTAATTGCTAGTGGTACTACAATATCACATCGTGACGGTGATTCTAGTGACGATGAAGTGCCACAAACTGAATTAGCTGCATACGAGGGTACCCAAGGTATTATATAAAAGCTTTAAATACATTATGGAATATATTAGCTCTTGAACATTTTTAAAACATTTGTATTCTTAAATGTTTTCAGAACAAATCATAACTGAAGTAACTTCATTATTTTCTGATACTCTTGATGAATTTTCTTCGTTAGCAAGTGTACTTCAACATTTAGAAGATTGGAAGCAACGTGATTACACTGCTTACGTAGATGCATATGTTAGTTTATGTATTCCTCGCTTGGCTGCTCCTTTTTTGCGTCTTAAAGTAAATATTTGTTATAAAATATACTATTTCATATGATTTTATTGTTAATAATTTTTATTTCTACAGCTACTCATGTGGAATCCGATCACTGATGAAAATGCACCCGATTGGGATAAAATGCAATGGTATCGGTGAGTCCAACAATTCTTTCTTCATTCTGATTCATATATGTATATGCATATGATATGTATAATAATCTTAATATTCTGGATGTACTCATTTCAGTGGCTTAATGCTCTTCGGTCTGCGTGAAGATCCAGAAAATCCAGAATCTGAAGACACATTGCTCAATGATCCAGACATTTGTCTTATTTCTAATATAGTACAAAAGGTTATACTTCCTAAACTTGCAGGTATTTATTTGTGTGATTCAACTGATGAAAAGCGATAATTTATTGAAAATAACACTTTTTTTTGAAAATTAATCGCCTATTTTTAATTGATATGCAAAAAACTAATGTGATCATTTCACTTTAATCATTGCTGATAAAATATTAAATGATTAAATTAAAAATTTATAGAACTCATTGAGGGAACCTGGGACCCGATGTCTGGTGCACAAAGTCGTAGGTTAGCATCTCTTTTGAAAAGAGCTGCTGCATTACCTGGAGCATCACCCAATAGTAGACCTTTCACAGATATAGCTAAAGCCGTTTTAAATAGAATCAAAATTGCACTTCAACATGATGTTTTCATTCCTATATTACCCAAAAGGTAGGCTACATTATATTTTTTTTGAATTCTGTAAAAATTACTAATAAATTTCCCATTCTATTTTAGTGTGGTGGATTCAGGTCCAAAGGGAGGATGTGCTTTTCTGAAAAGGCAAGCTGCTTCTGGAACTAGGTTATTAAATAATTTAATTACGCTTCATGGTGTAATAGCAGATAATACATTAGCACCCTTGGTTTTGGAAGCATTGCTGCAAAGATACCTTCTAGCCGCAATCAGATGTTCACCTCCAAGTAAATATGATTTATTTTATTTCATAGTCAGCAAATTGTTTAAACCATTACTCACATTTATATTTTATTTCAGTTTATAGTGCCGATTTATGTTGGACTATAGCCACATGTTTGCCTCGATTATGGTTAGAACAAGAACGTACAAAACCACCTCTGACACAGTTTTCTGTTTGTTGCCAAGAAGTCCTTTCAAATTTAGCTGACAATGTTATGAATTTGTAAGCTTTAATACATTCAATTTATTTTCCATTCATATTATGAATATAGTGATCATTTATGCTCATTATTTTTTACAGAAAAGCAATTGAACAAATCAGATCAACTATAAGCATTCTTCAAACTGGTCAAATATCTAAAAAGTAACTTTATATTCATAAATCATTTCAATCTAAATAAAATTTCCAACATTGTATCACATATTTATTAACTGTTTTGTTATATGTACCTAAATGTATATATTAATATGTACAGTATTTGTGTATTTTGAAACAATTAAACGTCTTAAAATGTCTCAATACTTTTACTTGTTTTCTTATGTGTAATTTCTACTGGTTTATACATAATTTTATCAATTAGTATCATTCGTAATAAATGTAGTCCACTACCGGCAGTTATACGGTGCAAATCAAATAAACTCCATTTATTCCAAATAATCTTTTTGAAAAGCTTTGACAGTATTTTTTTTTTTTTTGAAAATACGATTTTCCGGAAAGGAGAATCAAGTTTTCTCATATTCCCCTCTACAAGTTACTATTTAATTTTATATATCAATTACACAACATTCTCTGTTAAGTTACTGAAAAAGGGGTCGAAAGTAAAAATTTTAGTTTTACGTCGAAGGAGTAAAATTTTCAAAAAAAAATTTCAAAAAGAGGCGAAAAACAAAAGGTCGAAAAGTGTTTCGATTCACCCCGTTTGATGATAAAGCAGTGGTAAGTAGATGTTTCAGTTTTTGTTTAATTTAGCATTTTTTATCTGACATTTAACTATCTACGTCATCGATATCTATCGTTTAGGTTTAAAAATGTATTTACCTACCTGCATAAAAATCAATCCATTATTTCATTTGAACAGCCGGTATTTTACAACCTCACAGTTAATTAATATTCATAATATTGTACGCACGAAATTTTTTTTCAGTTGCAAACAATACAAAAATATCATCTTTTATTGAAAAAAAAAATGAAAACATTTTAATCTTAATGATTAAAAAAGAATATATTATATGAAACATGTATATAAATAACTTAACCAAATGATGAAGTTCGAACTAGACCGAAGCTGATTTCTACTTTTGAAATTTTTCACCACTGTATAAAATTATTTGTGAATCTAGTGATTGTTAACACCTGCTTAAGACAAAATAAAAGATTCCACCCATACATAGATATATAAAGCAACTACCCACAATTCGTTTATCGAACATTTGACATCGAAAAATGAATAACGCAACATTGTACAACAAATCGAAAAACCTTCAGAAGAACGATGCCAAAGACGTGTTAGATTCTTATTTCCATTTGATGAAATGGAAATGCGGAGACAATTCTTTGGATATAGGATGTGGCGATGGAGAGATCACCACGAGCGAGCTGCTGAAGAGATTCCCTTCAGATCGAGGGGTTTTGATTGGAGTCGACAAATCTTTCGAAATGCTGAAGTTTGCCTCTGAAAACTATCACGTTAAAAATGTTGGATATCAGCACATGGATATAGGAACTCCTGTTGAGGAGTTCGATTATAATGCTTACAGTCATATATTTTCTTTCAATTGTATTCATTGGATACCAGATCAGATGTAAGTTTTGCAAATGTTTTATATCTACTATAATAAAAAATATGATCATAATTTTAAACTTTCTATGCAGGTGTGTTATGAAAAATATATACAATCTTCTGAAAAACGGTGGTGATTTCATAATAGCTGCTGTGGCAAAGCATAACATTTTCGAATGGTATAAAGTAGTGTCCAAAAATCCTCGGTGGAAAGATTACATGGATGGATATGAAAAAGCCATATCTCCATACAACAACTGTGATGATCCTGAAAACATGCTAAAGACTATTCTCCATTCAGTGGGATTTAAAAACGTCGTTGTACAACACGTGTACAAAAAACACCAATTCAATGGAATCAAGTGCTTACGTTGTAAGTATAGATTGTGTAAACAAATGCAATTGATGCAAATTAACTGTCGACAATTAGTTTTTATGATTTTAATTTCTAGCAACGGCAGCTGCTGTTAATCCATTTATGAAGAGAATTCCAACTGAACTTCACCAAGATTATTTAGATGAATATATTAAATTTATTGAAAAATGTGGCATCATCGACGATGAAAATGCGGATGTTGGTGAATATACGTACAGTTCGATGATGGCTTACGGTCTCAAAGAATAATAAAACTTTCTTAAAGCTTCAATTTTCACAGCTTAATTTGATCTGAAAAAAATATTTTTGACGTGTAATTCATTTGAATTAAATAATAAATACAATAAAATGAATATTTATCATATGACTGAATTTCATAAGGGACACAAGTGACCTTTTTTATCTATATTGAGTTAAGTACAAAAAATTGTTGTTTATGTGATACAGAACTATTTTCGTCGTATATCATATCGTGGATTGTGCAACAGTCTATGTTTAAAAAATAAAAACCATATCATCTCTAGATTTTTTTTATTCTACATAATTCAAAACCACTTTTATGAAAACACATGCAATATGTTTCTCATAACTTGTCAATGTGTTTCATATGCGAATTCTCTCAATTGTTTATATAAAAAAAATATCTATGTTGGCGTGCGAAAATGCAATTTTTAAAATAATTGCTCTTAATAAAGAGATGAAAAAATACAGTGGGATTTTCTCTCATTGTCAGAAGAATTGAATTTCCGTATCAATTCTCATTTAAGATCAGATCGTCGAAGATGCATAATCCGATTGCTTACAACAAATCGAAAAATCTTCAAATACGAGACGCCAGGAACGTGCTGGATACTTACATGTCATTGATGAGATGGAAACCTGGTGATAAATCAATGGATGTAGGATGTGGTGATGGAGACATCACCACAAACGAGCTGATGCCGAGGATGCCTTCGGACAGAGGAATTTTAGTCGCTGTCGATATTTCTCCTGCAATGTTGGAGTTCGCATCATCGAATTATTCTAAAGAAGGAGTTCGATATGATCCCATGGATATTGAATCAGAAGATATGGTTGAATCGTATCCTGATCATGTTGGAAAGTACGATCATGTTTTTTCTTTCGATTGTCTTCATTGGACTCAAAATCACAGGTGAGTTGTTTTCACAATCAGAGATGAATTATGAGGAAGATCACTTTTATTTTTTCTAACTTGAAACTATCACCTTTCTCGCTCTTGTACGTACCTCGCATCTAGAATTACTATATGGTTTCTAACTAGAGTCTAATTGGAGCAAAATCATTCCTCATAGTCCTTTCCGATTTTTTTTTACATTTAATTAGTAATTAAAATGTGTTTGTCATTACAATATAAGTAGTATGTATATATGTATTTTTATATGTATTTATTACGTTTGCTTATCAAAATATTTTATTTGTTTCTATTTCTTTCATAAATATTTCAGGCGTGCTATGGAGAATATTTACAAACTATTGAATAAAAATGGCGATTTTCTTTTGACGCTGCCAGTGAAGCATCACATTTATGAGTCTTACAAAATTTTATCTCAGTATCCTAAATGGAAGGAATATATGAAAGATTATAAAAAACGAATCACTCCATTCAACTATTCCCTAGATCCATCAGGAGATTTCAAAAATATGCTGCATTCTATAGGATTTGTAAATGTGGAAACGAAATTAGTAGAATTGAAGCACACTTTCGATGGAGAAAATTGCTTACGTGGTATTTTATTGAAATTCCAAAGCTATAACGTAGTTGATAAATGGATTTTTTTTCTAATTTATATTTCAGCCACAGCAGCTGTAGTGAACCCATTTCTGAAAAGAATGCCATCAGAACTTCATCAAGACTATTTGGATGATTACGTAAAGTTTTTGAAAAAACTGGGAGTTATCGGAGAAGACAGAGACAAAATAGACGAGTACACTTATCACAACATGATAGCATATGGTGTAAAGCTCCCGAAATAGAGAATTTTGAATTATCTTAAAGATTATTTTTTATCAAATTTTTAAGATGAAAATTAATGTCTAATCTGGTCATCTCATACTGTTCAAACCTTGAAATATTGAGGTAAACTTGATTATGACCACGTACAAGGTTTGACCAAATGAAAAGATGACTGATATTTCATCTCAGCAACTACTGAGATTACATAAATTTAAAGTGTTAAATTTGATAGTTAAATTAATTGAGATGGTCAGTGTCTAACAATAAGAGTAAGTTGCAACTTCTTATTTTTAGTCGGTTTCTAGAGCCAAAAAATTGAGACTATGTTTGCCTTTACTTGTTCGTAGCAAAGTATAAATTTCTTGATTAGACTTTATATCCAAAATCAAAACGGAAGATGAACGTTATGAATATACTTCATAGACTTCAATACTAGGTTCTCAACGATAAAAAATATCTTACTCGTTTTATGATCATCACCTACACCTCATATTTCGAGTAATTCGAATTAATTTAGTGACATCTGTGTATGTACACTATAATTTACTCTTAGGAGTGGCTTTGCCATATAATGGTAATAAAATTTCTTCACTGTTTAGTGAAATGATGTTTGATGACGTTGAATTTGGGCTTCGGCCTGTAGAGAGAAATAAGAAGGCGTATTGATCAAAACTGAATTATAAAATTCTGTTCACTAGTGAGTATTCTGTGTAATGATTTATTAGAGTTATAATCATTAGTAGAGTTTTCTAAAATATTTGTCAAATAATATGTCAAGAAAAAGATAAAAAAATAGGCAGATAACTTTCTTTATTCACCGAATCAACGGACCTTACTAACAATGAATATCATTTCAAATTCGCAAGGTTTTAGCCGGAAAAAAATGGTTTTGGTCTAGATATGGATATCAACTTTATTCTGCTTCTGATTCAACACTACGTGACTATCTCTCTTTAAAAATAAAAACTAATAGCACTTTTTGACTAAATTCCTGACATTGAAAATTCAATATTATTTTTTAAGATTTGTAAGTATGTACATAAAATACTTATTTGCTAAACCGCATACTTATCATCAATTTTCAAATAAAATTGATGAAAAGTTTTACAATGACCTCTTTTGAAAATTTTCTTAATTCCATGTTGTGCTTCTAATTTAAACTGGTGTTCGTTTTTCCTGCCATTTTCCATGACAAGGGCGAAAACATACTTTTCAACATTGTGTTCTTGGAGGAGATAGAGCACTCGTTCAATGCTTTGTGTACAAGCGAGATAACTAGCTTATTTTTCTCTTTCGCACCCGAAGCATTGAATGAGTGCTCCAAGTCTTCCGAATGAACGCATCTGAAAAATGTGCACAATACTCATATCACGTTGTATAATTCGAAATTATTTAATTTTAATATAGATAGATTGTTCCCCAACTAAATTGATGGAATATTTCTCATTTGACTTGATTGGATACTTTTTGGAATTGGCAATCGCTTTTTGGTGTTTATCAACAAAAGCCCACATTATCGTTCGCAGAATATTAATTTCGAGGAAACTGATACAAATACTTCGTTTTTCGAAATTTTTGTGATGACATCATCAAACTACGTGTTTCTTTTATTCAAAGTCATCAATTATGCTGGCTTTATCGTGACCATGCAAATTCCCATAATCAACATTTTAAATTACGCATAATACCTACACCTTAAATGTATTGAAACACTTTCTGTAGACGTTTTGAATCAGTTTGCGAATTTTATGAATATTATTTTCATAAAATCAAAAAATATATTTTATACAATTTGAGCGTTTGTTAATTTAATGAAATTTAAAGTGTTGTGGAACACTAAAGCTTGAAAACTTTCTCATTCCAAAAACTATACAATTTGAATAGGTTTATATTCTATAATATATTTTGACTTTATTTTTTTTTTAGATCTGAAAATTATAAAATATTAAAAATCAAGATTTTAAGTTGGAAATCCCTGTATCAGGTTATAATAAACCGAAAAAACTTTCAGCATTCAGTGTTGAGTTCAAGGCGCTCGATGCTACACTTTTCGTATATTTTCAATCTTAAAATATTTAAAAATACTTATTTATATCACATATCATTTCTCTTTTGAATTGTAAGTTTTACCTGATTATTTTTCAATACATACACAGACCTACATAGATAAATATATTAATAATTCATAGATATATGCACTTATTATAACTTATTATTTTATAATGAAATATTACAGAAAAGTTTTTAATAATCAATCAAAAGATGATTTTTATGCGATCTTTGACTATTTTAATCATAATCTTCGTTACCGCTGCATCTCTTCCGACCGATAAAGAAAAACCTAACAAAGAGAGCATAACTAAGCATCCTGAAAGATTTTTTTTCACCGGTAAAATTATGAACTAAATATCCAATCAATTTATTTTTTGTCTTTAGTAGTATGTAATTATATAATATATGTATTAATGTGCAATTTCAGATAAATGCAAAACGCTGAGTGACAAATCTACTTTGGATAGAAAAATGATTTCGTGGTTTCAGAAGTTTTGTCATGAAAAATCTGTTTTCGACAACAAACGAGGAAACCTACCTATCCCGAATATTCCTCCAGTTTTGAAAGATATTGGGCTAGATTTAGTTCCATTAAAGCCGGTTAAATCCTAAAATATTGTTGTTGAATGTTAAATACATACGTATATTATGTCTATTATCTTATATTCACAATATTACAGTACTATATCAATATTGTATTTTTTATGAATAAACGTTTTGTCAAAAAATGCTTGAAATAAGTTTTATAATTTTAAATTGTAAGAATTATACAGTTCATACATAGAAATCCTAATTCCAAATACGTACATATTTCATATCAACAATGCTTCTATGTGTCCCTTAACTTCGGTACAATACGGGTGTAGAACAAAACTAAGAATCTGTCAGACTCGCCGCGCCGATGGGCTGGGCTCACAGTCAGTCGAATGATCGAACGTCCGGTCTTCAACAGCAGTAGCGATATGTATTAATGTTTCGCTAGAACTTGGTTTTTAATAAAAATCGGTGAATTGAGATTTCGTGAAGATGTCGGCCCCTTGTGGCCCTCCGAACCTCGTCGAGGAGTTCGAAGAATCTTTTCAGGTAACTCCGACAGATGCTAACCTCAAAATAACTCTCAACATGCCATTTGTAATTTTGTTAAATCTCAATAAACTCTATCATACACCATTTCCAGTCTTGTCTCAATGTGCTGACGAATCAAGAAGCTGGACCGTGCGTCGAAAAGGAAGAAGTCAAAGTTCAAATGGAAAGGTTCGTTTAAATTGATCGTTCGCTTATTGCTGATATGCATTATATTAAATTGATATATTCTAAAAACATAATATGACAATTTCAGATTCATAGATTTAGCTAGACAGATGGAAGCATTCTTTCTTCAAAAACGATTCCTACTCTCCGCGCTCAAACCGGAATTATTAGTGAAAGAAGATAATGACGGATTGAGAAGTGAACTCGCCCGAAAAGAAGAATTACTTAAGAAACACTATGACAAAATCGCAGTTTGGCAAAGTCTTTTAAACGACTTACAGGTAAAAATCGTTCCAGACTAGTCAAACTAATAATTACTGGAATCGTAATGACTTTTCATTTCATATAGGGTTATGCAAAATGCAGTGTACCCGCTGCAGGAACTCCTACGGGTGCCGGAAGCGGTCCCGTGGTGTCTCCTGCGCCTCCTCCGACTACGCCTCAACCTCCCATGCAAGTGATGCAGCAGCATCAGCAGCATAATCCCATGCAGGTAGTATCTTGAACCTCTCGACGCTCAAATATGATCGGTCAAATGAATATCGCTATTCTATGTGAATGATTTTAGAACCAGATGCAAATGCAGCACCCGACTGCTGCTCAAGTGCAGCAGATGCAGTTTCAACAAATGCACCAACAGCAGCATCAGCAACAGCAGCAGCAACAACACGCAGCCGCAGCGGCAATGCAACAGGTACCTCATTTGCCTCGAAATCATTCTCACCATTTACACAGGCCTTGAGTTTCATATAGCCATTAGAAGATTTATTTTGATACATGATTCTAAATAGATTATCGTAGATATTGTTTGAAATTCATGCTTTTTATTGTAGAATTCATTTTTAGTAGCACTTTTTTTGTTGTCGATTCTTACAATATGTTTTCGCTCGAACTTTTCTCAGTTTCACAAAAATGATTTCTCATTGCCAATGTGAATTTTTAATTTCATAATTCATCAATTGGTTTCATTTTATATAACTGGGACTAAGCTGAATGAATATATAATAAAAATATCATTTTACTAACTAATTCCAAATCCAATTGAATATAACCTTACCTAAATCATATGAAATTAAATCTTCACAGATTGAGCTCATTATATGCGTTTATATAAGAAAATTTCGAGTGTGAACTGCTATTTTCACCATTGTTTTATCGACTTGACTTTGTTAAATTCGGTTTCAAGAAAAATGTCATTTGTTACGTATAATGGTTAATTTACATTGCAAACAAACCAAATGGGACAGAAACTGACCAACAAGACACACCTATACTGCTATACGGACATCTCTTCTGAGAGGAACAGAGAGGCTATATAGCTGTACAGGTGTGTCTTGTTCGTCAGTTTCTGTCCTATTCGGTTCAATCGCAATGCAAACGCACCTTATTACTTAAAGTTTGTACAATTTGTTTATATATTGTAATAATTATCGTTTTGTTATCATTACATATTCAATATGAAATAATACAATTATTATATACCTATAATACTTGTTACGTTGAATATTTTTTAATTTATCGCCAAATTATATGCCCAGTATTATATGTAAATAAAATCAATATTGTAATAATTATTAAATTATTTATAATGTCAATTCACTATAAAGTACAAATTGTTTTCATGTATATCTAATTAACTGTTAATTATAATTAAAATTATCATAAATATCAGCTAAGTAATCACATATTTCATTTAATTTCGTAAACAATCCTATTTTTCAATTCTTACCTTAACAACAATGCAGTCATCGATAATTTTGGTACATGGTATTTTACTTTAATCATCACAGGTTTAGTTTAGAACTAACTTGTATTGCTTTCACTCGAATAAATTTTAACCGCTTCAGTATTTCAAAATCATCTGTAAAATATTAACATGTCATTCATTAATTAACTACCAACATTTCCAAAAAGAAAGGATTCATATATCGACACTACTATTTGATCATGTATGCTGTTTTAGATTGAGTACTTTGCCCATTACGTGTGAAACACAAAATACCTTTTCATTATTAGCATTTTTAAGATGACAATTTCTCAGTAGATTGTAGAATTTTTTAAATTTACAAAAAAATGTCGCCAAAGTATTCCATCTTTAATTTTATTTTATAGCTTTAGTAGTGATAGTTTTATTTAAATATATTTTCGCTTTTAGTAACACTTCAAATTTTACTGTATGTATTCATATTATTAATACATTTATTTTTATTTATGATTTTGTTTTATTTTATTTATTAGTATCTCAAAATTACCTGTATAACTGATGGTAGGTTTGTGTTTTGGTTGTGGGATATAACATAACAAACTCTCATAGCAGTAAAAAAATTATATTGTAGATCATCAGACAGCGATAGAAGTTTGTATTGCAGTATTTTGAAAAGCATTTTTTTTTATTTTATAACGAATTTGAAATTTCATGTATCAATCTTTGACGAATTCAATGCATTTCTCTATTGGATAGATGTCTGGTCCAGTTCCTCCCGGGATGTACATGCAGCAAGGGCCGCGAGGCGCATTTCCCCAACCAGGATCCCTACAAGGTCCTCTGGCTTACCTTGAAAAGACCACTACCAATATAGGTTACTTGCGATTGACTTTTTTATGAAATCAAATTTTATTCGTCATTTTAATGTGATTAATTTCAGATCTAGTGGGAATGGGCGACGGGCGAAGGTGACGGGGGAGGGGGAGGGGCAGGGGTCGAGGCCGTGGCAGAGGTAGAGGCCGCGGTATGTAAAAACTTTCAATCTATCTCTACATAATAATTTTGTCTATTTATATTCTTCGTTTTCTTAAATTATTCATCTGATTTTGATAAAATATTTCAAAGTTGTTTTTTTGCATGTTTGCGAAGATTGATGTGATGCTCGATGTTTTTGTTTCATTAATCGATGATTATAACTATTTTAATAAAAAAAAAAAACATTTATTCAAACTCTGTTATGTACTTATCCCAACTTTTATGGTATATCAGGTTTAAGAGGCTACGGGGTTGCAGTCCTCCCTGTGCCAAATTAACAGTCATAATTATTAATGTTTCTTTAGCAATTTTTAGCTGCTACTGATATATAACTAGAAAAGACCATATTGAACAATTTTCCATTTACAAGATAATCATTACTTAATTTAAATGTAAATTACAAAAATTTGTGCTATTTGCAGGTCGTGGAACTTCCCCTGAGTACGGTGGCGGTAGTATGACGCCTCCATGATAGATACCCCTCCCTCAAATGTGGGCTCCTTCGACAACGGTCGATACCCACACCCTTCATTGCACCCGTCAACTAGAACAATGCACATACTATCCTGACTATTGCGCTGATGACTTCAACGTCGACGATCTTCCATATGTAGATAGGCATATGGGCGATCGCCATTGTTGTTAAATGTGAATTTCCCCAATTCATATGGACAATTTGATGTGTACATTTGATTTTCCTCGATCTGTAATTGGTGTCTATGTGACTCGCTAAGCAAACTGTATTGTGTATTTCTTATTTAGTTTTCTCAACTAGTGTCTCCAATATTGTACTTATTTTCATTTAGTTTTCTTGTGTTTTTTTGTAAATATGGTGACTGGAGATTTTTTTATTGATCGTGAGTGGTAAGATTTTTATCATTTGTTAATGGTATTTTCACTCACTGATTATTGGTTGTAATTTTAATTCCTGTTAAAATCGTTACAGATTATATTTTTGATAAGAAGAAATTATATATTTGTAACCATAGATTTCACTTTTCACATAAGACTTACATTGTATCTCACTAGTTAATAGGATTTATAATTTTCGATAAGTTTTAGATTCTCAGGGATCTTCTAGATTATGATACATTGAATAGTAAACGGGCAGTTCTCATTAGATAGATTCATCGACTAATTGTAATTGTCCTTTTGTGCCTGTTCTTCTCTTGGAAAAGTTAGTGTAAATTACCAATTTTTAATATTAATGACATCTAGAAGATTCTTTATGTGTAAATATCAACTGTAACATTCATACATACTTATTTTCAATTCTTCAAATTTGAATATTTATTTTCTTTAAGTCATATGTAGGGGAGACCGAGGGGAGTAGAAACAAAATTCGTTTGTTTCAATATATCTCAGCCAAATGAAGTCAAATATTTTTCACCACAAGATAGCTTATACTTTCATATACATATATATAAAAATACAATAAAATCATAATTATAAGTAATAAGGTTTCGAAAAAAAAAAATGGAAAAATCGAGACAACTCAATTTGTTTAAACTCACCTTGTACCGAGGTGAGTTGAAACAGAGGTCGAGGTGAAAAGAGACAACTTCGTATTTGGATTATACCTATTCGGGAAAATGTATTTAAATTATGAACTTTTATCAGAGAAAAATAAACTTTATTATTAATATTAACAAATTAAATGGAAATAAATCAAATTCAATATACAGATTGAAAGAAAATACATATATTGCAGGAAAAAAAATCAATATGTTCTAATTTCAGCCTGACATACAATTGTGACAAACATATCCGAACTGTCCTCTTGTGCAAGCTACATGAGACCATCCTTTGCATTTGATGTACTGAACCCATCATTCGTTTGATCGACTATTAGAAAGTGATTCTTGGCAAACTAAACCAAAGCAATTCTCTTCCTCATCCTCGTTATCATCTGCTTCGTTGTCGTTTTTCTTTTTTTCTCGTTTTTGCATTGGTTTATTGTTTTCTTAATATAATTTTCATTGTTACAAACATGTTTCTTCGAATTCTTCTTATACAGCACGATCCATTGGCTGTAATTTGTGGGTACAATTAGAAGGGAAAGTGAGCAGAATGATCCCATTTTCTTGACAAAAATCGATGCTTTTCAGCACCATGTGTGATAAGTGATTGTCAAGCAGCAATAACGCTTTGCATTTGATCGATGACCTTGAATGATTTTTGAAATGCATGAGAAATTTGTAAAAATCATCTTGCATCCATCCTGAGCTGTTAGCTGTGCCTACAGATCCTTCTGGCCCATCTCTGATAAAGTAGTCCTTAAACTTCTTCCTTGGAAACACAAACATAGGAGGTATGTAATTACCTATGGCATTCCCCATGAATGCCAGTGTGATCAATGTTCCTCTCTCGGTTGAACTCATTCCACTGACCTGTTTACTTCCACGTCGTGCTAGGACTCTGTTTGGCTTATGTACGGTAGTTATATTGGTTTCATCGACATTCCAAATATCTGGCTTCAAATTTGTACTATTCTTAAACTCTTGTCATTTTCAAAAATGCAGTCACATTCGATCTGTTGAAACACAAAGCGTGAGCAATACTTGTAGCTTGAGGAAGTCTCGATGACAAACTTGAATGGCGTTCCATGAAATGTTTCAACCAAACTTCTCCTACCGCTTTATTAGCTTCCCACGATACTGGAATCTTCTTGTTATATTTGTTGGCTAACATATATGCCAGCTTCCTTGTCTCCTTTGAAGACAAACCATAATTTGACGCAGCGCTGGTTAACATATATTTGCAAAGAATGATTTCTTCGCATAAAATTGCGACTGCTCACTTGTGTGAATAATATTTGATGAAATGATGCATAATAAGTAGAATGTTAATTCGGTGACACTCATAATAATTTATAAAATTTGTCTAGAGGTTAACCACCCCTAACTGAAAAAACATACATTTCATGTATGCCATTTCAAGTAGTGCCATTGAAAAAATAAGAGTTTTTAGTTTATCATATAGAACATGAGGAAAGTTGAAACAAGCTGTTTCAACATACCTCAGTAGAAAAAAAAATGGAATTGGTCAAAATTATGCTTCATAACTTTAAAACGCGATATGTTATTGAAATGTTTGAATCACGGTGTGAATCTCAAAGAGTTGCTGCATTTAAAAAAATATAATACATGAATATAAATAAGATAATTTTAAAATGACAACGTGCCAAAGTTTTGATTGAAAATTTACTTTTGATACGAATGCTGTATTGACGAAACTGCTTCTTACAGACAAACGACGCATACTAGATAAGATAGCTTATCAAAAATAGAGAAAAATATGTGAAGACGCCAACTCGCTTGCAGTTATAGTTTTCGATATATTGGGCTTGTTTTAACTTCCCTTGGTCTCCCCTACTATAAAATTATTTATATAGGTACTTTCACTTTATTTACAAGTGATTTATTTTGTAAAAGACATAGTTATATATTTTTTCTATTTTATATTAATATTCTTATAATAACAGCTCTGTATATAATATGGTATTATGATTTGTTTTTTCTTATTGATTCTCGTTAGGAAAAAAATAACAGTTTTTGCACTCAACAATCATAATAATACCCAATATTTAAATACTTTTGATTTAATTTATTCACTTTAGCCTTAATTAAATCTCAATTTATATAGACATGTAGATAACATGTCAGGAATTCATTTAATTTTCTTAATATAAGATCCGTTGGTATAAAATCTATTTGGAAATCGGTCTGACCAATCTTGTATTAAGAGTTCTTTTGGGATGTTGTACTTATATGTCAACACAACAGATTCAATTATCTGTGCCAAAATATTTTATTCTCCACATTCATCCAATACAAGCAATTCAAATCTTCGTTTGAAACGTTTGGGAGATCAGTTTTTTCAGGTCTGTTCTTCTTTCTTCTTTTTAGCCCATGTCAACCCTGGCTCGGGTGTAGGCCTCTTCCATTTCTCTCCATCTGTGGCGGTCGCTCGCCCTTTGCAGCCAGTCCCGGCCGGCCACCTCGATGATGTCGTCTTTCCATCTTTTCATTGGCCGGCCCCTTGTGCGTTTTTCGCCCCATGGCTTCCATTCTTGGACCGCATGAACCCACGAGTCCCTCTTACGGGCCACATGCCCTGCCCACCGCCACTTCAGAGACGCAATTCTAAGCACGGCATCCGAGACTAGGCTCTGCTCCCTAAGCCAAGTATTTGTTTTCCTGTCCCTCATTGATACTCCCACAAGCTTTCTTTCAACTTTTCTCTGGACGACCTGTATTTTTTGTAAGATTTCCTTGGTCAGCGTCCAGGTTTCAGCTCCGTATGTTAGAACCGGGAGTATGCACTGGTCAAATAATCTGGCTTTTTGTTCCGGGGACAGCTTCATTTTGAAGGCAAAGGACAGGTTGGCATAGGCCGCCCACATGAGACGGATTCGTCTGTCCACTTCGCTCGCTTGGCTGTTTTTGCCTGCCGTGATTTCCTGCCCCAGATACACGTACTTCTCTACTCTTTCTATATTTACGTCTCCTACTTTAAGTATCGCCGATGACGCTCGCTCGTTTGTCATTACTTTGGTCTTGGCGAGATTCATTTTCAGGTCTGTATAAAATATTTATGATGAAATCCATATTATCCAGAACAGAGTAGTTGCTTTATACACTACAAACACTAGTGCGAAAATCGCTCTATTGTGCTTGTTAACTATTTGACAAATTGTTTTGTTCAACTTTAAGCGTGTTTTTCTCGAAATCACCAACACGCGAGTTTCACCTCTTGGCCTTTTGAAGCGCCATGTTTTTTTTAGAGTTGCGTGCCATTTTTAAATGGAATTCAACTGATTGTATAAATAAAAATACTTTACCTTCGAGTATTTTGAAAATATTAAGGATTTTTATACTGATTTTACTATGTAGGCATCAATAATCGAAATTAAAATCCAATTCCTACCATAAAGTGCCACAAATGAGAACAATATTGTGAAGAAGCACAAAATATTTGAGAAAAGTTTGAAGCCATTTAAATATGTATTTTTTATAAAATTAGGAGCATAGCTTCTCATATATGTATTAGATATATAACTACATATGCATGTGTATGTATTAGAAGACTTTGAACTTTTCTCGGATATTTTGTGCTTTTTCGCCATATTGTTTTAATTTATGGTATTTCACAGTACAATGATGTGTATAAATTTAATATTTATTGAATAATTTAAAGACATACTGAGATGAACACATTTTATTAGATTTATGAATATATAATATAATACATACTCATAACATATAGTAAAAAATATGTTTTGTGTTACAATGATCCATAAAGCTCATTTTCTTGAAAATATATACATTAGTAAAATGTTTTTTAAGTAAAATCATGATACATATTAAATAGTTCCAATAAATTGTCATTTTTTTACTTCCACACCCTTTTTCATAATTATTCCTAATTAAACATCTATATATGTACATATTTGACAAAAAAGTAGCGAATACCAGGTGCAAATAAATTCATACATACTTTAAAATATTAGAAAAAATTGAGCTATAATTGAAAGCTATCAAATATTGTGCAGAGTGAAAATCATTTTTCAAAATTGATAAAAATATAGAATTGCACCATCCCTTAAGCAAATATTTATAACAAACCTATAATATTCATAAAATTCAGTGTTGGATTGAAATAAAAAAAAATATATCGATTAAAACATATATTATACATATAATTAGAACTTTGAGCACACTATTGGCGACCAGCCCTCGATATTTGAAGTTACTGCTCATCCATAAACGTACCCCAAGTTCCCTATTGAAATGTACGTAAGACACTAGTCATCTTAACGCGGCCTTAGTTATCATCATTAGTAAAATCACATTTGACCAACAATTTTGATTTAAAAAAGTAACTATTTTGATATAAAGAACTAGGAAAATGAAAATAGTTATTTTTTTTCTGGATATGTATTATAATCTACAGGCATTTCTCCGTTTACGTACTGTCAGAAATCTATACAAATGACAAATACAAAGACGCACGTACATGTCATACGTGCGTCTCTGTCTTTCGTCACTTGCATGAATTTCTGACAGATTGTAAATGAAGGAGTGCATGTACCTATATGAATTACCATAAATATAATTCAACTAAGAATATAATCTTGCTGTAACATATATGCAGTATATAAATAATTTCATTTGATCACTTTTGCGTTCAATTCAGTCATTCGATAAAATAATTTTTAAATACTAATATCAATATATTATATTTGAGCATGACTACTTATCGTTAGTATGAATAATGTAAATCTTTAAACAGAAATACAATTCATTAATAAAATTTTCAAGTTCCTATCCATGATTTGAAATAGATCTAAAACAATATTCGTTCATATTCATTGATTTTTGCTTTTTTTCATTTCAGTTACATGAGGTTTACAGACATTTTCAATTTACTCTCAACAAACTTAACTACATTAAGTTCAAATCCTACTAATGGCTCAGTAGTAGTAGTAAGATCAAAAAATTAATGATACAATACTGGTGACACTAGGGAAAACAATAATTTGACACTATTTCATATTACACATTAACAAACGATACGCCATAGAAACTGCAGTATGATAACAAGGATCTATCTCTTTGTTACTGGAAGAAATTTGTTCAGGAACTTTAGATTGATCAGAAAGCCTTTTTCAAGCTGCTTGCTCCACCACCGTGCCCTCTTCAGGTTTAACGATCTGATAAGTAATCAAATATTCGGGATATGCCTGAAATTAAAATGTAAAAAAATATATGCGTCTACGATTCTATACGCTGAACATAGAAAGTGAATTATTCACCTGTTCGCCTCTGTAAACTACATATTCAGGGAAACATAAACCACCTTGACTTGGTCGACCAGCAACTGAATGATGTCCAGGAGGAGCATGTGCCATCTTCATAGCACCCAAAAGCACGAAAGATCGGCCAAGACAAACGCGACACAACAAAAGTTGTCTGAAATAACATTGGTTAATAAATATGAAAAAAAATATTTTCAAAATAATGGAATAGACATATAATACCTATGACAAGAATAACAACTTCTATCTTTATGTGCAGGACATCCTGTCCCACCACCCATTCCGTAGACATATTGATTACTTTTAGAAGAGTGTTCAGCAAAATATATACCAGCACCGAACATCCCGCCTATAAAAAATATAATAAAGATTGATTAAAATATAATACTGTAGGACCCCATAATACAAAGTACTATAGTAGTATATTAGTATGTATCATAGGGAAATGGTTTAAAACCACGATTTAGTGGATATTTATATATACTCACCAATATATGCATGTCTTTCATCGAATCCTTTTTGAACTATAGCATTAATGAAAGGAGATCCGTGAAATAACATTCTTTCACCAGCAAACGTAGAGCCTCCTGGAGATGCGGTCCCTACATTTGAACTGAGACCAGCTTCTTCTGCTATTTCTTTTCGACGATGACAGTAACGCTCCCATAATCGTCTATTCTGAACTTTTTGAATCTAAAAATGGAAAATCATCAATACAACAATAAAGAAATACGCATTATAGGAGGGTCACCTATATGTATATTTATATCTTATAAAGTGTAAACCTACTCTGATAACATTATAATGAGAAAATATTCCACCAGCATGACCAAAATCTCTGTGACTTCTCACCGATGCTTGCATTTCAGCTTCAACAACAATAAATTCCGGATCTTCTCTTGACAGTTCAGCTACCATTGTTCCCGCATACAAGTCTATGCAAAAATAAATGTATGATATCATTAATCCTTATGGAATATCGTACATTTGGTATCAGATATTACCTGGTGTAGATAATTTCATTTGAACTCCTTTTATCAACCTATGGCGGTGACCGTAAGCTGTTACACCGGCTTGCTTTAGATCTTCGTGCGACATTTCTCCTAAAATATCCAAAGTAATTTGTTCCCGCTGTAGAAGCTCAGTCAAATGTTCCAATCCCAAACTACAAAACAATATATTGATAATTAGACAAAAAAAGATTGAATGAAACATTAACGAAATTCCAATGAATACCTAGATAAAAACGAATGTAAACTTTCAGTTTCACCAAAAGGTGACGCTGAACCGGCAGCCTGACCGCATTCAGAACGAGATCCTAGAGTATATGTAGACGTAACAGAATTGTGGTATGTCATATCAGTCAACTAGAATTGAAAAAATATTTGTACCATGAAACATTTAATGATTACTGAAAACACTTTGAAACAATGCATACAGGTAACGAGAGAGTAATAGTATTTCCACTAGGCATGTGAACTGTCTCGAGTTGAGGAGTGGGAGGAGGTGGAATTGGAGCTGAGGAGTGGGACAAAGCTGGAAGTGGAGTTGGTGCCGGTGCAGCACCGAGCATAGCGTCTTGAAGAAGACTTCGAACATCATCTGCAGCACTGAGTTCCAAAGCAGTCTGACCTTCTTGGTTTTTCAAAAATGGATCAGCTCCATGAGCCAGCTAAAAAAATTAAATACTTATATTTATGTGAACGTATTTCATAGAAGTGAAAATATAAAAAAAAAAACTTATGTACCAAAAGGGCGCAAAGTTGAGTTCGTCCTTTTTGTGCTGCTTCATGTAATGGAGCAAAACCCCATTTATCCGTAGCATTAACAGAAGTTCCACTTCTAATCAATAATGCTGCTACATCTGCGTGACCATAGGAAGATGCATTATGCAGAGGGATTAAGCCACCTTTGTCACGAGCATCTACTTCTGCTCCTCTCTCTACAAGTAATTCGGCTACTTCCAAATTGTTGTATCCAGCTTAAAATAAATAACATATTACTTTAATCTCTGTAACATAATTGTCTATTGAAAAATATATATAAATATTTTCCATCTTACCAGCTAAATGAAGCGGAGTAGAGTTACGCCCATGAGCATCTCTACAATTTATATTTGATGGAGTTAACAGCCGTCGTACACGAGGAAGGTCACCTCGCTTAGCAGCATCTAATAATGCCGCATCACCTCTTAAGAGATCAGTGGTTTCAGCATCTCCATCTCTAGCTAGTTGGAGAGCCGTCAGTCCATCACGGTTTCGACGAGAAGGATCAGCACCGTGCTAAATATAAAATACAATATTTACTTTCTCAACATTATTATGCATAGTCGATAAATGCAACACTTACTTTTAATAACAGTCTAACTATATCTGCCTTTCCTTTGGCGGCAGCTTCGTGAAGTGGAGTAAATTTCCAGAGATCAGCAACATTTACACTAGCACCAGCTCTGACTAAAAGCTCGGTGACTTCATAATGACCATATGAACAAGCATTATGAAGTGGTACAAGTCCTCTGCAATCAGAAAAAATATTTATTAAATCAAATATCTCAACTAATAGTATATTACACTGACACAAATTACCCACCCTTTATCTTTAGCATGTACATCAGCTCCGTGTTGTAACAGCAATTCTACGACACGCACACGATTATATCCAGCAGCAAAATGCAAAGGAGTACTGTGACGTCCATCAAGATCACGACAATTCACAAGATGAGGGCGAGCCCGCAGTAAACGCCTTGCAGTGTCTACGTCTCCAGCTCTAGCCGATTCTAGCAATCGACGTTCCGATTCAACACAATTACCCACTCCATCTTCACTCCTAGCATCTATTAAAATGAAAATACTCAGAAATTGTTTAGTTATTTATAAAAAAAGAAAAAAATCTTAAATACCTTGGAGAATAGGGGCAGAATTATCTCCTGCAAGTTGTAAAGCAGTATATCCTTGAAGACTAATGAGTTGAGGATCAGATCTATGAGCTAATAACAATCGACAAGCAGCAGCAGCATCTCTTCTTGCACATCTATGCAATGCAGTTTGTCCTAGTCCATCGAGAGCATTCACTTTGGCTCCTTGGAAGATAATAAAATTGATCTTGAATAAGATTATTCACCTTTTGAAAATCTAGTGATTTTGAATTGTTACCATTCCTAAGTAGTACGTCCATAGCATCTAGATGAGAATGATCTGCAGATACATGCAACGGTGTTAGGAAATCTTTATTTTTTTCATTCAAATGTGCTCCTTTTCTGATCAACATTTCTATGACCTGAAATAGAGTAATTATAAAGTATTTCCGTTTTGAATAAATTTAAGGAAACGAGAATATAATTACCTGCTTTCTTTTAGGATAAATACTACCGGCAGCACAATGCAATGGAGTATCACCAGTATAAGGATGAACGAAATTGACAGCGCTCGAAGTAGTCAAAGAGGCAGAAGGAACAGTCGGTGTTGCGACGGGTGGAGCCGGACTACCGCCGGCCGGTGAACCTGGGCGTATTTCTGCCGACTACAATAACTTGCGTTTAAGAAAACATTCACCTTCATTAAATAGTTAAATAAATAATGTACGAACAGTAACCTGAGTGGGCGCCGCAGGCCCGGGGGTAAGTAGAAGACAAGCCGAATGGCTGGACAGTAATTTTTTGACACGGGCCGTATCGGCCATGCGACATGCGTCTAATAAGCAGTGACCTCTATACTCGACTGAGCGGGAAGAAAGAAATATTCAGAATTACACCGAATAATACATTGAAACTTTTAAAAATTAAAATATTTTAACTGACCGACTAATTGTTCTTGTAATTGTCTGGTAGGAGCGACGTCGATAGCAGATTTTCCATGGCAGTTCAATTGAGTCGGATCGGCTCCTTCGCTCAATAGCAAGGAACATACCTAAAGTTTGAACGAATCGATAATTTCTGAGCGACACAAATGAAATCGGTTAAATGAAAACTTACGTCTACACGAGATTTACTAGCGGCTTCGTGAAGCGGAGTAAAAGCCCATAGGTCGTTCGCATTAACGTTCGCTCCATGTTTGATTAACATTTCGGTCACCTCAAAATGTCCATAAGAACATGCATTGTGTAACGGTACTAGTCCTCTGAAATATACATAAAAAAAAAAAGAAAATAGTAAGCGAAAATTTCTATTTCAAGATGAGCAATTTGAGTCGTCACCCTTTATCTTTAGCGTGGACGTCGGCCCCTCGCTGCAACAAAAGACGACAGGCTCGCGCTCGATTGTAACCGGCGGCCAGGTGTAGCGGCGTACTTCTGCGACCGTCGGCCGCGTGACAGTTTACGGCCAACGGAGTCAACAATGCGCTCAACCTTTCTTCGCATCCCGCTCGAGCGGCCTCCAAGACTTCTTCCTTTCTGTATTCGCCTGTTACGATACGAAACGATCGATAAAATATACACACGCGAAGATCTTTCATATTTGTTAATTTCCAAATATTACCGGTCAAAACCGGACGAGTGACGGGATCGGCGATGTCTAACGGAGTCTTTCCTTCGGTGTTGCGTATGTTCGGGTCGGCTCCGTGTTGGAGAAGAGCTAAAAATTATATAGAATTAGTCGATAAGTTGAAAGCTTTATGCGTGTACGAGACGCACCGATGCAGACGTCGAGTTTTCCTTTGGCGGCCGCCTCGTGTAGAGGCGTATAGTTCCAATTGTCTCTGGCGGACGGAGGGGCGCCGGCGGCCAGAAGGAGCCTCGCTACGTCGGCGTGCCCGAAGGAGCAGGCGTTGTGCAGAGGATGAAGACCTCCGTCGTCCCTGGCGTGAATGGAAGCTCCGGACGCTAACAAAAACTCGACTACGTCTCGCCGTCCGTACCCTGCGGACGATTTTTCGCATATTAGAACAGTAGTGGATCAGTATTGTGCAAACGGTCGTCGTACCTGCGGCGAAGTGCAGCGGGGTGGACTTCCTTCCCGAGGAGTCCCTCGCGTTCACGTTCAGCGGGCTCACCAGCCTCCTGACGACGGCCGCGTCTCCCGCTCGACACGCTTCGAAGAGCGACCTCAGCGACTCGTCTCCGGCCGACGCCGAACCCGAAGCCTGAGCCGAAGCGGAACCGGAAGTCGGCGCCGACGTCGAAACGGAAGCGGAAGCGGAAACCTCGCAAGCGCCGCCGACCACCAGCGACCGTCGCGAGGACATCCTCGTTTCGGGAGTCCGCTTCGCATGCGTCCGTTCAGCTCTTCGGACGACGTTCAATATCGACGCGATTTCGCTCCGAACGACATTCGAACTCGACTCCCGATTCTTTCAACAATTCCACTCGATTCGCGATCGGTATTTTGCGATCGGATCGAGCTTCGCGGCCGACCTCGAGCGAAATCTCGATAGAACTGAATTCGCGTTTCCACAGCTGGTTTCAGTCGAACTTCTGCAACTTTACCGATCCGATTTTCAATTTACATCCGTGCGTTCACTTTTCGTAAAGTTTATTTTCGTTCGATATAATTTTAAAATATCCAAAAATTAAGTGCACTCAAATTTAGATCTTATTTAATTTTGAAATAACGTCGTCGATGCGATCGAAAAATACGAGCGCCAGCACTCGAACGGAAACTCGACCGAACGTTCGCACCGTTGTTTCGCAATATGACAGGAGACGTTGCGAAAACGAAGTTTCGTTGCGAAATCGTTCGACGTATCGGAAATCGAATCGATCGTTTGGCTTTCGAAGCGATGAGAATTTGATCTTTTTTGTTTTCTTTTAATAAGTTTAATAAAGTTTTTGAAAACGAATTCAAGGTCCGAACCGTAAGAAATCGCAAAGCGCGTTGCGATAATTGTACATATGTGGGTTCGAACTCATAGAACGATAGGAACAATTTATTTTTTATCGATAAAATTGATAAAGAAAAATTTTGACTAGTATAGTACAAACTTTAACTTTTTAAATATTAATATTTCATTTTAGTCTTTACGTATGATACAAATAAAGCACATAATTGTATAATTATAAATGTGAAATTTATTGTCGTGTACGTTTTTGTGCAATAGTCTTTGAGTAAGGTATAAATAGAGAACATAATTTCGCATCAAAATTGAAAGCGCGAAGCGAAAAACTCGATCGACGCGAAACCCGCTTCGCACGTCAGTGTGTCGGGGGGCGCCGGCGTCCGAGCGTCCGCAGAGCGAACTCCGTGCTCCGTGCTCTCCGTGCTCCCCGTGCTCCGTGCTCCGTGCTCCGTGCTCCGTTACTTCGCCCTCTCCGTTCATGGTTTGTACCGGACGATCCGTTAGTCGCGAGTCGCGCCACACACACGCTCCGTTTTCGCTCCACAGTCGCTCCGAATCCGAATCCGAATCCGAATACGCCGCGAAAACCGGACTCCGATCTCCCGAAGATCGTTCGCCGATAAATCTATCGAAAATCGGGACAGATCATTCTTCGAAATCGGAAATAAAGTTCGACGGGGGCCGGGCCAAATTGGGACGTAAAATAGGAAAGTACTTTCGCTCGTTTTAAATATTTTCGTTTTATAAACATTCGAGGAAATTTATCTCACGCACGATTTTCACTCGATTCGGTCTCATATGGAAATCTCCGAAAAAATATAACGAGACTTATTTCTTTATCTTTTCGACGCATCGATATTTCATCTCTTACCGAATTACAACGATGCGTCGATCCTTTTGTGAAGTCGGCGATGTGGAATTATCGTTTTATTTTTCACTCCGAATGTCAAACTGATAAAACAGAAAATGCTTTGGAAAAAAAATTAAAATGTTTTTATTTAGAAATCTGCGAACCGATAATTCAAACGCGGTCATCGCACTTCTTCGCGATCGTTGTTTCGTAGTCGAATTCGCTACGTTCCTAAAAATTATTTTAACTATATTTCTAAATTTCTTATCTAATCTTGAACCGATTTGAAACGACCACTCTCCCGCTTCTCGCGATCATCATAGGTTACTTTACTCTTTTAACTCATCTTCTATTCTTGTTTTACAAAATATATTAAAAAAATATATCTTACAAGTTCACAATATAAATCGATTCTCTCGAATGAAATTAAAACAAATATATTTCGACAATTTAACCATTTTTCTCTCACCCTTTTGATTAATCATTATATTTATGTTGTAATTTAGACATGCACTGTGAATTTATCGTAATATTTACATGTACAAATATTTCGTATTTAGATCGTTAAAAAATGTGTATCGACGATTGGAAGTTGACAAAAACTCTGCGTTTGAAAATTGACCGTCGACATTGTCACATCTGACGATGATCGTGTCGCAGTCGACGATGTTTTTTTGCTACGATCGGTGGCCCGATTGAAGGATCGATACTGTCGTATCGACGTATTCTTCGATTCAAATGTGCAATCGTTCTCGTACATTCTACTTCAGTGAGTTGGTGATCTTATTATACTTCTCTATGCTTCTAATAAACTTTTCTTGTGCCGATATCGTCAAGATGCATGCGGAAGGTGAGTGAATCATGTGATATTATAGAAATATCATAAGTGAAACTATTTTTCACCGATAATGTTAGTTCGTTGCTTTATCCGGATATTCAAAAATGGGCCACGATATTTTTTTCAGCTATAAAATGTCGGATTTTTCTTATGTACTTCGTGTGAAATGATTTTGTTGTATTTTAAACAGACATAGAATGTCGCGTCGAAATGGAAACGGCAGCAGTTCTACGTCTGGTTTATCGCGCGCAGAACAAATCGCTTCGGGGAGACTGCGAATGGATCGCAATCCGACGCACACTACGAGAATCACCGGTAAATATTAAAAATATATGCAAAATACGATTCTATTGCGAGAATGATAACCGATGTGAACTATCTCAGATCCATCTTTAGCAGTCGGTCGTCGTAAAGAAATAGACAATGTGATGAAGAGAGCTCGAGCGGCTTCTCCGGGTAGCTGGGATAGAAAACTCCTAGAAGTCGAAGAGAAAGATCCCAATAGGTATGGTGCCGCTGTGGTTCATATTATGATTTGTTGTTTCGATTCATCACAATTCAATTTGGCTATGTTCAGGTGGCGTCATACAGGATATAAACAGATGTACATGGATGGAGGGGGAAGCAGTGGAGGTTCTGCTAGCCCTCCTTTGCGTTGTAGTCGATCTCGATCTCCAAGAATACGTCGTTCACCTCCTCCGTTAGTTTCCACTACTACGCCTCACCATCGTCTCAGTAGAGAAAGAGACAGTGAGTTTATTTATATCTTGAGCTTTTTGATATAACTTACCAATGTATAAATAATCATCTAAAATGTTTATATATATATTTTTTTAAGGAGCCGTTGTTTCATCGACTCAACGTATTCGCCCTGAATCTTCTTCCCATCCGATTGTGTCATCGTCGAGAGATAGAGAAAGAGAGCGAGAACGGGAGCGGGACAGGGAAAGAGATAGAGAAAGAGACCGCGAGCGAGAAAGGGAACGAGAGCGAGAACGAGAAAGAGCAAATAGGCCTCCTTTACCTCGAACGAGACCACCTTCCCCGCCACCAAGAAGAGTAATTTCCATCTTCAATCTGATGACTATGAATTTGAATATTCAATAAGGATACATAATTAATATTTTCATATTATAGGGTGGAAGATCACCATCAGCGTCTTCTTTAAGTAGTTGTACTGATGAATCGTGCTCAGTATGTTCAGTGAAGAAACCTGGAAAACAAAGATCTCGGTACTTTCGGATTATGAATGATGTTTAATTATTATATTATAATGACTATCCTAAAACATTTTTATATTTGATTAGATCTCGCTCATTTTCTGTGCCACGTTCTTCCACATCAAGAGTGATTCCACCGACAACTGCCACGAGACCACCGATGGCCGTGCCTCCACCCAGCCAACCTCATCGGAAACTCACCAAACCCCTTAACTCTGGGAATGCTAATGCTGGACCATCTACTCTTAGTTTGCGTAGAACTGCATCCTCTTCAAGTAAAAATCTTAAATCTATTGATATTAACTCAAACAAAGTATCATTTCATTATCTTCTATTTCACAGTTACTGCTCCTCGCATAAATGTAGCAACTACAAAAAAACCGAAACCACCACCTGGTGCACCTATTCCTCCTTCCGTCAGACCAAATCCAACTGGTTCACGTGAAGCAATTGCAGATTCTGCAGCAGCAAAAAAGCGCTCCAGAGACGAGAAGGTTTTAGAATGGCAAAGAACACAATTGGCTGCACACAAACCTCGAAAACCAGATAAACCCCGTCCGACTACGCCTCCATCGCCTCCACCGCAGCCTAAAGAGCGTCTTCCACATAAAGTATGTCAAAATTTTCAACTCATGTTTCATTATTGTTGATATTAACTGTTACCACTTATTTTTTCAGCTAAAAACTAGAATTAAAAAAGAAGATGATCGTCCTAAGAAGAAGTCTACTTCTGAAAATAAGAAACGTACGGATAGTGCAACTAGGGATATAAGTCCTGAAGTGATTGCTGCTGCACTAGCTGGAGATTCTAGCGGAGAAGATGATTCTACTACTGATGATGATAGTATGCAACATCAGCATCACAATGAAACTCGGTATCTACGCTGTACATTTGAATGATCTTTAACATCACTGAATTATTAATGATAATGTGCTTTTTTAGATTAACTCTATCAGAACGATTCGGAAAAATGGCACAGTGGTCAGCCGATCGCAGTAATGCAATGCAAAACATGAGAATCACTCGTGGAGCTGCTGTAGATGGTGGAGGATTGACAGTTCGCATTGAAGAATTAGACACAATAACCGGAGAACCTACTGTAGATCATTTCGATGGATCTCCACCACACCGATTTGCGTACGATTAAAATACATTTTTTTTTTAATTTCAAGCATAGTTTTTCTTAACAATTGCTGAAAGAATTATATTTTTCAGACATTCACCTGCTCCTGAAGGTCATTTCCCAGACGAACTACTCGCATCGGCTCCTGGAGGTTTGCCATCATGGGACGATGTGAGAGTTCGTTACGATTATTACAAAAAACGAGGATATCTCAGAGGTGCATATTTACAATTATAAAAATGATTATCAAATAAATTTCAATGATGCAAATATTTTTTTTAAGGTTTAACTCTCTCGGATTATATCAAATGGGAAGAATGGTGGTACAGATATCAGCGTTGGTTGAAACACGAACAAAACTACGATAGGTGGGTGCGCAGCAGTGGAAGTGGTAGCCGAAGCAGGAGCAGTCGTAGAAGGGGCAACTCCTCGCAGCAATCAGCCAACTGACAGCCTGCCAAGAAGCCGTTGCTGGAGGACCCTGTTTAAATAACAATCCTCGAGCAATGCGCTTCTTGAAAGGCACACGAGTTCTGATCGCAAATCAGCCGACATATGTTCATAACAGACTTTTAATGATAGATGTATGTGGCAGCAGCTAATTCGATCACAGTGCCAAAAATATTCTAGATATAATGCTTTGAAATGTTCGATTATAAGTATGGATTCTTTGTCGTTCCATGTCGTAATATCGCAATGCTGGTGTTTTTTTTGAGGTTAAAACAACAGTATTGCAATTTTCTATCATATATGTTTTTAAATGTTGATATAAACATGTTACAATATGTGTGATCTCGTGTGAGATTAAGCATTAATAGAATTTATATTTCGTCATACATTTTGCATCTTGTGCTTCATTCAATTTCAAATAACTTTGAGTGCCATTGATGCACCAATATGTCTAATTTAGACGTGCCGTTGCATTATTGACACCAGTGTGGCTTAAAAGCATTTGAACTTATGTATTTTTAATAGTATTACTTCAACTATAGTCACATTTCGACGAATACTTTATATACTCATACGTGTAATTTGTTCATATTTGTTTTGATTTTGCTTCGGCTTATTGCTGTTAATTTTTGTTTTTTAACAAATATATAGCTACTTATTTTTATTTAAAATAATTTTATGTGTTGTATTATTCATACTATTTTATGAGACAACACAGCAATATGATTGTGTTAAAAAAAAAATATTAAGTGTGAAATACTAATTATATAGTCGAAAAAAACTTATGTTAAATCTCAGTAAAAGAAAAAGTGTATTTCTTTCTACTGGGTTATTTATTTATTTTAATATATCAGTAGTCCTTGAATGTATTTATGTAACAAATGCATTTTTTTTTTTCAATTGCGACTTCTTAACCGAGATTATCAAGCATCGGAAAGTTAATAACTTTTTACATGTTCGCAAATGTTGTTTGCATGAGCTGTGTTCATAAAGATGCTAATATGCCCACCGTCCACTATAAAATTGATTAGATCTGATGAAGGACACACCTATACGTAGAGACGCCTATTTGGCTAACTCCCTCATAAGTATAGGTGAGTCCTTCGTCCGCAGTGTTCAACTTTGCAGTGAATGGCTGGCATGAAGTTTATTAAATAATAAGCACGATTTTGTGCATTAAGTGTACATAAAAAGATTCTTATCCTTAAGATTTGCTATCTAGTTGATGATTAGTTGTCCTGTGAAACATGTGTATATTTAATTCTATAAAATAGCATGTGACTTCTGATCTATTCGACGTTTCTATATATAATATAATATAGGACTTAAGATCTCATAAGATCTGATTTAATTGTATAGTATTAAATGTTTTAAGTAGTGCGACCGGAGTATATTCCAATAAAAGGTTATTCAAATTTGTCTTTTTCATTCACAACAATTTACATAATCATTTATGTGAAAAAAAAATATGATTGCTGATTCATATTACAATTTCAAAACATGATCAGGGTCGATAGAAGAAAAAAATTAAAAACTCATAAGTGCAATTCAAATACTTCGATTTATTATACAACTACATTTAATTATAATTCGATTAAAGTAGTGTATTTATTATAATTCTCTTCATCAGAAAACCATATAAAATTCTCTTAAATGATAAAATAGAAATTAGTGGGCGAATTTTTAAAACACAATTTCTTTCAATACAATACATTCTCATTAAAGAGGTTATGCACGATTTATCAATGCAACCAAAAATTATCAAACAAAGCGATGCCCACAAAATGAATTATGACACAAACATCGGATTTAAAGACAGGAATGTGAAGATTTTATAAAACTTATGATACATAATTACACAATTGTTAAAAAAAAATTTTTTACATATAACAATTTTAAAAGACGAAGTATGGGTTACTTCCTTTAGATTTACAACGTACTTCTTTTTAGGTTTCATGACATCTTATAAGCTACGTTCAAATAATTTCATATTATTAGTATATAAACTTACGACCAAAATTTGTACATTTCTCTACACAGTGCAAGTTTATTACCGACTCAATGAATTTAAATCAAAATCAAATTGAAAACATTGATCAATTCTCGTAAAAGTATACAAACAATTTTTCGTATGATATAACTAAGTGCGCAGCACACAAATATTTATAAGTCTTTCAAACAAATGAGAAACAATGTCTTGTCCTGCAACAATTTATCTCACTGAAGTTAAACATCTCTAATATAAAACTAAAATTTTAAACATTCGTTTGCGCACTTACATATTATTGCATAACTCTGTGAAAATTAATATTATGAAACGAATCACAAATCTCGGCATGAATTATAGAAATTATTATAATACAATCGAACTAAATATATGAAACAAAATAAATATAATACAACAGAAACATAGACGCCAAACTATAAAAAGCTGATAATTTACTGATATTGATAAGAAGTGTGTGCTTCATTCGAAGAATGACTGATACCTTCTTTTGCAAAGTGCTGTTCGTTCGTCGGAACTGGCATTTGACTGCTCTGCATCTCCCACCTAGTGTCTGGAACGGGTTCGCCTTCCGGTTTCCACAGTCTCTGTCGGTTGAGAAACGGTGGGTAATATTCTCCATAGCCATGATAAGCTTGAGCCGGGTAATGCATGGGGTTGAAGTTGGCTCTCCTCCACTCGTCTGAAGATGGATTGAAAACTTCTTTCGCACTCTGGAGAGGTTTCTCAGGTGAAACTTCAGAGATATTTCTATGAGTCATCAACGGTGTGTAGCTAGGGAAAGATTCCCTATCATTGGGTAATTGCAAATAAGAGGCGAGTACCGAAGATGATGACGGTACATTGTTGGGCGAGGTTTCAAAGGGAACTACCTGACTGTGGGGTTCAATTTTGACAATATTCGGTGTTTCATTGGCTAATTTTTTTGGTTTAGTGGTTTTTCTACATTGTTTCTTCTCAGTAAATGGTGTTTTAACAGGCTTTTTATGCTTCATGAATTTGTAATATTCATCCATATAGTTAGGTGAATTTTTTGAAGTTGTTGGAGAGTTTGTTTCCAATTTTTTTATATCGATTTCCCTTTTATCTCCGTTTTTCGGATATTTTATGGCATTCATTGACTTAGTTATGAGAGCAGGACTATTCAAAGAAACCTCAGTGTTGAATGAGATTTCTTTTTTCGCAGTCAACTCGTTTTTTAGAATCTCTTTGGTTTCTTCATTCAGCTCGATGCTCTGCAAATTGTGTTTTGGGGATTTGACAAGTTGCTTGCGTTTATTCTTCGGTTTTTCGTAAACTTTATCTTTTAGAGTGGCACAACGTACGTGCTTACATTTTTTAGCACCATCCACTGTCGAATCACTGTTAACACTCATTTTGCAAACTACCCATATGCGTTTTTCAGTTTTTTTTGTGTTATTAGAACTCTTAGTGCTTTTCGGGGTTGTTTCTTTACTCTCATATTTTTCTTTGTCGATTATTTCAGGTTTTATGTTGAGAATGGGCTCTTCCTTGACTGGATCTATCATATCATTCTCATTTATTGCCAAAGCATCTACTTTGACATCATTTTCTTCAACCACAGCATCGGAAGTTTCTCCTATAATAACTTCTTCTATAAACTGAGGAGTTTCACATCTCTCTCCTAAAAGATTGTTCCAATCGTTGCCTAAGACTTCGTCCATCTGTTTTATTTCGTCTTTTGACATTTTTTTCGTCTTCATTTTAGCTTTACTTGCCTCTTCTTTCTTCGAACTTCCTCTGCTTTTTCGCTTTTTGGTACCCGTATTCAAGTTGTCTCTCTTTGAATCGTAATCCGAATCGTATCCTTCTTCAGGCAAATTAAGTTCTGAAGGATCCATTTCTCCACCCTTCAACCAAATATCCTCTAATGCTTCTATTTGACCTTCGTCAGGACCGTACGAATGTGGAATCGTTCCCAACTCTTCGGCATGATAATTACGTAGCATGTCCAAATCTCCCTCTTGCATCGATAAATCATCTTCGCCAAGAATGGACACCGGAATAGCGCCGGCCATATTTCGTGCCATCGCCCTTTTCACATGAGCTGGATGTCTTTTCTTTTCATTTTTCTGCTCCGCTTCAACAAACGAGTCAGGAAGCTCAGCATTATTTTTGTTACAAAGAATATCTTGGCCCGTAGGATGTGGAGCCGCCGCCATTCTATCGGGTTGTTCAGGATGACAACCGATATCTTGACCTTTGAGCCACAAGTCGTACCTTTCAGGTTGAAATCTTTTCACAAAAGTGTCCATCGATATTTTAACCATATCATTACTGCAAGTGCATTGAATTGCTCTTTTTCCGTATTCAACCCATCTAGGAGCGGCAAAGTTTGTAGATTCGGCACAATTGAATCCATGATTGAATCCAGCATGATATCCATAAGGGAATGTAATCATTATTTCACCTTTACACTGTGTGATTTTATTGTAAGGGATAGAATAAAGTTTCAAGATCTGAGGACTGATCAATGTCATTTTGTGACGCAAAAAAGCTTGACAAGTTTGCGCGGCAGACGAGAAGAATCCGGATGCGATTCTTTCGAAACGTTTTCCGTGCTCCGGAGGAATGGCGTACCAAGTTTTCGGTTCACCAAAATGCAGATAATTTATCGAATAGAGATCCATATCTTCAGTGTGCCAAGCGAAAGTAGTCTTCCACATTCCAAAATATAAATAAGCCGTATTAACGCCGTCGATTTCAATGCCGTAATCTTCATTCACGTAATCCAAAATAGTTCCTAGACGATTGATATTCCACTCGTCGACGTCCGGATCTGTGATGCTGCCGTTCACATCGGCGCCATAAATCGGCGCAACATATGTAATATTTTTCCAATATTTTCTTTCCAGATCGTCCCAATCCGAATGTTTAGGAGTGCAATATTTGACCGAATTGGCCAAACATGAAAACTCTTTCACCGTCAGAGGTTTCTTCTGTATGTTTATCTGTTGAAATAGTCCTTGTTTTCCCGTGACAACTTGACAAATCGGAGAAGGTATCGTGATGTTGAGATCGTCCAGAGAGTATCCGGTTTTCCTGGGAACCCATTCTTTGGGAGGAATCACTTTAGCGAGACCGGCTTTGTGCGCACCTGGAAACGAAGCGTACAAAAATTATATTCATAGACAACGTTGCGATACAGAAAATTTCAAAACGATAATTACCTTGACTCTCCATGTACTGAATGTACTTGTTGAAATCTTTGAATTCTTCCCACGTCGGGGTGAACGTTTGGATTTTAAAATTTCCTCCGGTTCCGCTTCCGGGCAAATGGTCATCTTTGGAGATCGAATCTCGAGGCATTTTGAAAGCTGAAAGAATCATATGTAAAGTATAAAAATGCGATCGAAGAAATTCTAATGCTGGAGTTATTTATAAAAATATATCATAAGTTCGATACATTTCTCACGTAATTGGAGATTTCGAAAGAATTACACAATTTAAGTTTATTTATACGACTCGTCGACGAATTATTTCGTTATTACTAAATCGGCGCATAGAACTGATAATGGTCTTCGGCTATTATAGTTGCGGTTGCATAATTTTAAATTTCACACTTTTATCAGGTTTTCGTGGATGTTGACCTTGAAAGTGAAAACGAAGCTTATCGCGCGCGTGGGTGAATAGTTCGATGAGTTAAGATAGAAAGCGAAACCTACGAGTTCCGTTTAATGCTTTCGTATTATTTAAACGATTCGAAATCGTCACAATGAGAACTTTTCATGTATAAAATCCGTTTTAGGTTCGAACGCGTGACGAATCGAATGGCGAAAATACGTAAAATGACATTTAAATGATGAAAATATCGCTCCATATATAATCGAAATATTCGAGTGTGAATTTAACGAAACGCAACAACTTGCTTATGTAAATTTGACAAAATTACAATAAAGATCGTATAATCGTCATTTTTCGAGTTTCGTCACGAGTTGTATATCGTTTTTGTGAATGAGACACGCGTCAAAACATGTAAACAATAATAGAGTGAGAAATTCGTACGGAATCGCGGAACGCGGAGAGTTCGGTCTGAATTTCCGACGATAAATATACAATTTTGAGAAGAAATATGATTTTCTGGCGACAATAGTTACGACGGTTACGAGTTCGGGAGGTCGAACGCGGATGCGAAACGTCAAATTGAGATTTTTCCACGGCGATCGACGACGTGCGTTTCTGGCGAATGAGCGATCTCGTAAATGAGCCGAACGACAATTTCGGAGACACCGAGAACAGCTGAAAACCCCTAAAAAGTGGAAACTTAATGTGTACGTGAGAAGTGCGGACGCCATACGCACACATACAGAGGAAATGGGGGGTTTAGGATGCGCACTTACATGGTGAAGTTTGACGTCTGAGGTTCGGCGTCGGGCTCGAGGGGCGCAGGCGTCGGGGCCGAGCCCCCTTAGGCTTTCGGGGGCTAGATACGATACACGCGATACGAGTGCGGCGCTAGAGACTCACGTACACCACTCGACGCCGCCGACACTCGCCATGACGATCTTCTCTTCTCTCCCGCTCTTCTCCCCGAACAAAGACAGAGACGGAAGATAGCACGAGCGGCTCCCCGAACGGGCCGCGTTTTCTTCGTCGGATTCGCCGCGTTTCCGTAGCCCGCACTATTTCGGCGTTCATTCGATAGCAAAATTTTCGCGATTTTGCACCGCTTTTGCATTTTTCACGTGGACGCCGCATCGTCGAGTTTGGCGTTCGTATATATCGTGCGAAGCTAACCGATCTGTACGGGTATTCGGATTTGATTTGTAAAGAGCCGATTTTACTTTTGCAACGCGACGTCCCTTTTCAATGTAAATACGATCGTTTTCAGCCAACTTTCCTTTGATTTTTTTTCGTTCGTCGATATCATTAAACTCTATTGTGATCTATGCGATGTTAAAATTATCCGTCCAAATTTGAGATTTTCAAATTTTACGCGCGAAACTTTCGAAATTCAAAATCTTCGAAAACTTTTCGATCTCTCGACAAATCTATCTCACGTAAAAAATATCGCGAAGATTCGCGTTCGCGTATTCTCAACAAGGCTCTATACACTGTCGATCGTGTTTGAAAACGTTTTTCATATTGAAAAAACGTCATAAGGAACTTTCGATATAACGAAAACCTCATAATTCGTATCAAAATTGTAAACACATTTTTTTGTAAGGATGATGCAATATTTTCTAACCGTACCTATACTATTCGTAAGCGATATTCGATTTATTAGAAAATGAAAAAAAAATAGACGAATCAATAATGCAAATATGTATATTTGTACGACCGATACTCGCACTTTTAGATTCGTACGTGTGCATACGTTCGAATAATTTCTTATTTGCGTTGACGAAAATGTAAACTTAAGCTTCGAATACATAATATACCGGCGTCGATTCCATAATATGATTCTTCAATAAATATACTTTTACTATAACGAATGGAAAAATGAACGAAATAACAATGACATCTATTGCAGTGATAAAAAACGAACAAAATAGGAAAAAAATAATTAACGTATCTTCTAGATTTCTATGAAATCGGTGGGTACACGAGCATGTATAATAATAATAATAAATTAATTGTATAAACTCATAAATGTTACGAGACATTAGATTACTATTACCTTTTTTGCATAAATTCATGTGTTGATAGATAGGAATTCGTGAAATTCATCAAATTTTAGTTAAATTTATAAAGTTGCTGCATACATATTGTTCGCAAATTTTAATTGATGAAAATAATATGTTTGAATGACGAATCCATAAGCTCAAATAAACCTTTAGAAATGAACGTGATTAGTTCCATTACGCAAGAACTCGAGATAGTCGTTTTTCAAAACTTCCTTCATTGTTCCACTTTTCAGACATTATAAATCTACCGGTTTTTTTATATGTCTGATGCGGTCGGTTTACATTAGATTACGGAATCGATTAAAATGATTTTTGAAAGAAATGATTTATTATTCCGTACCCGAACAAATTTTGCCATTTGACGGTATTTATCTGAATTCTTCAGGAAAGATATTTCACACATAAAAAGTAGTAATACATACGGCATAAGTACCGAGTGCTTTGCGACATTCATATTTCATTTTTACCAAAAAGTCGTTCTGTCGATTCGAAAATAAGACCTGTCGCGATTTTAGCGAACGGTTTCGAAACGAGACTCGTCCCGAAAGCGAAATTTATCAATTCAAATATAAAATTGGACACGAATTAAATACGAGACCGGGTTTTATTTTCGCCGAAACCGATCGTTTTTCGAAACGCGCGCCACTGCGAAACGCGACAATCGATAAAGCGAGTTCTCGAGCGCCGATTTGAAAACGAACCGGCAGGTTATGTTTCCCGCTCGAAACGTTAAAAACGCATGAAAAAATTGCAAATTCGACGAAAATTACAAATCCGAATTGTAAAAATGTAATAAATTGTAAATTGGCCGAAAGACCGGATGCGAACCGAGCCTGGAGCGCATTCGTAATTTGTATCGTTAGTGGCGTTTGAGTTTGCGCGCGTGTCTCACGTTTGTACGGCGTGTTTGTGCTTAGGGGACGTTCGCGTTTACTTTTTGACATTTGAGCGGTCGTCGAAAGCCTCCGAAGCCTCGGAGCCTGAGCCTTCAGCCTGCGATGGCCGACGACCAGGTGACTCCGCCTCTATACCACACTATATTACCGTCCCCCTACATTCTTCGCTCGACGTCTCTTCTCTTACATATTGTACAATACCGAATCGCGAGCTCCGACGATGCTCTCGTTCTTCTTCGAGTTTTCGCGTTCATGTTTTCCGATCGGCTCACGTTCACGTTTCTCGTCGACGGTTTGTCTCGCTCGAGATCCGACGATGGAAACGTTCGATTTCTCGGCGAGGGTCCGAAGGTCCGAAAGTCCGCCGCCGGACGACGTCGCCGCTTCGGTCGAGGGTTTTTCAATTTTTAGGTTATGTTATGCTATTCGATACGGTTCGGTTTGTTGTGCCGTTTGCAATATGTGATATTATCATGTTAGACGTTTTAATTCGTCTCGTTTTCATGTAACGGTGTCGTTCGGCTCAATTAGAGTTCGTTAAATTTTCAAATTCGGGATGTTTACAATAGATAAATCAATAATTGTATCCATACTTTTTTCCACAATACGCATAGCTTCATATCATTTGTTATTTTCTGATTAACTTATAAATTAATTTAATTAAAGTTGGATTTCTGTGCAATGTGTATGTGACACCTTTCAACCGAGCTTCTCCACTTTACTCCTTGCACAAAATTCTAACCTCGATATGACCCGAAATCCCCAGTGTTAATTGATCTTTTCGCGTTTCGTTTCAGGAGGTGCGTCACATCGAATTGCTATGCAAACAATTGTACGAAGCGCAAGATGCCACTCTACGTCAAGAAGCCGAAAAGACTCTCGTCAACTTTCAAGTGATTTTTTCTTCCGTAATTCTTGAGCGTTCACATTTTCGCCTTTGTAAACTCACAATTCGTTTGCAGGAATCGAGCGACACTCTGGGTAGATGTCAAGCGTTGCTCGATAGAGCGGATTCTAGTTATGCTCAGCTCTTCGCCGCCACCACTCTATCTAGACTCGTCTCAAAGTAATTCTTATCAGATTTATTATTTTGTGTTTAATTTTCGTTCAATGATAGTTTATATAATTTTAAAGATCTTCGACGAGAGTTTTATCGACGCAACAAAAGATCGACATGAGGAATTACGTTCTTAACTATTTGGCCACTAGACCGAAACTCACAGTATACGTTGTGCAGGTAATATTTTTAACTTATTCAACGATCAAAATGATCAAATTTACTATAAAATATATGATTTCAGTCATTGGTGTCGTTATATGCTAAAATTACTAAATTGGGATGGTTCGATCTGGTCAAAGAAGAATACTTATTTAGAAATTTTATGGTCGATATAACTAAATTTTTACAGGTATATTCGTAATTAAGTTTACTATCTTTCGTAAACGTATTTGTGAGGTAACATTTATGATTTCAGGGTCCCGTGGAACATTGTACGATTGGAGTTCAACTTTTGACTCAATTGACGTGTGAAATGAACCAAGTGCCAGACGTAGAAGAAATATTATTTTTTAGCAAACACAGAAAAATGGCTATGAATTTTAGGTGTGCATTTATCGAATTGAATTTTTGATTCGAAAACATTTATTTTCAATGTTCATATTTTACCTTTCAGAGATAGACATCTTTTTGAGTTATTCCAACTTGCATGCTCTTTGTTGGGATCCGCTCGAGCCGAAGTAATAGATGTAAACGATGAAAGAAAGCTCGGGCTAGTTACTCAACTTTTAAGGCTGGCTCTTAATTGTTTAACATATGATTTTATTGGTACGAGTGGTGAAGATTCAGAAGAGTTGTACACTGTTGAAGTACGATTGAAACATTCATCGTATCACTTACAATGTTCAATGTTACAATATTGAATTTAATATTTTCAGATTCCATCCAGCTGGCAGATAGCATTTTTAGATGCGGCTACACCGAAATTATTTTTTGAACTGTACCATGCACTTCCTCCTCCATTGTCCACGTTGTCTCTCGCTTGCTTAGTTCAGATAGCTTCCGTTCGCCGATCGCTGTTTAGTAATGCCGAGCGTATACAAGTTTTAACGAATCTTTTGACTGGAGTGAAAAATATTTTGGAAAACCCTCAAGTTCGTCAATTTCCATCAATTCATTTTGCTTACAAGGAGACAGTCTGACATGCGACTCACAGATTTTGATGAATTTTTTTTTATATGTAGATGAAACATAGACATGAAACTTTGCTGAAGTAAGAATTCCAGATGAACGATAGTTTTTGCGTAAAAAAAGTTCAAAGTTAGTATGAAATGGCAATCTGTGACGTAGCTAGTGTCGATGTCGCACACACTCACAATTTAGGCGAGCCCCCACTCCAAGACAACCACTTCTAATTAGATGCGAACCGTATACAATATGCGAATACATACTCTACTTCGTATTTCACATTTTTTATTTTTATTTACAATTAACACAATTAATTTCAGCTGACAAGAAATATCTTTTTACAATTAGGATTTTAAAATAAAACACAATAAATAATTTCATATTTTCAAATTAAATTTATTTTCCGACTGTAAATTTTCAAATTTCAATTTAAGAATACAATGTATTTCCGAAGGTTAAGCGGTACAAGTGACATTTTTGGAAAAATTGAGTTATGTATAAGAATCGCTTCTATGTATGCTTATTTATTTGGTAGCAAAAGGATATAAACAAATTTGGAACGTGTGCCGAGATATATCAAAGTTACTTGTACCTTTTGGTCTTTTCAGTCGTCATATGTAATCTTACAAATAATTGTGAAAATATTTATTTTCATAAAATGTATAATAATGATTAAAAAAATAAATAGGAAATAGAGCAGCTGTAAGTATTGTTGCAACAACACGCATACAAATGTAGTGCGTCAACGATACACGTATTCGGCTCGATCCACGTCATCTGTTGTGAAAAATGCAAACTTTGAACTTTTTTTACGCAAAAACTATTGTTCATCTGGAATTCTTACTTCGGCAAAGTTTCATGTCTATATTTCATCTACATATAAAAAAAAATTCATCAAAATCTGTGAGTCGCATGTCAGACTGTCTCCTCGTTAGTAATAATTTTGTTATTTATGTTTTTCAATTTTCAGGGTTTATCTGATCCGGATAATTATCATGAATTTTGTAGGATTCTATCAAGACTCAAATCAAATTATCAACTCGGAGAATTAGTGACTATTGATATATACCCTCAAATAATCCAGCTCATAGCCAAATTTACCGTTCAGAGCTTACAAGTAATATTTTTTTTATATATTTCAATTACAAACATTTATATCGATATTGAAATATTTTTGTGATGTGATTTAGATGTGGCAATTTGCCCCTAATTCAGTACATTACCTTTTGTCTTTGTGGCAAAATATGGCAGCTTCTGTTCCTTACGTTAAAACTGCTGAACCTCATATGTTGGAAAGATACGCTCCTGAAGTCGTAAATACGTACATAACATCGAGACTAGATTCTGTAGCTGTAATTGTCAGGTAAATGAAAATACATTTTAAATCTATAAAGCTTTATAACAGATTTATAAATTAAATTAATGATATTTCTGTAGAGATGGACTAGAAGACCCTTTGGACGATATGGGTATGGTCAGTCAACAATTAGAGAAGGTATCAGCAATTGCTCGTTGTGATTATGGAAAAACGTGTGCTCTTCTTGTGGCACTTTTGGATGCAGCTGCGACCTGTTATCAAGATTTGGCTCCAACTTGTCATGATTCCCAGAAGCTTGTGTGTCAAGGTTAATTCTTTTCACTTTAATTTTTTTGGACATTATTGAAATGTTAATCAAGCGTATCTTTACAGGTCAGTTAACATGGCTAGTTTACATCATCGGAGCTGCTATCGGTGGAAGAATGCCATTTACTAATGTTTACGAGCATGAATCTATGGATAGTGAACTGGTTTGTAGAGTTTTGCAGCTGATGAATTTAACAGATGCAAGATTAGCTCGGGTAATTTGCGTTTTAAGATTAAGAAAGCTTATTTGAAGTTAGGAAGTTGGAATTTAAATTGACGTAATTTTTCAGCAACAAGGTGGATGCGAAAAGCTCGAATTGGCCATCATGACATTTCTTGAGCAGTTCCGTAAAAACTTTATGAATCAAATGGACCAGTCGCAAAAAAATTCAGAACTGTACCCGCGCTTGTCTGAAACTCTTGGGATTACCAGTGAATCTACTTTACTCAGTGTATTTATTAGAAAAATGTAAGCAATCTTATCATTTATTATGGAATGATTCTTCAAACTACTGTTGAAACCATTTTTTTGTTTATTTCAGAATAACCAATTTGAAGTATTGGGCAGGATCCGAATCCATCACTAACAAAACTCTGTCGTTATTGAGCGATCTTAGTGTAGGCTATTCGTGTGTTAGAAAGCTAGTCAAATTGGATGAAGTACAATTCATGTTGACGCATCATACGGTAATTTTTTTTTTCAATTAAATTTTAATTTAAAAAATGAGATGAATTTAATTAACAAATTTTTCATGTAGTCGGAGCATTTTCCTATTTTGGGGTGTGGGGCTAGCGTTGGTGAGATGAGATGCCGAAGTATGCTGTACACGGCTCTAGGTCGTCTCCTTATGGTTGATCTCGGAGAAGACGAAGATCGTTTCCATACGTTCATGATGCCTCTCACAGGTATTTTTCATATTTTTGATTAATTTAAATACTGAAAAATATTATAATTTGAAGTTTTAATGTTACAGGAGCATTTGAAAGTATATCAGGACTTTTGAATCCATCAGATACATCTCTTATAAATTCCGAAGATGCTAAAAAGGTTCTTATTGGGCTTGCGAGAGATTTACGAGGATTAGCTTTTGCATTCAACACTAAAACTACATATATGATGCTTTTTGAATGGATGTAAGAATTTTGTTCTTCTAAAAAATTGTTATTATGACAATATTTTAGATACCTGCTTACTTTTTGTTCTTTTTAGATATCCCACATATTTGAATATTTTGGTACGGGGGCTGGAAGTGTGGTATTCACAACCAGCTGTCTCAACCCCCGTGTTAAAGTTGGCAGTGGAACTCGTTCAGAATAGGAGTCAGAGACTACAATTTGACGTTTCATCACCAAACGGAATCCTTTTATTCAAAGAAGTCAGTAGTATTATTTGCGCATACGGTGAGTTCATAAATTGATAGAGTTCATACAAAATGCGTTTTGTATATTTTGAAATTTTCACACTTGCAGGCAGTAGGATTTTAAATTTAGAAGTAACCAAGGACTTGATTTATCCTATGAAACTTAAGGGTATCTTGATTTGCTTTTCTATGCTTAAGGCTGCTCTTTGTGGAAACTATGTTAATTTTGGTGTTTTTAGGTAAGTATAATATTCAAATAATAACTTGGAAAACTCTTAATATTTAAGTTCAAATATCTTTCAGGTTATATGGAGATGATTCCTTGGATAATGTTCTTAATATGTTCGTAAAATTATTGCTTAGTATACCACAAACTGATTTACTTGTGAGTGTGCGATATCATTAAATTAAAAGCTGATAACTTTCAATTAATATTCAATTATTTTTTCTAGGATTATCCTAAACTTTCGCAAACCTATTATGTCCTTTTGGAAAGATTAACTCATGATCATATGTCATTCTTGGCATCTTTAGAACCAGCCGCTTTCTTGTATATATTAGCTACTATATCGGATGGACTTATGGCCTTAGGTAAGTTGAAAATAAAAAAAATATGTATTCTATTTTGATGTAAAATAGCTTAAAATTTGACATAATTTCAGATACGACTGTTTGTACTGGCTGTTGTACAACTTTGGATCACATAGTTACTTATTTATTTAAACAATTAGCTCAGAAATGTAAAGGTTTGATTGCAATGATTTTTATAATTGTTATCTATTTACAGAGATTATGCTTATGTTTAATTTTATATTTCAGCTAACGCATTCCCAGTAAAAAATCACTTAGGACGCCAACAAGTCAATCCAGAGCACAACGCCATGTTCCTAGAGGTGATGCAGAGGAGACCTGAAATTCTCCAACAGCTGCTAACGACGATATTGAATGTTATAATGTTTGATGAGTGTAGAAATCAATGGTCAATGTCACGTCCCCTACTCGGACTGATTCTTTTGAACGAAGATCATTTTAGGAGGTTGCGCTCGAGCATAGTTGCAGTGCAGCCGCGAGAACAACAAGCCGCGATGGATCTTTGCTTTACCAAATTGATGGACGGAGTCGAAAGGAACTTGCTCACTAAGAATAAAGACAAGTATGAATTTTCATCCTTATTTGTTTATTAGTTATATCATCTTTTGATTTATGTATTGTGTTTCAGATTCACCCAAAACTTATCTACGTTCAAGAAAGAAGTCAATGAATCGCTGCGAGATCCCAATTCGACCGCTTCAGTCACCGACATGATGACCTCATAACTACAAGCGTGTTGTGTGAAATTAGTGAGTTTGTGCAAAAGCAGCAGTCTGAAAGAACACAGTTTAAGAATATTCCAATCACCACTTTGCTTAGAACAAAACCGATAATCGAAGCCACCGGAACAAACTCACAAATCAGAACGCGACATGCTTCTATAATAAAACGTAGAAACTTCGATGAAACTGTGATAGTCTTGTTAATTTTTTTCCATCTGTGTTGCCAATGTCACATAGTGAATATTTTTGTTTCCAAAAACTGCACACCCAATGAAACATTCGACAGTCCATTACGTTGTTCAGTCGTCTCAGATTTTCGATAGATTCGGAAGTAAACCGCTTTAAGTTTTGTTTTAAATATTGAAAAAATAAAATCATGTAATGTGTACACTTGCGGAGGTAATATTCACCTCGCTTTATGGTAAACAAGTTGGTTTTTTGATGCATTTTTAATGATTTTTTGTTTTAAGCCTACCGTGTCGATCAATTTCATATTATTTGATGATTTTAACATTTAATTTTGTTTTTAAAAGATATTGTAAAACCATCATGTTTATTGTAAGCAATTTTATTGTTGTGATTTATGTAGAATGAAAGAGGAGAATGATTTTTTAAAATAATAAAAATCAAGTTTATATCCAGCTTTTTGAATTCACTCATCTCACTAAAATATAATTTTAAATATGTATGGCCTAGTTAAGAATATATAAGAAAAATTGAACATTTTGTAGAAACGAAAACAAGCCTTGAAATATCTCAAAATGATACAAATATGACTTAGACCATTGTCACAATGAAGGGCATAGTAAATCAGAAGGTTTGTCTTTAGGAGAGAAGATTGAAAAGCCACTTTGTACTTTTATTAAAAAAACAATTTATTGAGATATTTTTATTAAATACAGATATCATTTTTAGGTCTATGGAAAACAAATATTTATATACGCGTTCTGTTCGAAAGTATAAACGTCGATTCGGTGACTCAGTCTGTGACCGTGCTCGCTTCGGTTCCTCGTCGACTTCGGCTCGCAGACCGAGGCGCCGGACTCATTTCACAAACACAATTCACATGTAATGCTTCCATACAACTTATCTTTTCATTTATGGACAACGGATTTTATCAAACTTCATGAAGAAAAAATAAAATAACCACTCGAAATAAGTAAACCGAAAAGGGTATGAATTAAAAAAAATTATCACTTTTGAATTTTGTGAGAATTTCTAAACGTAGAAATCATTAAACTAGTGAGGAAACAGTATTTTTCTCTCAAAAATACCGAGAATGCCACAATGTGTTGGCTGCGATGACTTTAACTAAACGTAAAATAATTAAATATTGCAAAAAGCATATATATAAGAGATAAAAAATAATTACAATAATTATATTTCACATAGTCATATACAACTTTATTTGAAAATTAAGATAAAAATCCCACATAGATTTAAATTAAATTAAAAAAATACATTATACTAATTTAAGCTCGTCAAAAGAAATACAGAATGAATTTAATTTATCGAAGTGATGATCGTGCCGATTCCAAAAAAACACAAAACGTATGAATTTCGATACAAGAAAATGAACAAAATAATACCAACGTTAGTCACATGAGCCTAGTAAAAAGTAGTTACACTTTTTATTATTTCTGAATATAATATGTATATAAATTTATGTTTTTAAATAATGTTAACATTCATACATCACAACTTTTTTAATTTTTCGACTCACTTTAGTCTTATGATGGAGGCACTCGACCGGTGATGGATGATCGGAGTATCTTCAGTTGAATAAGGCGAGATATCCTTTTTTGACGAACGGCTCTAATAATCCCTGCAAAAAAGAAATCGTTAAAGAATGCGAAAAAAAAAAACGTTTTGGAACGAGTCCAGTTTATTTTGAATTTTACCCACGCATTTTTGTAACGTAAATACACAAAACAATCGTTTCATCCAAAATAAGCCAGTCAACGTTTACGATCTTTTGTTATCTGAATACGAAGATTTGGAGTTTTAATTCTTTGTGTATCATAATTGTAATTATTAAAATAATGTTGCAACAATATGAAATTATTGCAGTGAATGAATAAACACCGAAAGACAAAGAAGTGAGAATCGGATGACTTGCGTTTTCAAATGAAAACAGTAAATAGTTAATTCATATATTAAAGGTCATGAATCATTTAATGATAATCATGTATATTTGTTCAAAATGATTATCTGACTGAACAAAGCGATGAAAAGCTGTTCGGTGACATTTTAAACAAACTGGTTTACAATTGTCAATCGGTAAAAGCTATTAGTCATTGTGAAATTAATGAGTGTTGAATTCCTTCAGTGGTTCATTTTAAATTTTGTAATTAAGTTGATGAACATGTTATGTGCTTTGTAACTAATTTAATGGACCGTACAGGTGATAGGCGTTTCAACAAAACATGGACATATGAAATTCGTACATCAATGATGTTTATTTGGTAAAAACGACATTGAGAAATAATTAAATAAAAAAATGCAACAATCGTTAAAATATTAACATTATGACAAAATTATTTGGGTTAAGCATCACGATTTTTGAATTATCTCGTTATCTCGTTGAATTTTCAACTATACAAATTGATATCAATTAATGCACGTAGATTGTCGCAATTGAATACGGTACGAAAATTTAACTTTGGTATTTGTATAAACTATGAATTGATCGAATATGAAGCGATTCGGAACGCGCAAAATACGTATGACACACTTTCATCGTGAATCAATCGAATCGCACCGAAGGCCACGTCATTTGTTTTTCTTCGGTGCAAACGGCTAATTGTGGGCGAAAAAGAATCGCGCGCAATTGAGGAATTATGTCACACATCGTGACGAGTGCGCCAATTTTAGGGGCGCAGATGTCAGAGAGAGGTAAATGATTTTGAGATTGATGGGTAGGTGTGTACCTCAGAAACCGTGCACTTTGAGCTGATCGGACTTGGCGAGCCCCGCTTTGGTGAGCCACTGACAGATGTTCTCGCGCTGGTCGCCCTGCAGTTGGAGCACCTCGCCGTACTCGGGGTGCTCGACGACGGTGCCGTTGCAGGCGAACTCCTTCTTGCACACCTTGACGATCTTCTTGAGGTCGTACTCGGCGGAGAGGCCCTGCACGGTGGTGAGCGTCTTGCGACCGTTCCGCTGCTGGATGCGGATGTGCACGAGGCCGTCCTGCACGTCATCCTCGCCGCCCTTGAACGCGTCCGCAAACGGGTCGAACTTGGTCAAGTTCTGGATGGATGACATGCGGATCGACACGGATTCGTTCTGGGCCCCGACGCACCGCTCTCGCTCTCCAACGGCCGATACGATGTTCTGTTCTGTTCTGTTCTGCGCGCGGCGACGCCTCTGTCGGTCGCGATCCACACTACTCGATCACTCTGTACGGTGCGATCGCGATTTGCGCCGATTCCTACAACGCACCTTCTCTTCGATCCATGTACATGTAAAAATCTACGACCGTCTTTATTTCGCGTCGATCGGGAGTTTTTCACGATTAAGTATCTTTACGACACTTTCACGATAAACGTTCGGAGACGGGCCGCGCGTTTGGTTTTCGGGAGAACACTGTACTTCGCTTCGCTTGCGACATCTGCGGTCTATGCACCGCAACTACACTTCGGAATTGCATTATAAAGCTAGATCCACACTTGTCATTTTTAATTATTTTTCAAATTAATTATTACCACTACATACATATTTTCTTCAGAGTTCGGCGATATGAGTTCGCGAACATGTCTCGACAGCTAAGTTATAGTTTAGTTAGGTTAATGAAAAGATCAACTCTATAAAGCCTAGATATATGATTAGCTGTCGATGCGCGTTTCGATAGGAAATCGAAACGTTAAACTCAAATAATAAGAAAAATATAACTAAAGTAGATAACATCCGATAATTTTCAAAATATAATAAAAAATCGCTAGTTTTCGAATATAATTTATTATTTAAACAGTTATAAATACATATGTACACATATTATCATTAGAAGGGTGCAATACTGCTGCTAATATTGAACAAGTTATTTACTTATAGAGCAATGAATTGTAATAATTTTTCCCAGAAAGTTGCATCATATCATTAGAATTTAAAATATTTATGTAAAAATGAATAAATCTATTAATCATCGTTTATATAAAAAATATAGTTAATTTCTTTCATTAGAATCATAAAAATTTTGATTATTTGAGTAGAAACAGATTTTTCAGCTGAAATCTCCAAACGATAATAATTATGTACCTAGGTACTTCAAAAACTATTTAAATCACATAGCTATGCATATATGTGAATATACCTGATCATTTTTGATACACAGTTCTTATACAATTATTCAAAAAAAAAAAAAAACCTAGGTACATAAAAACACCAAATCTACATGGGTATATACCCAGAATATGAAATTTAACTATTTTTATATTTTCATTAAATAGGTAATGATATTTTATATTATAAAATAATAATAAAAATGACTATGTAAAAAATTATTCGGAAATTTCTTCTTCCAATTCTTCATTAATTGTTTGTTCCCTGATCGTTTTCCTATTTGGTTGGCTGTTGATCTTATCTTGAACTGAATTCACGCTGATTTCATATTGTTTCATAGCTTTTATACCTTCCATTATAGCATGTTTGGCCAGTTGACCGGGCAGAATCATTTTGGTTGCGTATTTAATCTCTCGTTCACCCAGAGTTCTTTTACCACCGCTTTTCATAAGACTCGATGCCACATTGGCTATTCGCTCGAACATATCTTGAACAAATGAGTTCATGATCGACATGCAGCCTTTGGATATATATAAATCTTCATGAATTTGACGCATCACTTTAAAGATGTAAATTGAATATGTTTCTTTGCGCTTTTTATGAGGTTTTTTCTTTTCGGCGACAGGTTTATCTGCTTTTTTAATCTGGAAACAAAATAATGTTTCATAATTCTGTGCAAGTAGATATTTGAACGTGTTTATATAAATCTTAATACTTTTTTATTTGTTGTTTTATTCAAAGCTTTTGTAGAATCTGGTTTTTTTGAACGAGCCATTTCACAGCAGCTTATTTAAAAACACTTTGCGCACTCAATATCAAACGAATTATGATTATTATTGTGAATGTTGGTAATATAATATTTACCTACCTACTTTGAATTTGCAATAAAGCACAATATAGAAATGAGTTTAATGTTATAGGTATAAATACATACATACCCATAGGTACCTAGGTAGGTGATTTTTGTTTCGTTTTAAATTCAATATTTTGAAAATTGAAATTAAATATCGAAATTGAAGTGGAAAATATATTTGAAATTTATAAGATGATAACAATAAAACATATTGTTTCAAATTAAATATTTTAATACAAAATTACACTATTATACACATAAATTGTGAAAAATAATATATTATAATGATGGACATTTTAATCAAAATTATACAATAATTAATATCTTACATACAATTCAACAAATAAGATTTATACTATTTAATCTTATTTCTCAGTCAATACACATTAAAAAGAATATACCAAATTGAATTCATGAAATTTATTCAGCAGGCTCTACTGCTGATGGTCTCTCATTATCTTCGATTCTGCTGCTTAAGTACATCTGAAGAGCCTTGGTGCCTTCTGCGACTCCATGCTTGGATAGATCTCCCGGCAAGAGCATTCTTACTGCAAATTTGATCTCTTGTTCACTCAAAGTCTTTTTATGATTGGCCTGCATTAATCGTGATGCTTCTGCAGCAATACGTTCAAAGATGTCTCGCACAAAACTGTTCATGATCATCATGGAGCTCCTCGAAATGCCCAAATCAGGATGAACTTGTCGCAGCACTTTGTAGATATAAATGGAAAATGTCTCTTTGCGCTTCTTGCGGTTCAGCTGTCTCTCTTTCTGACTCAGCTTTGGAGCCTTCATCGTCTGAAACATTCGTTCAATTATATTCTTTATGTTAGTTCAAAATTGTATTTAGGATTTCATTGCATACCGTTTTCATTGAAGTTTTTATACCGTCTGGTTTCGGTTTTTTAACGGGCGCCATTTTAGTGATGGATTATACTAATGTAATCTTTTCTCTGATAGAAGTAATAATGCTATACTTATTATTGTTACAGATTAATAAATTACATAGGTACTATAAGAAAAATTAAAATTTTTAATTAATATAATACAGTGTGTTTATGAATGAGAATTAAAGAAATGGAAATTTATATTTTAGTTACACATTGAATATAGAATCCAAATTCATGCAAAATAGATACTTTTTAAATAGACATTTAGACAAAAATAGACTTTTTTTTTCGATGTTGAGTTAGGTAGATACAGAATTTGTTTGTATAGGTATACAGTACAATAGATATGTACATATATTCTTGTGTTTGGTGGCAAAAAGATACAAACGATTTCAAAATCTGTGCTGGATATATCATCAAATCACTTCTCTCCTTCCCAATACATATAGGTATCTATGTACTTGTAGGTATATGCTCAAATTTGAGTGCATTTTTCTCAAAATTGTCACCATGTCACTTGATCCCCTTGGATTTTACTATTCTGTATGTTTTTTTTGGATTAAAATTAGGGCTGAATACCTCTCTACATTGCTATTGAAAAAAAAAACCAGACATGTGGCTATATGAAATTAATAAACTTTTTTATTTTTATTGATACTTGATATGAGTTGAGAACTCGTTTACATATAATAAATATTCGAAAATTAATACCTATATTTATATAAAATTAATACTTAATATTCATTTATGAAAAACCCTATTACCAAACCGAGTATAAAGATAAATATTGAAACAATACAATCATTCGTATACAACTTTCGGTACGTTTAGGACAAAAAATATACGACATGGCTGGACGTGGCAAAGGTGCCAAAGGAATATCAAAAGGGGGTGCCAAGCGTCACAGGAAAGTCCTTCGCGATAACATCCAGGGCATAACGAAGCCTGCAATTCGCCGTTTAGCACGACGAGGTGGAGTCAAGAGAATATCCGGTCTGATCTACGAGGAGACGCGAGGAGTGTTAAAGGACTTTCTTGTATCGGTGATCAAAGACGCCGTCACCTACACGGAGCATGCCAAAAGGAAAACGGTAACGGCAATGGACATTGTGTATGCATTGAAAAGACAAGGACGCACACTGTATGGATTTGGTGGATGAATCGAATTGGAGATAATTTTTTTTTAGTTTGTCAATAGTGATAGGTATTTGTTATATTAAATTGTGATATTGTTTTAATAAATTATTAATTGTAACAATAGTTTGTAAGAAAATTAAAATTAAATTATGTGTTAGGATTAAATTAAATTGTATTAATAAATAAAATAAATATTGATATTTGAATAATACTCATTTTTTATTTATGCAGTCCTTGATGTATTTTACATCATTATATTGATTTGATGTTTTTACATCATCTATAAAATCTATAGTTTTCAAAATAAATCACATAAATCATACATGAATTATTTTTTCAATGTTGTACATTTTGAAAATGGTTATATTTATCAGGATTTGATTTAACTCAATACAAAAATCATTCTGCTAATTTTAAGAAATTTAAAATTCAATTTCAAAACATGGGGTTTAGTTGATCGGAGTGAATTTTATCAGAAAAATTTTAATTATTGCTTTGATGAAAATAAGAAAATCTTAATACAGATTGGTTTATATACATGTTTTATTGAATTATGATTCAATAAAATATTAGCAGAGTGAAGGCACATTCAAATCAAATAAATATATCACCAAAAATTTTACGAAAAATCAATCATACAATATAATAATACAAATGATTTTCAATTGCAATTTTAAAACAATGAAAATCGAACTCACAATCTGATGACTTGGAAATAGAAAACTTATGTATGTGTACAAAAATACAATCAAGTTATCTAATTTTTCATCGAAATTAAACATCGGTTATATGTAGAATCACACAAAATTCACAAATGTTGCAAAAATCAGAGAAAAAACCAATCATCGATTAATCCAACCGGTCATTGAAAGATCGCACAATGCAAACGTGAGTGAGAGAGAGAGAGAGATCAAGCAAAACGCGGACAACTATAAATGTTCAAGATACACCCGATGATTATTTAAGGCAATGTTACAAACCAAGGTTCCATTTATAAATGTTGTTGTTATTCAAAATAGCCTCCGTACAAAAAAATAACACTCTCTATATTCATTATAACACGGTATATAATTCAATGCTACATTTTACACGTTTAGTTACAATAAATGACACATATTCAAAATACATAAATCTTTTTTCTTCATATGTACAATTTTCAAATGTTTTTAGCGGAACTTTGTTATCATATCACATATGTTAAGAGACGTCTTATCGAGCTCGACATAAGTTCTAGAACATCTTTATCGGCACTGAATCTAGATGTTCGATTTGTACCATTTTTTTCAAATATTGAAAATTAAACTTTTTCACTATTATAAAATTACAAAATGTCGAGTTTATAATATTATATTAAAATATTCTATCTGTTTATCATGTTTTTTTTTAAAGCAATATATTTCAAAAGTTGAATTCAAGTAATTGAAACAAACATAAGAGGAATACCATTTTGAAGAACAAAATATTAAAGAGTGACTAGTAATTTTTTGATAGGTCTCACTGTTATCAAGGGTTTTTATATTATTTTTAACTCAATTTTTATTATATGGATTATTTTGACAAAATACCTTCTTATAAGGTACTAATTTTAAAAAGAATAACTTTTTACGATACATATTCACATTTTTATGTACAGAATATAAAATTCTCGGTCTGGAAGAATTCACATTGAAAATATTGATACAATTACAAATTCACAATAAAGAAAACAGTCCCAATCAACTCATGAATAATGTTACCGAAATTTTATTTCACAAATTAATTTGATTTAATAATAACTTATGATCAAACTCAATTATGAAAAAAAAATTCACTACACATCGTAAAGAATCGTTAAAAAAAAAAACATGGTATATTACTGAATTCTAAGAAAGTAGTATTATTAATAAATACGCGTTGAAAATCGACAAACACAAATATAATTATACGTGTTGATTCACAAACGGTCAAATAAATAAATTTCGAATAGAAAGATTCGGGTAGAATCAGCAGAACTATGTTAGCCCATTTAAAAGTTAAATTTGTCTCACACTTCACGGCTTAAAGTAAACTTTCTAACTGTAATTTTGGTTTCTACTTACCAAGTAAATAAACATACAAAATGGTACAATTTGGTATAGGAAATAGGATTTCAAATGTCATACATAAAATTGAGGTAAATACATAAAAACAGATCTATCCGAAATCTATCGCTAAATTCTAAATACAATAAACGTAGTGTATTATATAAATATGCTAAACTTACTAAACCATGTATAAAATAAATCAAACATAGATACATAATAATGAAAAGACGACACGAAACATGATTCGAGAGAATCACCATTACAATCAAACATATCACGAGGACTATTCTTATGCTAAACGTGAAACATCACATCAATGTTTGATCAAGTAGATGAAAATTTCCAATGAACGTCTTTCAATCACAAAACACACATAAATACAACTAACTAAAGTCAATGGAATAAACTAATAAAGAGAACTTGTCTTCATTTTTTTTACATTCAGTTATGCTCATCACGTAACGGAAGCTGGAGGTTTAACACTGGGAGTTGTAGATGCGACCGCAGCAGGTGTTTTTTTCATGATGTTGATGTTAGATAGCTTTAAAGTGGATTCAATCTCTTGAAAAGACACCTTTTTCTTTGAAGAGACTGTTTTCAAAAATAAGGGGGTGCCTGCGTTGATTTTGTCTCCAACATCATACACGTTGAGAGGTGCAGACGATTCACCTTTGAGGAATTTCAGATTCGCCACCCGTATCATTGGTAGTTTTTTAGACGCAGGTGAAGAATTAGAAGAACTGGGTTCTTCTAAAGATTTTGGACTTTCTTCTTTCAAAATTTTGAGGTCATCTTGCATATTATCAATAATAGTTTCAGACAAACTCAGTTTATTTTCAGGCGAATCTAATATAATCGAACTGATATCAGTTTTAGTCTCATTAGCTTTAGCTTCTTGCAATTCGTGATGTTTTCTCAAAATTTCTGAAAGTCTATTATACGATTCATTGAAGCCTTTATCTATGTCTATTACATTATCATCATCGTTGCCCATTTCTCCGCTCAATCTCGGTTTAATTATGGATAATTTGTTCTTAGCAAATCCTTGTGGGCTGTTTTTGTCCTGGGTTATTTCAAAGAGTTCTTTTTGCGATATTGCCGATTCGAATGCACTGACATAACTAAAAAGCATCTGGGGTGATATATTCAACATTTCTGAAGCTTCTGGGAATGTCACTTGTTTACGAATTAACTTTGCTAGTATTTCAGAATTTTCAGCCCAAAACTCGCGTGCTCTGCAATAATTATCGAATAGATTATATTTGGTATAAATATACAACAAGATATTCGCTTTTGTTACACTGACCTGTACGGTCTATTGATGCAACCAAATGTATCTCGATAGCGTCCGTAAAGAGTTCCATAAGAAACACCTAGAATTTCAGCAGCTTGTTTCATTTCAAGTTCTCTGCAAAACACCGCTTCCATAACCTACAAAGTTAAAAATAAAATATGAAAATGTTTATAAGAAGAGTTTCAAAAGATATGAATCTAAATTTACCCTTTTAACATAATCTTCAGCCCAAAATTGCGTTCGTCTACCCGAAATTAAATAGTCAGATAATTTCACAACATCGGCAAACATAGGATTTTCTTTAGGATTAGAACTTAAATCTATGTCTGAAGGTAAAGCTAAAATTTTTGAAAGTGAAAAATTAGTTTATTATGTCATGCTAAGAAAAAAAAATGTGTGAAAACTCATTACTGTTTTCAGAAGGAAAGGTTAATAGGGATTTTCCAGAAAATTTCAAAGTACCGTCTGTGGGCTCTTCTTCCATTTGTGTGTCTAAAAATTGTGATATATCCCGACCGTCTAATGAAGCTTCCGAATATTCCGACAGGACTTCTTCATTTTCCTGAAATTGAAATCAAAACAAATAATAAAAACATTATTAACCGAAAAAAAAATACATATAAATAATTCACACATACAGGATCAGTATTTCTTGACGCCGAGGGCCACTCTGCAGTCATATCGACCATGCTGAAAATCAAAATTAACAATGAAATATGTATTAAAAAAAAACATTACATAAAATATTAAGGGACATACGATTCATTTCTATGTTCGGCCATTTTTGATTTCCTTAAAATATTAGGCATTGAACTTAGCTTCGGCCTTTTAGGAGGATCATAAATTGCCGATTCCCTAAAATACAATTTGTCAATTAATAAAATTTGTATACAAAGTTCAATATACACATATATGCATCAATCGAGCGTTTCATACATTGAATGACTTTTTCTCTTTTTTTCTGGTTCCGCTGGTATTGCCGGTATTGCAGGTATAACGATAGATCCTAAAATTAATTAATTAAAAACTAAAATAGTCTGTGCTTACTAATAAATATGACTTTTAATAAATATACCGTTGACTGGTGAATTAGTCACAACGATAGATCCAGAAGAAATATTATCGTCGATGATTTTATTTAGCTCCTCTTCCGATTTAGACGTGATCGAAAGAGATTGAGATTCGATAGGACTTTGAGGGCTAGCGTTCGCGTCGGTCGAAACTAAACACGAACTTTCCGTCGATATATTCGGTTCGGCCCAAGAGACGTCCGCTAATCCTTTGATTCTGAGTTCCTCCGCAGTTTTCAATAGACCGGCTAATTCTCCCTGAATTCAATAGATTTATGAATGTTACGAAGAAATTTTAAGAAAAGGTAAATAATTTTGAAATAAACATACATGATGTACTCGGACTTCTCCCGTATACATAAAAGAAAGGAGATGACGTAAGTTTTGAGCGTGTACCGCGTCGGTCAAGACTATCGCGGGATCGCCCAGAGATATATCGTGAGCGGCTAAGAGTTCGGCGAAGAGATCTGAACAGGCTGCCAGCACCGCTCGATGAGCTCGCATCGCCGCTCCGTCGCACCATATCGTAACGTCGCAATAACACGCTGAAACATATATTAGAAGATGGCAATCGAAATAAATTAAAATTATGAACGAGACGTATTCGACCGTCGCTCACCCTTTTCTCTCAAAACTGAAAACGTCGATTGAATATTGGTATTGTGGTGTTTCCACTTCAAACAGTATTGTTGAGAGACCATATTTGAATCAATCCGTGCGCATTGCTCAAATTAGTAATGTTTTATCTGAAATATGAAACATATAAATATAAATTAGAATAGCGTGTTTAAATTCAGTTTGAGTTTGAGAGAAAGAGTCGTACTATATTGAGAGTGAATAGTATTAAATACATATATGAATTAATGAATCAGTTAAAACTGTTAAAATTTGTCGTCCGATGAAAAACTGTAGTTTTTATATCGAGGGTGAAAAGTTTTCGATACGTATGTTAACGTAAACGTTAGGGACGAAAGTAACCTTATAAAAACGGATTGATTTTACGAAGATAAAAAAACAATATGGAATCGCGATGTAGTCGATTCAAAATGAATTTACGAATTGTAGCGATTTATATGAAGCGTTATTTTCAACTGAGCGATTCTGTAAAAATGTCGACGTAAACATTCCAACGGAAGCACGTTTCTGTAAACTGACTTTTAAACGTTAAAATCGTGTCGACGACGAAACGATACACTTTTTTTCAACACGGCACATTCAAAATCGATACCGGATAATCGCGCGCCCATAAAAAACTAACAGCTTTTCGATAAACTACGAAAATAAAGTGACGTGCCTTCTTCCTATGAATCGGAGCCGTTTCGAATCGTCGAGCGCAAAGGGGCGGAGTCTTCGTACGAGCGACGCATAACCTCAAAACGTTCGACGACAACCGGCAACCGACGAGTTGTGCCGTCTGCGAATGATTATGATTTGAAACGGCAGATGTCGAATAGAAACCGTGAAAATGCGAAGGGCGCACGCTCACCTGACGAGGGGTGCGGAGTGCGGGACGAGGGTCGCCGAAGGACGAAGGCGCTCTTCTTCGATACGAACGTTTACTATTCGATACGAACGGGGCCCCAGAAGAGGGGCGGAGTCTCCGGGCGGACGCGGAGTCCTTCTGGCGGCGCTCCCCGGCCGAATTGATCGGGCCCGAGCGCAAATTCGAATTTTGAGTGCTCGTTCTCATTCGTCACGCTAATGTACACTCTATTACAGACGGTTAACAAGGTTCATTTTCGAGTGATGAATTTCGCTACTCAAAATTGGGGTTTCGAATCCGCGGGCCGCGGTCGCTTTTTGACTTTTCGATTTTGGATTTTTTCAATTTTTCGCGTTTTATGTTTTGAAATTTACTCGATTTGATATCTCATGTCGTTTTAGTGACCGTACATAGTTTATTTCACTGCGGTGTCTTCTGAATTTGGTAATTTTATGAAATTGCTTCTCTGTGGGTCGTTTCTTGAAATCGCTCAAGTTTTTTTATCTCCTAGAACGTAACGCTTCCTAGAATTACTATCTTTATTAATAAACAATTTTAAATGTACGAGGAAAACTTAAATATATAAATTCATACATCTAATCTTGTAAATTTTTAGACAAAGATGAAATTAATTATTTAATATAATATAAGTTTGATATCTGTTCATATAAATATGTAAAACTAAGAATCGATCGTTAAAATTTTAAAAATATATTAAATAACAAATAATAAAAAAAGTACATAAATACAACACAATAAAATTTATGCATGTTAGAATATAAAATCTGAATTATTATAACTTAAATGAGAGTAAAAAAATAATATATGAAAAAACAATTAGTTTTCTCGACATACTTGAATACCCCTGGTTTATATATTTTTTGAAAAATTTGGATCATTCGGTTTGTATCGGAGACGGTGGGGAGAACGCGACAGGGCCGCCCCACACGTCGATACACATTTCAATTCTGGGAAACGGTTTATATTTCCCGATCACATAATAAATACAAAACGTTTCTAATACATTTTGTGTTTTCAATTAAACTAAAAAAAAATTATTAGTTTTCAATAATATGTACACTGTTGAATACCTCCCTGATAACTCGTTTTTGCCCGTGAAACGTTTTTTTTCCTAGAAATGGTTTTATTTTGTTGATAATGCTATTTGCTTCAATAAATGATTCTATTTTATATATGAGAAATATTATTTATTAAATAGTTAGATTATTAGATATTTATCTTTACAACTATTCTCATTTATACAAAATTTATTTTGTGGAGTGTTTTTCAATTTTCTGTCCATTTTTTTTTTTTTGTGCAAATCGATTGATGTCAATCGATATTTTTGCCATTATACTAATCATTATTTTTCATAAATATTGTTCAATTTAATAATTCGTGAACTACTACATATTTCGTGAACAATCAATAGATTCAATAACGAACATTTTTTAATTCGACTTATTCGTTACGTTTACGAAATGAAAATGAAAATGAAGCTAAAACGATTTTTGAGTCACTCATTATTTTTCTCTCAGAAATATGAATCATTTTATTTCGCGATTTGCGTTTTTTGAAATTATGTTGATAAAGTGTTATTGTATTATTCAAACGTTTATTCGCGAATATTTAAACAACTTGATTATAAGACGAGATAAACTTTACAGACAGAATAATCGATTGAAAAATTGCACTTTAACATATCGATACCTCAAAGCAACACTCGATTCTGTCGTATGATTTTCTTTGATGTCAAATGCGATTACAATTTATACGAAAAAAAAAAACTAGATTCGGTTCTGTCTATCGACGCCCCTGTTCCGCACAGTTAGAAAAAAGCCAAACAAAAAATAACGAAAAAAAAAACTAAAGAAGGAAGTGCGGCAAGAGTAACTCGAAACGTTGGACTTGCGTCGTTTTCGAATTTGACGCCATTTTCGACGCGCGTTTAACGTTATCTTCGAAATGAGGGGTCGCGAACATTTCGAGGGGAAATTAATCGAATTTATTTTCAAGTGTCAATTGGCACCACTGCGATCAGAAGGTATTTTTATTTGTGTCAAATAATCTGTATTGAAATCGAATTAAGGCTGAATTATAAGTTTTCAGGTTGAATTGTAGATAGATTGTAGGTATTTTATGTTTGAGATATTTGTACGAACTACTGAATAAGAAAATGAAAATTCAACGCAGTGTATTTTTTCAGTTTTGTATGAATAACTTAAAAGCTTATTTTCAAAAATATATTAATTTTAAATAATCGAATTGTTTTATTGGTCAGTTAAGCAATAAGCGAGCATCTTTTGATAAGTTCACATCGGTAAGTGTTCAAATCCATACGATGAGTATTTAGTCTGAATTATTAAGATTAGATTATTTATGCAAATATTTATTTAATAGAGAGCTTTTTGAAAATGAAAAACCCATAACCTAAATATCTAGTCACCATAAACAACTGTACCTAGTCAATGCGAAAACAGCCTGTTCCAAGTGATTGATCTCTTCAGCACAAATCTGAAAGAAAAATTCAAAAATGTGAAATCGCCCGCGTACCAACAATGGCTAATCCCTCCATATTCCTTCGAGTAGTTTTTCATTTGGCGGCTAGATCTGGCAACAGTGTTTTTTTTTTGAGTCTCGTCTCCCAAATCAATAATCTACTGAAAATTTGGTTTATTTTAATTTATGACGTCACCGGCGCGCGCCAAGTTGCGGCAACGTCGATTTTTTACCTTTCGGTCGCCATTTTTTCCTTTTTTCGTTTTTCGATCTTTTCCCGCTCTCGCGGATTTCGATAGTTCTCCTTTTTTTCCGCCGTAGCATAAAATGGCAAAAAATGCGAATTCCGAGCGGGAGAGCTGATGGTGGAAAGAGCGAGCCGAAGAAGGACGAAGACAAAGAAATTCTTCGCTCATGCATGAGGGAGACGAGTATCTTGAAATCGGTCGATAAAAAACATTAGCGAAAGTAAAAACGTATATATGTACGAAGGGTTCCCTTTTTCTTCCCATCCTTCTTCTTCTTCTCTTCCCCTGTGGGGATTTCGTTAATACGAAATGGGGGAAATCTTCTTGGGGGGATGTGTTTTGGTTTCGTATTATGATAGGAACACACTGCGAAATTGAATTTTTTTTACGTACCTACACATACCTATACTTATTTTTTACATTCACTTTTTTTTCAAATTTGAAAATATTTAATTTTTGATTAACAATGAGTAAGTTTAGATTTTTTTTTCGGAATGAAGTAGTGATAGATTACGAGGGAAAACGTTTTTCTTTCTAATTAGAATCAAGCTAGAAATTCTTCTTATTAACTATAAACTGAGATGTAGTGCAAGGAGAAACGCTCACCGTTTATCTGACTAGAAATTATTGTTTTTATTTCTCTAGTGCTTTTATCTAGAGCGAGAAAGGCAATAATTTATAGCTAGAGATTAGCTGGAAAAGAAAAGCGTTTCCTTGCACCACATCTCTGCCTATAGATGCGAACACTAGAGCGTAAAAGAAAATAATTCCTAGTTAGACAAACTAAAAGCGTTCTCCCTCATAATCTATTATTGGGAGGGAGGTATTTTAAGTAAGTAGTACATTAAAAGGACCAATTTTCATAAAATCTATTTATTTAACAGATACTATCGTTGGTTTTTCAATTATAGTTCACTACATAGCTAAACAATTTTTATACTATTTGACAGTTATAACTGATGGTCACTATTAACTTACTAACAATAAGTACTAACCGATATTTATATACCTAATCAAGCCATAAAGTTGTTTTAATAATGAATAACATAACAAACTCATAAAATTCTTATTTGTCTCTTTTATGGTTTCGGATTTCATATTATTTACAAATTATGTACGCAATTTTCTAAAATATTCATTGTTATTTCTGTGTGAAAATGTTTTATTTCTGATGAAGCGAAACTTGATACCTTTGTTATTTTATTGATTGTTTTTCACATTGTGCATTTTCAGCATTTCTATTGTTCTCTTATAATTATTATCTATGTATGTATATTGAAATTTAACGCTTGAAAATTGTTTAAATTCATATTTCATTTCACGGAATGAAAAATAGAAATGTAAATGAAATCGAAATTGTATTAGTGTTTCACAGGAAAATTTTGAATGAATTTATAAGATTTTCCTTTTCCTTATTGTATTCTTAATCTTTCAAATTTTCCTTAAAATTCGTCATTTATTTGCATTGTGGATGAATCGTAAGTGTTTTTAAACATTTTTCTTATTATAAAATGTTAATCACTACTTATTTATTGCTTGAAACATCTTTTAGTTTTTACGATGTTATTTCTATGATAAGAAAATGCGATAAGAAATTTTCGAACGGTTCAAATAAAAAAAAAAAAATAGTAATTATAAAGAACTATATCCGATTATCTGTACAAATATTGATCGTTGTTTCACTATTGTTTCGTCAACGCGTTCTTTTCGTATGAAATAATTAAATTGGACAAAGTTACAAATCGGCTTTCAACTGAAAAAGAATCGATTTTCGCATAATTGAAAGTGTGAAGACTTTCTTCAACAACGATAGAGTGTAACGAACCCAAAGAAAAGACGAATTTTCTTTCTAAAGGTTCGTTTACGTGACGCATGTAAAAATATTATTATTTTTGTCGAAATAAGTCTTCGGCAAAAGACGAAAACGATATCATGTTTTAGATTCGGAACGGATACTTGCATATTCGTTTTTTTGTTACGGTAACGGTACAGTTTCACCTGAAACTCGTTTTGTTTGAGTTTTTTTGAAAAAATCTCGGTTTTTTTTCACGTTTGGATATTCGAACGCTGTGCAAAGATCAGATTCGAATTTTCGAAATGCCAATGTCGTGTTCTTAAAAAGATCTTTTGTGTGCAACAAAGAACTTTGTTGTATTTATAAAGCGTTCGAGAACTATTTTAATAGAATTTCGAAACACATGTTTTCATATAAACTTCATAATGGCAAAAATTAAAGCTTTACTCATATCTCGGTGAGTTTATATCCATTTTTTTTATTTATTATTTTTTGAATTATTTTGTCAACGCATTGTCAAAATTTCTATTTGAGTGGGTTAAATTAGAGATTTTTAGTTTCAAATAACTTTTTGTATCGGATAAGGACTTAATCAGGTTGGGATGGTAATGGCCAGAGTAAGAGAATTCAATGCTTACATTTTTACTGATTTACTGAAAATGAAATTTCACTGAAAATAATTAATTTTCTATCGCATCGATATTCAAAAATATTAAAAGCAAATCGATTTAGAATGATTCATTCCTTTAAATTATGATCTGTGAAAAAAGTTCCAAATAGAAAAACGTTTACATTGACCTTGATTTTGTGAACAAATCACCATTCACATTTTGACTAAAACACAAACTTTCTAATTTACAATATTTTATTTCAAATGGTACTGAAATCATGTTGTAGGTGTATTCATAAACAATTAAAATCCGAAATTTGATACCAAATCTACTATATACTACTCTTGTATGAATAAATATTATGATAAACTTTTGATATGACATAATTGTTAACAATTAATAATACAAAAAGAATATTATTGCTAGTTTAGCTTAATAATATTGACTAGTTTCAACAATATTTATTTTTATCTGTAATTTAGAATCCAATCTAAATTGATCAATCAATACATATTTGGTATTTAATAGTAATATACATGCATTTTTCAATACAGTCAATATATGTATCTATATTTTTGTGTTTGAGTTTTTCAGGCATACCTATCATTGAAAACAAAAACAGAACAATTGATAAAATTCATTCAAATCTACATTTTTTTTAAAGTTTGGGATACATTATGATATTTTACAACAATTTGAACCAAAATAAATATTAAACTGATATTTTTATTTTTTTAACTTATGCCACTATAACAATGTGCATTTTAAATTAAACATAACAATTCTAATACAAATAAAGTTTTGTTTCAATAAGTATTTTACGCGCACGGATTATATTTGGGAGTCATATTGATATGACTGCAGCTGATTTTAGCAACTTGCCCTGAAGGTACTGGTAATCTGAAAAGTTTCCCTTGTGGCATACACACACATATTTTGAACTGTCCTCTAGCATCATTGAACAAGTTTCCAGAATCATCATGAGACTTAGCTACCGGAATATTTTTGATATCTATGAATACACCCTCTTTTCCACTGAGGATCACTGATCCATTGACGGACTTGAGGTATATGTCTTGGTCGGCTGACCATACCATTTCTTTGCTTTCCATGTGAGTGCCTTCGGTTCCTCTGATATTGGCTACAGTATCGGAGCGAAGAGTCAAGTTTTGATCTATCGGTGATGCTATGCGATTCGTTAAAGCCATCTGAAATAGTATTTCATTTATAAAATTGGAATTAGGTACAAAATAAGTAATGTTGGATTTAATTTTACTTTGACTGAAAGACTTTTGCTAGGATATGGCATATTATAAGCTGGACTTGATGTGGAGAATACTGTTTTGTCAGAAGTTGGATGAGAGACGGTGAATGATGTTATACCGTCGAAGTAAACACCCGATGGTGAAACTGATAGAACTTGATGAGGAGCAGTACGTGGGCCTCTATTAGCCAATGTGACACGTACACTACCTCCATTGTCACTCTGTAAAGTAACAGGAGCATCACGGAAACCTCTTAATTTTCCAGCTCTCTGATATACATGCTCTAGTTCAACGTTTCCTGAGAGTCGAATTATAGAAGCATCTGGGACCAACTCAATGCTTTCCATACCTAAAAATGATGCAATTTTTTGAGAATTTCTAATTATGATTTTCACATATTACTAGATGTTACCTTGACCAAGATGTAATACACTGAGAATGGTCACGGTGAGCAAAAGATTTCCTGCTGCTAAAATTAGCAATAGTCCAACAAGAGTCCAGAATGCAAAAGTTTTCCTTCCTCTTAATCCCGCTTTCGGTTGATCATCATCAGGACTTTTTCCAATACCTGTATAGCCTGAAACAGGAAACATTTTCGTTTTATTCAAGCACTTTGTTAAATTTAATTATATTATTTCCCTTGTATACCGGAATTGTTACTAATGAAACCGTGGACTCTTCCAGGTGGACTTTTTGACACCATGGCTTTTTCACCATGACTCAATTCATCGGAATGGAATTGTTCAGCTTCTAATAAAGGAGCTGCAGCGCGGACGTTGGCTAACATTTTATGGTTATTACTTTATGTTATTGCTTGCTGGAAATATTTGGATCTGCTGAAAATTTTAAATTTTTAAAACCTCTTAGTAAAAATGACTTTTTCATATGTAAGAGTTATTTAAATGCAGAAAAGACTCATTTTATATCTCAAATCTGAGTAAATTTGTGGTGGAGAATGTTAATACGCAGAGGTTAAGTTTTGCGATCGATGAAATCGCGGGAAAGTAGAAAAGGAAATTTATGAAATTTTTTTTACGTACACTTTCGAAAATTTTCTGTAATATTTCAGTTTTTGACAGATATCACAGTTTGAAATGAGTTTTATCTCAATATATAAACAACGCCCTTCAAAGCTTCAGAGCTTTTGTATGGAAAATGGCTGCTGGGCTACCATTGCTGAAAATTCTGGAAAATTGCCTGTTGAAAGAAAAGCTTTCAGATCCTATCGTCTACCTAGGTAGGGGAAACGAGGGAGACTCAATCTCACCTTTTATTTTATGCCTTTAACTCCGTATTAAAAAATTGTATTTTGATGAAAATAGTGTCGAAACATTCAGAATTTATGTGAGTTTTGATGGTATAAGTACCATGGAGTCACACGCTTTTTACGGGAATCAGCGCGTTTTTAACATTATTCTCGATCTAATATTTGTTTAAATTCTTACGACTTTACTAAATAGTTACAATGTCTAAACAACTTTCAATTGCAAATTGTACCTAGGTAGGTATAATTCGAAAGTACCTATCTAGGTAGGTAATAATATGGTATATTTATGTGTCTGTTGTGAAAATGACTGGAAAGAAATTCTTCAAATTGTATTAATTTTGGAAATCAGGAAAGGAAATGGAAAAATGAATAAAAAATACTTTTAAATAAACCAGATATTTATTTTTCTGGATACACACATGACAGTATGATGTCTATGTCAAAATCTCTTAATATAAATATATTATTTTTTCATATAACATTGCTACAAAAATGTAAAACAATTTAGGTACAGTTTCTACAATTATAATAATAGGTATATAAATAAACTAAATAATTGTATATTTTCTTTGATAAAATAAATATTTCAAAAATTATAAGAAACATGCAATCTTTTTTTTGAATATTTTACATAAAGTAAACACAATGTGAGAAATCAAAAGGAATAACGTATGCTTATTCGATTTTTTCTGAGGTATAAGAGTCCATTGATCTGACGGTGAAGTCGCAATGAATGTCAATTATTACTTGAACGTTTTACTTACACCTAGCGGTGGTGATTAAGAGTAACAATGATTATGTGTGATTAACAGAAAACTCTTTTCATTTGATATAAAAAATAGCTTTATTCTAAATAGGTATGTATGAGATTATTTAATTGACACGTGGAAATCAAAACATTTGGTAATAAGCAAAGAAGCTAAGAGATTTTTCATTTTATATTATGAATATTTATGTATAAAATATAGATATTTACTGAAAAATGATAATGATAATAAAATTAAATGAATGGTTATTAGTGATATTATAAATATTGGGTTTTTATATATTTTTTCAATAATGAAATAGTAATACGATTTGGCAAGAAACAGCAACAGAATCGTGGAATATTCAAAAGCAAAATTTTAATATAGTAATTCATATGTTAACTGTACACAGTTTATATATATGTATAAAGAAGAAATAACTAGAAAGATATTTGGCAAGTCGGTCCTTATAAATGGATTTAAGGAATTTAAATATAAAAATAATAAATACGAACACAAACAAATAGAGAGTATATTATTTTTTTCTTTATATAAACTTACCAAATATGATTAAATTAAAAAAATATTATATTGAAAAATAATTCTGTAAGAAAATTAACAGAAAAAATGAAATCAGTTCCATATACTCTCGTTTTCAAACAATTTACATTGAACTGTTAAACAGATTCAAACCACCGATCACATTGAAGAAAATATTGTAATATTTTTTAAAAGATGAAAACATAATTTGCTGCTTATAAATACGCATTTTTAATGAATAAATATTGTGAATATTTATTTGGACACATTTTACAAAACGTAGTTGCAAATATATTACAATTGTGAATAGACAAGAGTGCTGGTGTGATTGTGAGGATGTAAAGTGAAATAATCTACAAATGAGATGATAATCGATGGCTGAAAATGTTGCAATGAAATGATAAACAGTGATACAATACAAAACTTATACGATACAATAATTATAATGTAAGAATTACATTTCTTTATGCATTATAAAGATATAATCATGGCTTTTGCGACCAACTGCGACACTACCGACCTTATAAGATTACCAATACGTATTTTTTTTTATCCTAATAATTTCATATAATATAATGTGTACATTTAATATTATAAGACAATTGCTTGCATATCATATATATTTGGTGGAGAGAAGAAGATTCGCCATTTTTATCAAATCGTCAAACTAAATGATTAACAGATTTATGATAAAATATCAAATTGAAAAGAAAAAAATTGCAAAAGTGGATAATCTTCTTCTGCTGATCCATATTTTACAATATTGTAAAAATACAGTAAATATACACATAAATGTCTAATAATATATATTATAACAGGTAAAATACATAAATAAATGCGTTTTCATGTTATCGCTTATGCATATTTATCATATGCACTCTTCGTAATGTGTACATTCTAACAAATTACAACAATTATTATTTAATAATATATTTATATAACTTTGTTTGGTGTTTACATTAATTAATTACAATTCGGCCATTATATCTTACAATTTTAAGAAATAAATAAAATTTGATATTTTACTGTACAAAAATATTTATTTGCATACGTAAGGAATGTCTTATGATTGAAGAAATATTCAATACAGTGCTGACCTATGAAGATAATGAAAAGGATTGTCTTCAAAACTTGATTATCATTGTATTGGTAAGATGTTTTCAAACCACGTCGATTTGAAATAAAATCCTAAAAATGAAATAATTGTGATGATGACCATTTTTGAAGTGTCAACTTGACGATTGCATGAATTAGTTTTGAAATTTTTATTGTTCTTGATATCAGGTTTCGAAGAAGAAATTGAATCTTGATTAGATTTTCCTACAGTTGAAGTTTTGTCTGAAAAAGATTCTCTCGGTCTATCAAATTTCTCCAGAACAGTATGTCTTGTATCAACTACAGGAATAATTCTCACTCCGGATTCTTCCGTTAAATCATCTTCATCAATTGCCCAAAGATCATCTAATTCCTTACCTGATTTTGGTTTCCATACATCATTTGAATTTGAATGTTCAACAAATACATCATTATTGGTTTGTGTTTTTTGATCTACGTTACTGTTTTCAACTGTGTTTTTATTGTTACTATCAGCTTTGTGAAAAATGGGAATACTTTCTTTTGATTCAGGACTTTTTTCAAAAACTGTTTTGTTATCATCATTATATTGCTTGTTAGTACGTCTATTTGGTTTATCTTCTTTTTTAACATCATTTAGCAATTGGATAACATCTTTTGAGTCTGGACCTAAAATGTCCAAAATATTCATATAAACACTCTTGACATGATTCTTAGCATAGTCAGTATTCCTATTTCTCGTCGTGTCTGTAGAAACATTTTCATTTTTCATTGTTTGATTCCATGTGCTAACTTTTCTATGTTCTTCATGAATATCAGTTTTGCTTGTATCAAATCCCGATTTATCAAATCGATCTGGTATCTTAACACGCTCAAATGGTGGTATTGTCTCTATCTCAACCGTCGTTATCTTTTCAGTAACGGTGGTTGTTGTCGGTATTGTAGTAGATGGTGGTTCAGTAGAAATCTTAGTAGTTTTAGGAAACTCATCTGGATTAAACTCATCTTCGCTATCATAATAATCATCATCGTAGGGTAAATCATCAATTTTAGGCTTTACAAATTTATCAATTGGAGACTGAACCATTCCTTTAGTTGTCCAAACGTTGGTTCCTACTGGTTGTAGAACAGTCTTTTCAATTTCTTGTTTAGGTTTTGCACTTGAAACGGGATGCAAGTAAGTTGTTTTAGTTTCTTGATTTGAACTCCACTTTGATTTGCTATTTTTGTCATATTTATCACTATCTAATGACTCTTTGTTTTTAGATTTGACTAAAAGTGCAATCTTCCCATCAGGAGTCATCACGGCTGATACTTTATTTTTTTCAGATTCTTGGTAGAAGCTATTGGTGTTTTTATGTTCAACTTTGATAGGAAATCTTTCATTTGCTGCTGATTTAATTTTATTCTCTGCACTCTCATTTTCATCTACTTGAAACAATATTTTTACTCTTCCACTAGGTGTATCAAAAGTTTTGATCGCCTTATCTATCGCCTTGTTTTTATTATCGAATGAACCATCTGTCTTTGATTTCATTTCGTTGTTTGGTTCTCCTATATTGGGATCATCCCCCCACATATATTGAGTAAAATCATCATTCGAGAAAGAAATTTTATCATCATAATTATCAATATTATGATATATTTGTTTTTCTTTTAAAAAAGTATTAATAATTTCATCTATGTCAATATAATTTTCATTTGAGGAATATTTTTCATATACTTGATCGTTTTGAACAAATGCGTTGTCATTATTATCTTCAACTATTTCAAAACTATCATCGATTCCGGATCTATTTTTTACTAAATGCATCAGATATTTCTTAAACTGAAGCTTTGTTTCAGATCCTTTCGCACCTATATTAGATACCAATTCTTCAAAATCACTTTTTTTCAAGCTAACAGATTCGTTATATTTTTTTTCATAATCAGATTTAGTTAGCTGATACAGATCTTCTACAATGAAATTATTTGTCGTATGAGGAATTAAATCTGCAAAAAAGTCCGTTAATTCATCAATGAATCTTAAAGGTGAAGAAATAGCTTCAGTAGCATTGAAAATCACTTTAGTCACATTGTCATGAAACTTCGATACTGGATAAAGTATAGTAATATCTTTATTAATATTAGAATTAGCTTCAAACATATCAATAAAATAATCTTTGTCTTTTTCTTCATCGACTTTGTCTTCTATTTCAATCACTCCGGGAACGATCACTAGTTTTTCTTCTTCATTTTTCTTATTGTAATTTGAGCCGGACGTTGTTTGCTCCAAAATATCTTCATAGTCAGCACTGCTTTGATAATGAAAATCAAAATTACTATAATGGCCTGAAATATTATATTCTGAATTTTTATAATTTGTATAATTCAAATGATTCTTTACATCATTAAAGCTAGAATTATTTTGATAACTATATTTACTACTACTGCTATCACTAGAATTATAATTAACACTACTATTAATCTTAACTAAAGGTAAGTCCTGAGAAACTGCAATGATTTGCAGCAGGTTGGTAGTAGGCTGGTCGGTGTTAAGGTCGCTGTTGGTCGCCGTGCCCAGTCAGTTGGAGCCGTGGCTTCCTCTAGAACATTTCCTAGAACACGTGCATTTGCGGACAACGTCCACTTCTTTGGTGTAGCGAGTGCCATCACTGCATACGAGTCGAATCTGAAATATACATTGTTATGGTGTATAGTAAAAGCTAGAACAATAATAGTGTTTTTATTTGGAAACAAACTTTTCGAAGCTTAGTATTATGTGGTATGCAACAAGCGTGAGCACCACATGCAGCGGATGCCTTGCATCGAGCTGTTCTCAATGGACGACGGCTCTTGCATGTACCTTCGCTGAAAAATTCTCTTGTGGCTTCTTTACGGCAAGTCGTGACTATTTTTGTAGAGCCAGAGTTTCCTGGACGTGATCCACCTGTAAATAAATCAAAAGAAATTTGTATTAAAATTAAACTTTATCATAAATCAAAATTATTTTATAACGTTTTCAAACCTTGTCCTAATCTTGGTATTGAGTCGCTTACAGTGTGTTGTTTTGGTTTGAAACCACTATTTTTTGTGTGACCTAAAGTTGTTGAACCACCTTTAACAAAGAAATCATTATTCAGTGTGATCTTGTATATTTTTTTATTTTCAACTTATCATGAAATACGAACCTATTGATGCTAACAGTTCACATTGTGGACCTCTTGTGCCTGGTTTACATCGGCAAGTGTAATCACTTTTAGAATCTCCTTCTTGAATGCATTTTCCGCCACGCTTACAAGGATTAGGAATACATGGGTCCTAATAAAAATTAAATTTAGCAAATATTTTCAATATTTAACTTTATGTTAGTGAAAAAAATTATTACTTCTGTATCTCGTGGATCTCCTAACATTCCAGATATTGCTGGTGGTGCTTCAGCTTCCATCTCCTCAAGTAGAGCGCATCCTGGAGTTACTCGTACTTGTCTGGCTGCATTTGTAAAATCTACTGGTTTATGATTGATCCACACTTCTTTGAAACATCCTATAAAATGCGTTGAAAGAATATTAACATTTTTTTTTATAGGTAGGTATAAGTAATTTTCATTTTTAATTAATTTCGACTTGTACCTCTGAAACTTGTGAGGTTTCGCAAATGCCATTTGCTAAATGCTTCTTTTCCTACATCGTCAGGAAGTCCTCCAAGATACAATGGCTTAGTTAAACGCAAATATTCTTTAGGTCCATCATTAACGATTGATCTTGCTGGTCCTCCGTCAACACGAAGAGTGAAATTTTTCTTGATTGCCAGCAACTCAGCCTTGTGATAATTACTATCCGATACCATTTCAAAGCTTTAAAAATAAAAACAATATATTGATTTTGTGAATGTAACTATAATAACTATTTAATTTAGATGAACACTTACCTGTACATCGTAGAAACTGGATGATTGCCTACATCGTAACTGACGCGGATTCTACCATTGAACAATTCAACAGCTAAATGATCTTGAGCACCGAAATACATCAAAACACCATCCTGTTGAGATGAGCTGAATATCATGGTTACATTGGCTTCTGGCCTAGTTCGTAATGGCTCCATTTCCACATATGAATTGTTGTGTACAAATGTCAATGATGTTAAATATTCACAAAGTTTACCTACAAAAGCAATGAATTCCATTAGTCGATTTAAAACTCATTTCAGTTTGTAAAAGTAAATGTTTGAAATTAAAATAAACATCTTACCAGAATATCCAGGAGCACATTTGCACAAGTAGTCATTTGATGATGATGATTCAGAATTAGATTGTGGAGTGTAGCACACTCCATGTACACATTCATGATGAGCACAAGGTGAAGTTTGAGGATACAATGCTGGACCAGCTCTAGGACCGACTTCACAGAATTTGCCTGAAAAACCATCTGGACATGTGCAGGTGTAGTCATTGAGGCCATCAGTACAAACTGCACCATTCTGAGGAAAAATAATGTTTTAAAATTTATTCAAATTGAATTTTACGTATAGCTAATTGTTTAAAAATTTGCATACTTGGCACATATGATTAGCACAGTCGTCTACATTAGTTGTACAATTATCATCAGTGTATCCTGGTAAACATTCACAAGTGTAATGAGTAAAATGATCAACACAACGTCCGCCTGTGCCACAAGGATTGAATTCTGCTGCACAAAATGGAATTTTGGATTCACAACGGTCACCTATAATTGAATATTATGATAATATTATATAAGTTTCAGACTTAAAATAAAAAAATTGAAATCAAAGTCTTACCCATATATCCTGGTTGGCATTGGCATTTGTAAGAATTGAGTTGATCAATACATGTAGCATTATTTTGGCATCCATGCCCAGCACAATCATCTATATTCGTTTCACATCTCATACCGGTGAATCCAGGTATGCAATTGCATCTGAAATCATTAAACAATTATTTATTTACATTTTTCAGAAGTATTTACCTACCTAAATAATGTAATATTTGTAGTAGGTATCTACCTAAATCTTCCTTCTTCTAGAACTGTGCACGTTGCATTATTAGCACAAGGACTTCCATAACATGCATCGATCATGTACTGGCATTTTTCTCCATGATATCCTGGACGACAGTTACAAGTGAATCCACCATCTGATGAAGCTGAACAGGCTCCATTGTTCATGCAAGGGAGTGTGTAACAAGCATCACATTTGCTTAAAATTTCATTGGGAACTTTTCCTAGAATTTAAGCAAAGATCGGTTTTACTCGGTAGAAAAAATTGTAATTTGAAAAGTTTTGAGTTTTATTAAACCTTTGCATTGAAAAGCAGATGCTGCTGTACTCAATAAGAGTTTATCTTTCATATAAAAAGGTTCTGCACATCGAGCTATTCCAGGTTCTACATAATCAACTTTAACCCATTCCGCCAGCCATTTTAATGAACAATCACAATATAATGGATTCGATCCCAAGGCACTATGAAATTTAAATATTTCATAAATATGTATTTTTCATTCAAATTAAGCATGTATAAATTGATAAAGAAATCATTACATATGTGTGATAGATTGAAGATCTTCAAATAAACCATCAGGCAAAGTTGATAGTTGATTTCCATGTAGAGATAACACTCTTAAAGAAGTTAGTCCTCGAAGAGCTTCTCTTTGTACACATCTCAATCGATTATATCCAACAATAAGAGTTGATAATTTATTTAAGCCGCTGAAAGTGTTATTGGCTAATACAGCTATTCGATTATTGCTGAGATCCAATCGTATAAGAGATCGGAGATGTTTCAATTGATCTCGGTGGATGGATGTTATGTTGTTAGATTCCAAATACCTAAAATCATAATGATTGAAATTATATGTATGAACAATAAAATAAATAAGGGATTTTCGCATACAATTCAGTAGTTTCAGATGGAATATTTGTTGGAACTGTAGTCAATGAAGATCTTGAACATCTAACAACTGTTCCAGCACATTTACATGAGGCTGGACAATATCCACCGACTAGACATCCTTCTTCTGAATCACCTGGCGAAATTGAAAATAATTATTGAAAATTTTTATATAATTCTGATGAAAATATAAAATTAAAAGATCATGTACTTACTAGAGCATTTAAATTCATGATGAGGCAGATCTCTCAACAGAGATCCTCTCAATTTTTGAGGTTCTTTGCAAGTGGCTCCATTAGCTAAGCCACTTCCACGCAACCAAGAACTTAGCCAAGCCAAATGGCAATTGCAAATGAATGGGTTTCCATCCAACGATCTGTATGAAATACGTCATATAAATATTAATGAATTTCAAAACGAAAATAATAATTTATTGAAAAATTACAGAGTGTGAAGAGCAGTTAAGTGATCAAAGGATCCAGGCATGATGCAACCAATTTCATTTTCATTCAACGATCTGTAATTAAGCAAAATTATGAAGTTATGCATTGTAATTTGTATGCATTTAAATATTTTAAATAACATACAAAACACGAAGGCTGTGAAGTCCCAAAAACATTTTATTAGTTATAGATTTCAATGCATTTTCATCCAATATTAATTCTTGTAATTTAGAAGCTCCTTCAAAAGCATTTTCTTCAATACTTTTAATTCCTGCTCTAGTAAGATCCAATCTGGTCAAAGAAGGAAGACGACCCATCAAACCATCAGATTTTATTACTCCCAATCGATTATCATTCAAGATTCTACAATTACAAACAATAAAAGTAATAAAAAAGGAATAAAAAGATCACACCACTTTTATGTAATATAATTTTACAATTGAGTCGTATGAATTGGAATATCACGAGGAATTTCTGTAAGTCCTAATGTAGCACAATTAACAATTGATCCTCTGCAAGAGCATGCAGCCGGACAAGGTGCTTCTGTTGGACATCCATCCCCAAGAGCTAATTCTTCTCCACCTGTACAAATTAAATTATTAAAATATTTTATACATATTTAAATTGAAAATGCACTTAATGTACCTTTACATTTGAGCAAATCATCGCGGAGAGCTTCCAATCTTCTGCGATGCATTCTCTTAGGTCCATCACAGCGAGCTCCTGAAGTTTCTATCGGATGTTTTTGTAAGTATTCAGAAACCCACCGAAGACGGCAGTCACATATGAACGGATTCCTAGCCAAGTGTCTAAAAGGAAAAATTCATTAGTTCTAAAATATTATCTAGGTATGTTTTGAGTTTTTTTATTTATTTAAAAATACATACAATGTTTGTATACTGCTCAAAGAATCAAATGTTCCATTTGCCAAAGTTGGAATATTGTTATCGTAAAGAGAACTGGAAATGGAATGTTAAAATAGTTATACATATAATGTTCAAATCAAATCAATTTTGTTTTATATAATTTTAACTTACAGCAAATTAAGGCTATGCAAATCTTTGAATGTATCTTTCCTAATACAAGATATTTCGTTTGAGTTAAGCAAGCTAGAAAAAGAAGAAATGTTTAGTAATTTATGAAATAACAAATTCATTGAAAAATGTTAAAAATCTTACAGTAGTTGTAAAGATGTTAAGCCATGGAATATTCCAGATGGCAAATCTTTAATTTTATTTCCATAAAGTACTCTAGAAAGAAAATAATGCCAGTTGTAATATTATATTACCTATCATTATTTATGGATACCAATACAATACAGTAGATTATTCAAAAATTCTTACAAAGAGGTGAGACTTCTCAATCCAGTGAATGCGTCTGCAGCTATTTTGACTATTTTATTGTTGCTTAAATCGATTCTTCTTAATTTTTTGTATGTTGTGAAGGCCTTTGGCGGTATTTCAGTCAATAAATTTTGTTCAAGACGTCTGAAGTAGAAAAATCAATGTTATAATATTACATTTAAGATTAAAATTTTAATAAATATCATATGAATTAGATAATAACAGTTCTGTTGAGTGATCTGGAAGTGCTAATGGTAATCTTTCTAATGCACGCTCCCTACAATCGATCGATCCATCTGAACAGCGACATGGAGCTGGACATTGAATTTCCATAGTACATTCATGCATTATTGGAATAGCTTGTCCTGAAATCATAGTTTGAATTCATAACAAAGATTCATATACAAGATCTTGAAGAAAAAGTAAAACATACCATCACAATTGAGATGATGGCCTGGCAGACGTTGAAGTGGCACTCCAGCTAGAGAACTTGGTGTACGACAACGAGCTCCTGCTCCAGCTAAACGAGAAGCACTACGCAAACCTGCAACAAGTCTTGCCGCTCCACATCCACAATGGAACGGGTTGTCACCAAGTCGCAGAGTACGTAGCTTGGCACCTCCAGTACCACCGAGACCCTCCAAATGCAGCAAAGTGAGGTTGTTATTGTTCAGCGTTCTGAAATTGGCATATCCATTATAATTATTCCTTATAAATTATGAAATAAGTAATCATGTGTTTATAAATTACAGAATTTCTAAATCTTTAAAGGTCTTCAGAAGCTGATCATCAATGCAAGTCAGTTTATTGTTGTCCAATTGAATGTTTCTAAGCGATGAGAGTCCTCGCAGAGTCTTCTTTCCCAAAACGCTGAGCTGATTGTGACTAAGGTCTCTAAAAAGATCAAATTTCTTTTAGCTCAATATTATTAAGATTTATTTCAAATTCAACATTTTTAATTGATTCAATGGAAATGTGAATTCAGAATGGTTAGGTTAAAATTAGTAAAGTAAAGTTTTCATGCTAGTTGTTTACTAGTTGAAAAGATCACACTGTATTAATAACATGAAGTAGAATATGATTTGAGTGTTATACAATGTGCCTACATTGAGAAAAGCAAAATAAAAGCAGATTTCCAAGCAGGAATATACAACCTGTGAAACAAATTAATCTAAAACAATCATATAGAGGTACGCATAGCTAACATTTGAACAATAGCTCATATTTTATCATCGGCTTCGAGTCGATCAGTTCTGTGAGACGAGCCAGAATAGAGCCTCCGTCCACAATGGCCGTTGAATTACACAGTTTCATCGGCAGGATAACGCAAGTGTGTACCCTGGGTGGGTGCAGACTTCCATCGGGGGAGGGAACAATGGTGCAGCTTAATAAGGCAACAAAGGCCCACTAAGGCCGGGGCAATTAGTCCTTTGTACGGCATTAAACTGTTTCCAGACAACTTGTACGGCACCGCTTCAACCCCGTCGATTCTTCTCGACCACTTAACTGTTCAAATTCTTCAGGGAAACTATTTAAATTGAGTTTGGGGCTGTAGAAGAAGAAAACTTGGATTTCGTTCAATTCAATTCGGTCCCGCTTTCAAAATGTGTTTAATTAGAGCGGAATTGAATTATTCAGCTTTTGTGATGGGGTTTGAATAATTACATTGTTTCTAAATTGAACAATAATATGTTCAAGTAGAGAAGCGTTCAAGTAATTAGTTTTTGTTTATTGAAAACAATTGTATGTATTAATTAGGTCGTTCAAATTATATATATTATATTAAGAGCATATAGCCCATTAAGTATCAACGGACATTTTAATAATATTTGGATGAAATCAGTTCTACAGTAATGCAGGTCTATTAGTATGTTAATTTTTCTTCAGAAATAGACAGGATAGGGCTATAATATGACGACTGAAAAGGAAGAGGTACAAGTGAGTTCGTGGTGATTTTGAGAAAAGTTGAGCATTTACCTACACGTATTAGGAGGAGGTCGAGTGATTTGATATATCTCGGTACACGTTCCAAGTTCGTTTATATCCTTTTGCCACCAAATATAGAAGCTGTTCCTGTACATAATTCAATTTCGGCAGAAATGTCACTCGAACTCCTTGGCCTTTTCAGTCGTCATATACGTTAGAATTAATTCACGTGTTTACGAAATGAGCATCTACATTTTATAGATTAGGTGTAGGTACATACACGTTCGATAATTTCATGCAGCGAAATTGCAACAGCGCACAGTGGCGTCGCGTTGCATTATCATAAAGGCAGAAAAAAATAAATTTCCCTCATTGTGAGCGTGAATTTCGCCACTTTTCGACAAAGTCACTTGCCACCCTCGTCCCTCGAAGCCTCTCTCCTTTGATGCGTACAATAACAAAAGGCGCTTTGATTTCTCGCCGCGCCACTTTCTTCTAAACCGGGGACGAAAGGAAGAAGTAAAAGGAGAAGAAGTAGGAAAAAACCCAACGGGGAAAAAAGGGCATTGGTGTGGAGAGTAGAGGAGGTAGTGGAAAATGGTGTGGCAGTAGAAGAGAGCGTGTAGTACAGAGGGAAAATTGCGGCGAACAAAGAAAAACAGATGGAAAAGCGATTTTCCCTTCGAGACGACGATTGTGTTTTGTAAGAAAATATGTTTTGAGGCGTGTAAGGATGTGATTCGGGAAACCTTTGAAACAATACTCCGAGACGTCCGTTTGCCCATTGAAAGCCTCAGCGAGGCTCAATCTTTTTTCTGCTTTGTACGTGTGGCTTATAAACGCACGCAGATTCAATTAATTAATATAAAATATATAAAAAAATAATAATATTCACATTTTGAGTCAAAGAAAGCATATTTGGACAATTTTCCATTGAAATGTCACCTCAAGATGAAAAAAAAAGCACAAAGATATGTCAAAATTAGATAAGGTTAAAGATGTTTTATCTTAAAATAAATTTGAGATACTTATGTGTTTAATTGAAATGGGATTTTAAATTGAATTTCGTTAATACTTACTCATTAATGAAATCATATTTTTACTATTAAAATTAAATTCAATAACGAATGACGATACATTTAATACTACGCTTATTCTTAAAATCCATTAAAGAATTATAAAATTCTATGTTTTATTCTTAGATATGAATTTGAACGTAATTTATCTGAAAGAATATATTTCACGAAGTATAAATCATAAGCTATAACGTGTCATGTATGAAGCTATGTTGTATAAATCATAAGGATGTAATATGGAACTTTTTGACTAAATTATGATTTATTATAAGGGGGTTTTGAAATATGAAGAAAATATGCGAAATCAGCAAGACATCGTTTAAATTTTGACGCAAGAGTATTCCATAAAAATTAATGATCGAACTGAATATTCTGAACGATATAAATAGAACGATATTGTGTTTAAAAAAATTGAAAAAGATTTTCATTGCAAGAGTAGAATTTCATTTCGCTGCATTCTTATATTATGCAAGAGCTTCGTACGTTAAACGCGTGCACTTGTATGCATTTTCCTTTGAAATACGAAATCGTGGATTTACATTTCACGGAGGTTTTCCCGAGGAAATCGACCCTCGTTCATATTTTCCGGGGGATGACCGAAACTGTATTATAAGGGTGGCTTTAGGGTAGCCATAATTGATTCGTGGCGTGGTTCATAATCAGATATATCCGTTTTTCGATTCGATTAAGGAAAAACGTGGACACAATTCAAAACAGATTAACTTTACGAAAACGAGAGAATGTTTCTTGCCACAGTCGAATCTCGGATGTTTCGGATTCAAATAAAAATTGAAATCTTAATATAAATAAAAAGTGCTCAACTGAAATGTATTATGTACAGAAATATGGTGTAAGAAAACATACATCTTTTCTAGCTAGAATTATTTATTTTTTCGTTCTAAATGCGGGCACTAGAGAAAGAAAGTCAATATTTTCAAGTTATACAAATGATTAGCGTTCTTCCTAACACTACATCTTTGATTATGAAGGATAACGCTTTTCATTTGTCTAACTGGAAATTATTGCCGTTTTCTAGTGCTGCCATTTGAAGTGAAAATGAACTAGTTTCTAGTTAGATTCTATCTAGAAAATAAGCGTTCTTGCAGTATATTTCTGATTGATAAAGTAAATGCGTATGTATTTAAGTGGAGTTAATATTATAATTTTAGCACTGAACTATAATGAGTTGACAGATCAGCATTATCATTTAAATTATATTTTGGAATTTTTTTTTTTTTTTATGAATTCAGGAAATCGAGGATATGCTGTACTTCTAAAAGAAAAACGAAACAATTCTTCAGCCCTAAATCCGACAGTGTGTTTCGAATTCAATTATTTTCACGGAAAACAAGACGAATATCGCCTGAAGAAAAATGACGTTAATGCGTCACAGGTGGTAGGAAATTCGAATCGAATTAAAATTCGAAATTAAAAACGCAAAAGTTTGACGACGACTGTTCTGAAAGTTTCCAGCATTATTACGAGCAAAATGTAGAAAAAAAAAAAACACTCATAAACATATTAATAACACGGAGAAAAGTTTGTAAATCTCTGACGTCACCCAAGTTCTATTGAATATAGGAAGCTTTCCGGCTTATTTAGCAATGCGAATGTTCTGGAATTTTTATGAAAGGTATTTTCCCGCGAAATCGCGTCTTTCCGGAATGGTGGCCGCACTGTTCGTGTGTGTACAGAAATATAAAATGGCTGGCTTGTGGCCAACGCGTTGGCCAAAAGCCGCAATAAGTGCTCCTTCTTATTGTAATGCGAGTTACGGACGGTTGCATTTTTCTATTTTATCCCAATGGTGCTTTACAAAACTGCTCATTTAACGTGTTAAAAATATTACGTTATAACAAAATAAATTGGGGTTTGTTAGTCTGTTGTCATATTATAATGTATTTCGTTGAGTATCAACGGTTTATAAGATTAATGATAAAGAAGGACGAGCAAAAATGTATGTGACGTGTACTCAGCGATTTACAAAACACTTACATAATTAGAAAGATCTTTTTTTGAGTACATATATTTTCATTGTAGAAGTTAATCTCAATTCAATGCATGTAAAAATTTAAAGCTATTACGATGTATTTAAGTGTATAAAATGATATTCTTTCACTGATGTCGATGGCTATAAAATAGATTGCACACTATTTCAATTTTATTGCGAATCAATAGTTGAATATTCCCTTTTAGTTATTGCACCCCAAACGTATAAAATCGACTGTTAAGTGCATAATTGAAATTGTGCAACGAATTCATAGAATATTTTCATTCAGCACTACGATTATTAATCGAAAGCGATTCGAATTATACATCCCCTTTTCCAAATCATAGATTCCAAAACTATTAATTCTCTTAAAATAAACTTCTTGGAAAATTTACATAAAATATTGAATTTTTATGATTGAATGTTGTTCAAATATGCATATAATTTGTATTTTTTTTTAAATATTATCATTTATATATTGAGAAGCACTGCTTTAAACTACCCCACTTTTAGAACGGTACGCTCGTTTCGCAGATTCGAAGCTCTTACGTTATTGCAAAATCGAATTAAAGTGCGAAACGGAAAACTTTGTTTTGAAACGAAAAGAGAATCTCGTTAAAATATTAGGACAGAGTGTAGACTCGCTTAACTTTTTAATCATGATTAATTGCGCGATAATTACTTGATCAGCACACATTAGGCTGTGAAACAACTATTTAAAATCTCAGATAAATATACTTTAATCTGGGAATAAACTATAGTAACAAGTCACTTATAATTATTTTTTAATGAAAGATACATTTTTTTCTCTATCTAAAGAATATCTGTTTTGACAGCTCATAGTTGAAAGGTCCGCGTGTAGTTTAAATTCGTTTTATTTTCAAACCAGAGGTACTTTTTATTAATTTTTTTTTGATTTCGCAAATTCCTTGAAAATTTAAAAGGTTCGTAATCAAATTGAATTGAATGGAAACGTGTGTCAAAGAGACGAAGGGAAGCTGCACATCCGCATCTCGATAATTGCTTTCGAATTGATACGTGTCAAAATTTGGCGCGATAATCAAACGGCGATTTGGCCACAAGCGCACACGAGTCGGCCAGGCACGTGCGTCGATCGCTAATTATCAAACGAGGGGAAAAGGGATCGGTTTTATTGGCAATTTACCTTAAAATCGCGATCGAAACGAATAAATAGGGGTATTTTACGTTTGACGAAACCTAACCTAACCTAAAGGTAGTTTAACTTTGTTCAAAATGATTTAAATTTTGGCTGGTTTTTAGTGATTATTTATAAAAGTTTGATATATTTTTATTAATTAGTCTAATAAGGGTGTCTGGTTAAAGGCTATGTTACTGTGACAATCAAATCTTTAACTATTCTTATGAGTTTATGAATTAAAAATGATGCTATGTTTATTTATTGAATAAAATTAGCCTAATAAGTATGACAATTGTAGCTGCAAGAGTATTTGTGGGCATAAATGTACTTGGCATATGAAAAATAATTCACAAAAAGTTTGCGTTCACATTCAACGGGTTAATTACTTTAATTAACAGTTGTATTTGTATCAAGTTGCTAATAATAAAAATTTGACAGCACTAACAACATATCAATATTTAATTTAATATAATTTAATCAACATACATTTGACAGCACTCACAACATATCAATATTTAATTTAATATAATTTAATCAACATACATTTGACAAGTATTAATAAAAACTCACTAAATACAACACGAGAAAATATCTCAATGCATAAATAAATTTATTTTAATTATGCTTAATTATCCCACTTTTCCGCTCCACCGAACAAAGATCATGCCCCGAATTCATAGGCCCTGACAAAACAGTAATAAAGTAGGCACTACACACAGGCATGTATGTGTTTAAATACAGAGGCAGACACAAATAAAACACACACGTGCATAGTGGAAAGGTCTCTACAATTGAATTATTGAAGCTTCTACGGTCGCCCTAATACTTATTATAAAAGCCCTACGGCGACGGGGGACAGGGGCGCCCAACCTGCGGGCCGCGGACAGGTGAAATTGCTTTCGAAATTCGTTTAGTCTTCGTCTCTAGTGGAAAGTTTCGTTCTCTCGTTTGTTTTCGCTTCCGGTTCCGCAGTTGGCTTTTTTCCTTTTCGATTTTTTTCAAATCGAGTCGGTTTGAAATGGAAAATTTCATGTTTTTCTTTTTTTTTTACTAACTTTTTCGTAGCGAATCAATTTTTAATTTTAAATTTCAGTTTCTAGATGATTTCAACTAATTGGGATGAAAATAGTTCGGAAAACAACAATTATATTCAGTACCTAAGAATTATTTTAGATTTATGAGTAACTTTAATATTGAAAAATCAATAATTTTTCACGACTCTACAAAAGATTATATACCAATTCATTGATATTAAAAATATTAAATCACTTGATTGCAATATTTAAAATCTGAAAAGTTTTTGATATATAAAATTAGCTAAAAAATATGCATTTTATCTACAGACATAATGCAAGAGAAAACGCTTTTCTTTTCTAACTAGACTCTAGTTGGAAATTATTCTCGCAATGAATGTAATTCACTATAATAAAAATCAGCAAATTTGTGTTTTTTTCCAATTTTGAAAAGTCCATTAAAAATCATATAATCGAGGTTCTATTGTGATATAATAATTGACGATTGAATAAAACAAAGAGTTCAAGTGACCTTTTTAATCGAATTGAGTTAAGTACAGAAAATGCTTCTGTATCATATATCGGACCATTTTCTATACTTAACTCAATTTTGATAAAAAAAGTTCAATTTTATACTATTCAGTCGTCAATTATAAATAAAAAATATATTCATTATAATATATTAAGCCTTTGCTCGATAATGAAGACATCAAATCGAATCGAAAAAAAAAAATGGCACAAAGGCAAATCGGCATCGAAAAGCCATCCCCATACAAAAAACAGACAATCCCTAGAATCCAGATTGATCAATGAATGGATAAATGGCCAGGGCCTCACGCAGGTGGGTCACAATGGGGCGACGAAAAGGGGCGACCATTGTCGAGCAAATCAAAGGATTTAAACGCGAAATGGAACCGAAAAAAGTCATATACATATACGTATATGATTTTTTTTTAAATAGAAAACGGTTGAATACATCTGGCCGAACAATACGTGCCTACTACTAATACAATTTGTGTCGCTTCATTTAACTATTTCCTGCAATTTGGTCCAGTGCCACCCTAGGGCTACTTGTCAGTGAAATGTTCTACTGTGAAACACTCTTTAAAAAAATGTATAAATTAACTAGGAATTGTATAAACGAGGGATGAACGTATAAACAAATATATCATTATGTTTTGATTTAGGTTGTTCATTATGAACAGTTTCGAAACAAGATTCAATGAATCATTTTTGTTCGGGAACAAATAATTGAATGTGAGCTGAAATAAATTTATTGCTAAGGAAAGAATCGCATGAAAATTTTATTGCTTCGTTTTATTGTTTCGGTTAATGTAATAGTAAATCAAAATGAAACAAATATGAGTCGTTCAATGTATAAAGTGATTAATTCTACTTTTAGAAAAAAAAATATCGACTTTTTTTTATGGAGTTATTTACGTTCATACATGAGGGGATGCCGTAATTTTTAATAAGTTTTTTTCTATACGTAATCCGGTTTGATTACAGCATTGGAAAAGTATACAGTTCTTGTTTACTGTCCGTCAAACGTCCTTTACATTTGGTACATAAAAGAATATGGGGTTAGACGAAGGGACGATGTCCAAAACAAATATTTTCCTATTTGATTTTGAGCTTGATTGGACTGTTTACTTATTAAAATGCATAGAAAATTTCAGACGAATCAATAAGCGTGCTTCACACCCCAAACGAAATCTTTCAATAAAATAAAATTATCTTATCAGATATATCCATATAAATTTTTGATTCGATTCATATTACAATACGTGTATCGTTAGAAATGTACAGCGAGGATATAATAGACTAAATCAAGGGATATTCAATTATGTAGCAGGTTCACCCTCAAACTATAAATATTAGTTACTCAACATTTTCTTGTCTCTTGAATTTCTTACGATTGTGCGCTCCCCTAAGTTCATGACTATAGATTTAGTGCTACACCATCGATAAGAAAATCCTGTCTAAGGATGACCATTTAAAAGTTCACGGCCAGTTTAATTCAATCACGATAACCGTTATATGCACGTGTAGACACGAAAAAAACAATGTTCCCTATTCAAGTTTTTCATTTAAGATTTTAATAATAGATAATTTTTAAGGTGTTGAAAACTTTTTCGTTAATTCAATTTGATGAAAATTGAGATTAAATTAGATTTTTTTGTATAAAAATTTGATTCTATTTGAGCAGGACTAACTATTTTGTAATATTACTTTAGTATGTACTAGCGAATACAAGGTGTGTGCATGGAGTAATGACAAAAACTATAAATTATTTAATATTATATCAAATATTCACATTTAATCAAAAAATGTGTTTCTAATCTGCATATTTTTCAGATATGAATTAAAAAAAAACATAACCTAATATTCTATGTGACATTAAAACATATTACAACTAAATTCATCGGTATACAATATTAAAAAAGGGGTTAAACAAACACCGCTAAAGTAATGAAACCCAACACCACAAATGGAAGAAATGCCAACAAACACAAATATACAAAAAAAAATATATATATGGAGCATCTTAGTGAGGGTGGGTGAAAAGGGGGTTTTCATGAAAGCTATATTCTTGTTAATGCGATCAGGTTTCACATACAAATAACACATTTACAGCGTTATAACCACAACCTAGACATTCGAGGTGGGGGGGGCAAGGGGGGGGGGGGTGAGTTTTAGTTGGGTTTTTGGTTTTTGCGGGGTTCTTGCATGATAATAATACTCACAGTCGGATGAGACTTGCCAGCGCGGAAAACGTCCCGTCCTGAATATGCGTCAACCGGTTTAAATTTAATCGTCTGGAAAACATTTTGATTAATCGCAACAGTCTTCTGAGGGTTGAGCGTATGTACGTCGAAGGGGGGGGCAGAGGGGGGGAGGGTAGATGGTCGCGAGTTTCCCGACCGCAACGTGTTAAAAGTCGGTTTCGTACACGTATGGGTTTTCGAGTTGATGGGTGTTTGTTCTTTTCGTGAACGTGGCGATTTGTATTGATGTTGTGCGTGGAATAGAGCCTTTATTCTCCGACGTTATTTTCATGAAAATAGTGCCCGCATTTAGTGTGTTGAATTAGAATTTTTCATATTTATGTGATTGAGATATGAAACGTGTCGATATGAGGATTGGGCAGATTGAGAATCAAAATACTGATCATAAGAATTTGAATATTAAGCAATAAAATACATTTGATAGAAATTGTTTGTTTTTTAATTTGAAAATAATCGTACCATTACTTGCGTTCCACTATATGTGGTGAATGTATTGAATTTTATTATGAAAAATTAAATCATGTATAATAAAGGTTGTATTTCTTTATAATTTTTATGTTTTTATATATTTTTATATTCATGCTATTTTCTATAAAATATTTTGATTTTTAGTAATATTTTTAAATACACAATGTTATATTTTTCAGGCTGAAATGTTAAATTAAATAATGCAATCAACATCAAACAATATATTCATAATTTTCAGACTCATATTTAACTTTCTATGAAATTAAATTAAAAATATGAAAAAATTATTTGAACAAATGTATGAAATAGATTTTCTCGTATTTCAGAACTTTCATTATTTTAAATTTGAGATAAAAGCATATTTTAATGAATCATTAAAAAAATACGAATGAATAAAATACATTTTTAGAATGCAAATACATGGTTGTATTATTATTATTTTCATCAACTTGAGAGACGGGAATATTTAATTACACTTAATTGAGAAAATTTAATTCTATTTGAATAGAATTGAATGAAACAATGAAGCGCAATTAATGTTCAATTTGAACAATTGACGATGCATTGTTGAAAGAATGTAGTGAATATTCAGAATATTATTAATTCATATTATATCAATATTAAAATATGACATTTATCTGTCATTTTTCAGAAATGAACCGTACCGTTTGGACACTAATTTTCGCAGTAGAAAAGGTATTTTAGGTAATCGCAGAAAATCTTAATGTGATCTCATTAAATGTCACGCCATGAGTATAGGGTGAACCATGAAAATTAGAAAATTTCATGAATTTCACGAATGTTTCATTGATATAAAATTTTAGTATATCAAAAATTATATAAAATAATATATTTTATTATTGAAAAGTCCTAGGATTAAAAAAAATCATAAAAAAACTTATGATGATGTTTTTTAATTCATTCTTTTCTTATAAAATATTACCTATTTGGATGAAATTTTACATCGATATCAAGTTTTAAAATCTTACAAGTATTCATGGACCACTTTGTACATTACGAACTGAATTTTGGTCGGGAATGGGTTGAATTTATTTCTCTTAGTCGAGAGTTGGGAACGCGACACGAAACTGTTATTTCAGGCTTTCAGATAAAAATTTTCTTCAGTATATACCTTAAAAATAAGGGAAAAAAAGAAACAAAGCAAAAATGAAATATCTGCTTGAGATATACCGTGAATAAAAACGCAAAGAAAATAATCACACGAAGCTTGTAATTGCATAAAATATAAAAATATGCTTTATATAAATTGAGATTTGGTGTACAATGTTGAAAACACCTGTCAAAAGCATTTAATTTTAATTTATAACATAATATTTCGATTAAAGCTTTTCGCTTCTGACAAGATGACAAGCGCTTTGAAACTAACTTGAAATTATATCTATATTATTTGTAATATAACCAATATTATAATCGTGACGTAATCAGCTCATTTTCATTTTCGATCAAAAATAAAATAAATATTTTAATAAAAAGTTGAGAATCTGTGCGAAAATTAACATTCGAATCCGAAAATCGTATTTGAATTGGTAAAAAAAATCCGCACTCGCAGATTAAGAGGTTATGTAAATGGAGGGTTGTTAAGCGAAGATGCGGGAACATTCAAATGAATAAATCAGTGGTACCAACCGATCGAGATTGACGAAAACGTGCGTGAAACAATGACAAATTCGAATAGATAAATATGCCCTTTATTTTGACAATGGAGTGAACCCAGAAATCAAAAATACGAGTGAATCATTTTTATTTGTTCACATCATAATAAACTATTAATTTTTATAAGAATCAGAAAAACATTCAATGTCTCAGAACGAAAAAAATATGGACTCACACCATTGTCTTAATTAAGGATAAAAATCATTTTGTGTCGATAATAGGCCATGTTTCAATTGTTGACCCAATATTGAAAATTTAATGAAGCAATGGTACCAACTGCATTGTTTTTAATATTAGCTGAATCAATGCATTGACATATTAAAAATTACCTAACTTTTGTTGCTAATAAATAAAATTTCTTTAGTTGATGCGTCATCACATATGGGTCTATCGAATGAAATATACTAAAAATCTATTCAAATATAATTTATTTGTTTATTTAAATAAATCAAATCGCACAGAATAGAACAATAAGTGTCGTGGGTCGAAAGTCCGCTCGATTTGGGCCAAAAGCGATTCGTTTTTTGCCCCAAACTCGATTAACACAACGGCCATAAACGAGCGCGGGCATGAATGGCGCGAAAAAAATTGACATTTGAACTCGTTGAATGGAATAAGAGCCATTGTGATTTTTGGCCGAAAGTAAATAAATATCGCTCTATCAAAATACAAAACTGATTACGTCATTTCGCGGCAAAAAGTGAGATTGCGCAATTGCGTGATGTCGAGTCGTAAGATTTTGGTTAAGGGCCGGTCTTTTCACCTCTGGTTTGAGAATAAAACGGATTTAAACTAAACTTATTGTCAAAATCTGGAAGAAAGAAATGAATTAATGTATCGTTGTATGTATGTAGAATGTCTGTCTCTTTCAGCTGCTGTTTTGACAGTTCCCGCGTATAGTTTAAATTCGTTTAATTTTCAAACCAGAGGTGAAAAGATCTACCTTTAATTGATATTTTTTTTTGAAATTTAGTTACTTACAGCCTTTCCAGGGAAACCAGGTCTTGAAATGCGTCCCTCTCTATTGTGTGGATCTGGTTGTCGGTTAATTGCCTGAAAACAAATCGGTTATCAGTGAATTTGGTAAATGCATTTGTGTCCCTAGTTTAAAGTTTTGTACATATCAAGATTGTGCTGGACTTTAATTTATCTCTTGCACAGGGTGACTTAAAACTAGAATCGTTTTACGTGATAATTATTTTTTTATAAAAAAATATGCTTTTCGATTAATTTGTACTTGAATGTAATATGTATAATTAAAAAATATTTAATTCATAAAACCAAAGTATTTTTGTTTGAAAAACTTTTATGCTTCAGCTTAATACTGAAATAATATAAAACGATAATTGTAAACATTAACAAACAGAGATTACCGCTGAAAGTGCAGTACTGAAAAAAGCATTAAAACCCAAAAACAGCCAGTTTCCACTGCTCTATGGCGCAATTAATGAAACTCCTTCTAGTGCGGCATAGCCGACTTTCGTCGCGTTAGGACTAAACTCTTTTTGCTCTCTGTGCGGTTGGCAGCACTGAGTGGCGCTGCGAAGCGCGCCATTTTCGAATTATCGGCACCATGAGCGAGCGGTTAATTACTGAACGAAAAGCGTAATTACACTCGTACGCTTAAGCATATGTAAATACAGGGTGGGCAACATTATAGACTCTGATTTTAAATGGTGTTTCTGATTTTTCAAAGTTGAGGGTTTTTTGAGATTTTCAGAGAAATTATAGTCGTTATAGTTATGCTATATGATGAATTATTGTTTTTATTGTAAAATTGAATTTAAATGTAATTACACTAAGCATTTTTATAACGCCATGACTTTTCAGATACATTTTTTTTTGTGAAAATAGCATATCTTTATGAAAGTTATAAAAATATTTTGTGAAATTGAAAAGTAAAAATGAAAATATGTTCAAAATCTACAGAGTTTGAAAATATGATGACGACTGAAAAGGCCAAAGGGTACAAGTGTCATATTTTGCCGGAATTGAGTTATGTACGGGAACAGCTTTTAATGTACGCTTATATATTTAGTGGCAAAAGGATATAAACGAACTCGAAACGTGTACCGAAACATATCATCAAATCACTTGACCTCCTCCTAATACATGTAGGTACATGCTCAACTTTGAGCGCACTTTTCTCAAAATCACTTGGCTTTTTGAGTCGTCAAATATGCACGAGTTGTAAGAAAATTTGATACATTAACAAACGTTCGAGCGAATAACGAACTTATGCTCCACTCTACACTCGCTTAAGCGTCATACGAAGACAGCTTTAATGCACTGGCTTTCAGCTTCTGCAAAACTCTTACATGTGTTCGTGTCTAGCGTCTAATGGACCACTTAAGCATAATTAATTGACTTATTTGAATGCTGCGAAATTTCAGCTGCAAACGTCTGAAACGCGACTATCCTACGTGTGCTTCAGACTTCAGGAAGTCTGCATGTTCGTGTCGCTTATGGACCGGGCTTTAATGGGTTAAAGGTCTCATTTTCACAAGGATATACCGCTTTATGTGTGTTATAATTAGATTTTGGTATTGAACGTTTTTTTCTGGTCGAAGAATAAATGTATAGTATAATATATATTTTCAATAATTGTGTAGTGATAAGTTTTAAGTTAAGGTTTGAGTGAAAAATATGACTGTTAATAATAGTTAGAATATGACAAGTTTCATAACATTTTTATACGACGTTGAAGATATTTTTAAATTGTAAAATAAAAGTTAAGGTTTGAGTAAAAAATATGTCTTTTAATAGTAGATAGAATATGAAAAGTTTCATATTATTTTTATATGACGTTGAAGATATTTTTAAATTGTAAAATAAATTAAATATTACTTGAAGAATGAAAGTAAGGTTCAAAAAATAAACTAAAAGCTCTGCAGGACTATCTACATATTATATTATATAATATATTGAGAAAAACAAAACGATTTCAAATTTCCTAATAAAATCATAAATCATATAAATAGTAATTATGAAAATTATCATTATATATTAATTTTTATATAGTTATTTGATTCTGGCTGGGAGTAGGTAAATATTAGATTGTATGGAATGAGCTGTCTGTTTCATAGTAAGACCAAATTATATTTCAATTATTTTTTATATAAGAAGTGATTCATACAATTTTTGATTCAAAAATATTTCAAAAATTACAACTAAAAATGCTTTTGATTGAAAATTTATATGAAAGCATCGTTATTTTGTCTATCTTATATAAAAGAACCTAACTCTAAACTTTATAAAGGGTTCCTCACTTCTATAAAGAGATACCTAACCGAGGGTTAAGGAAGCTGAATACTTATTATTGAATAAAAAAAACACTAAATACCAAAATCACCATACAACAAAATGAAAAAAAGCGAAAAGTTTGACCGCATCTGCCTCGAAGAAATGTAAAAAAGCCATCACTCTTCGACTTATAAGTCTTTCTTGGCGGTGATGATGCAAGCGTAGGAGGAAATTTAATTTATGGAAGGCGACGAAGGATCACCCATAACTTTTGGTGCATTGACGATGACAGGCCAACCTAATTTCGTATACGTTTTCATATCCGGCACAAAAAAGGCGAGCTGATGACCACAAATTGACCGGTTTTTTCATACCGGTCATCCATTAAACTCGAATTTGTCCGGTATTTTATACTAGGTATAAAAAAGTCTTATGGCACATAATTGTTATTAATTTTATTTTTTTTGATGACGTGATGTTTTTGTATGACTTTGGTTTTATTGTTGAATTTGAGCTTGAACTATTAAAGTTTATTTATCGATTCAGTTGCTTTTCGGTGGACCTAATAATATGGTATGTACATTTTCTCATTTTTTTTTTAAATTATTAAGTACTAATTTTATATAATTAGAACCAATTAAATATAAAATTTGTGTAAACTTCCTTATTTTTTTTATAATACAGTAAAATTTTCTGCGAATTGACTGTTTTATTCTAATTTTTTCATTATAAATTTTTTTTTTTTGCATTCATTTGTCAATATTCAACATTTAAATTGTTTTAATAACCAAAATTAAAATACTTACAGCGTTTTGAGATTAGTCAAACCGCGAAAGTCACTCTCAGTGATGGTGCTTATGTTGTTTCCTTGCAGATCTCTGTAAATAAATAAAAAAGGTATTTAAAATCACATATTGAAACGGATCAGAGATTTTCTCATATAAATAATTAAATAAGGGTGACTATCATTTTGAAATTGTACAAATCGAATAAAAAATACATAATTTTCAAATTTTTTTCATCGAACCTTCTACTTTCAATATATTTGACTAGCATTCAATCCGTTGAATATATCAACCCGTAAAAATTATGAACGCAGTTTTGGAGCGTTACATGGACACAGATACACACACATATATAGTTAGATATCACTCATGTAAATATCTAAACTGTGGCTAAACTCAACCTCAAGATTAAACATAGAATCAAAATCTTACACTCGTACCACAAAACCGAATCGACTAATCTCCGCCTACGTTCGAAATTAATTAATTATCTGTTTGTGTCCTTATGTAGAAGGATGTTGGTCACCCTGTCGGTCCAGTGGCGTACATAAATAATAAATTGAAAGCGTCGACAGGTTCTCGGGAGGCGATTAAGAGGATAGAATCCAAAACGTGACGTTACGGCCAAAGAGAGGATTTGTAGCCTTGTTTGTCAAACTGTGGGGCGCGCCAATAAAAACGGGGGGTGCGCAAATCCGGATATCCGGAAAATGCTCTCGTCATAGAATTAAATCTCGCTTATATTTTTGAGAAATGATCTTTATTGTTGTAGTATAGGATGAGTAAATAGAAATTATTGAAAATATATGACGACTGAAAAGGCCAAAGGGTATAAGTGACTTAATCATGTACCTATATGTATTAAGAGGAGGTCGAGTAACTTGATGATATATCGAGGTACACGTTCCGAATTCGTTTATATCCTTTTGTCGCCAAATATATGAACGTACATAGAAGTGATTTCTGTACATTATTTCGGCGAAAATGTCGCTTGTACCCCTTGGCCTTTCAGTCGTAATATGTAAATAAGTAGCTTTCAATTCGTTAAGTATCAATACTAAATTGTTTTAGAGGTGTTTAATTATTACATTGATGTGAAGAATTCTGAACACTTTCGATGAATGTCGAATTTTTTTCTGTGAAATTTTAATCAATTTCTTTAAAATTAGACTAAATGAAAATATTACTTGATATAGATTATCGTCAGAGTGTATAAAATTAAAAATTACTGAATAAATCTTGTTTTTATATATTGCTTGGATTCTACTATACGTAAAATTTTCAATAAAATATTACTTTTAAACACTTCGATGACTGTTGCAAAATAATACCTTTCGAGTGATGTTTTCATTCATCAATTTTTTCCACGAAAATCAATCCAAATGTTAATATAAAATGCAATATTAAAAACAATGTTTGATCATGAAATAAATTATAAATACATTCATAACAACTTTTGTGAAAAAAAGCAACATTTCTCAAATCCGAAAAGAAAAATGTCCAGAATTCCTCACAGCACTGTATGCTAACAGAATAAGATTCAATTTATTATGCATTTTTCGATTAACCGTCGATGACCTTATTCATATTTGTGAATCGAATTATTATTTCAGCCAACGTATGACAGGCGTTTTATTTTTTCAGCGTCATGTCAATTTTCATCTGTCGTCATTCAAATTAGTCAGATGTCCAGTTTTAATTTATCGAATGTCTAGAATAGTAGGGCATGAGTTTATTTGTTTGTTTTGAAAAACTGAAAGAGTTTTGTACGAAATTTCAAAATTCCTTCAAAATGTCATATTTGATATTGAAGAATGTTTTTTTTTCTAGAAATATGAAATAAATTGAATACAACTGAAATGTGATTATTTTTAGAAATCAAATATAAAAACCGGACAAAAAAATATAATAGAGACAAGACACGTTGACCTAATTACAATAACGTATCATTTCTAGGAAAATCATAACGTGATAACTAAATTAGTAGGATCCATTAACTAACAATGGATATTACACAAAAAAATACACTGATATTACAAAAGGCACATTACACTTAAGCGACTCATACACGTGCCGACTATTATACCGAAAACATTTAATGGGCCAAATGACACATTCATTACCATGTTTGCCTAAATCTAATATATTTTTGAAATAAATATCTAAATTATTTAAACTTACTCATCCATTCATATTTTATCTACATATACATATACTGTTGAAATTATTTTATATGGTCAAAATTTCACTAGAATTAAGTGAAAAATCAATGAAATTATAAATTCACTGTAAAGTAAACATAGTCCACTCCAAAATTAACGAAACTTATTTTTTTTACGATTTGCACAATAGAAATAATTAAATATTTTGTTAAATTGGTTCTAAAAGACATCTGGGAGAAAGCTTTTAGTGATAACTTTTGTGTCTGGAAGAATAACTTCCTGGAGTTTATGAATTCAAGAGGATATTGTTTCAAAGATTTCAGATTAATTTCAAAAATTTTTATGAGATATTCTTTAAAGGACTTGCTTTTATTAATTTTGAAATAGACCTGAACGAAAAATCTTTTCTGACCGCAAAACGAATCTGACCCAAGAGTCACAGTGGATAACGTCAAGCGATTGACTTTTTCAGAGTCCACCAGAGACCTTAATGGATCCTGGACGAGGGATAGATCCACTCCGAAGGAAAATGCGGTTGATCCTCGTGAGAAATTTTCCAAATGTCTTCCTCTCCCCTAATCCAAGATGTGGCCGCGGGGCCACTTAGAGACCCAACAAGATGGCCGCGTTATTTTTACGTTCACATCTAGAAAAAGAGGCATTAAGCATCATGGGGGAAAGAATTGTATCGCAGGAGGGGAAATAATGAATCGATTATGTCTGCTGAGTGCGAGGAAAATTTGCATAATCTCGGAGATTTTAAATATTAGGCAGAACGAAATGTTTTGACGTATATAATTAACACATTTATCAAAGGAGAGTGAGAGAAAATGTCTCCAAAAGAGACTATTTAGCAAGAGACATAATAGAAAGCAATTGGGTACTATAAAATAGCTGTCAAAACATATTGATATACCAAATATTTTAAAAGATCAATTGAAAATGAAAGTTTTTATTAATGCAGTATGCAGATGGCCGTGTTATTTTTATTTATGAAAGCATGAATCAAGTGATATTTCGAAAATAGTATAGTGAATCGATTCGACGCACTCTATGACTAACTCCCAAATAGCCATAATGAAACGGGATGAGAATAAATCGGACGATGGCTGGATGGAAGATAGAGATTATAAGTGGTCCGAAGCGGCCACTTCCTGGACTTCTTCATGTTCACTTCTTCGAGCCAAGTCTGGTGGAATACTTTATTGTATATTCGGTGATGGATGCATTCGTGTAAAATGAGTTGTGACTGTTTCAGAACGACTTTTGATTGTCGAGCGTGTATGGGTTTGGTAGAACTTCATTGGTGAGTGTAGAGCTTATTGTTAGTTAGTTTGAACTAGTTATATGTAGTATATAGCTTAAATATTATGATGAGACTTGAATTCGATATCAATTTTATGTAAAAATAAATATATTCATAAATAAAAATGATTTAATGAAGGTAATGAGAACATTCGATCTTTCTTTTTGAATTTTGCTTCTAATTTTATTTTAAAAAATTGAATTAAAAATAATGTCAATACACCTTAATGAAATACCGAGTATATCGACACATTTTTTTCAAATAAGATATTCCAAAAGGGAGTTAAAAGAGAGGATCAAGTGTCCTCACTTTACATATAAAACAATTATTTTTTACAACACAAAAAGCCAATTTTAGGCCAAAACATGCTAATTCAAGCAAACGTCATTATGACAGTTATCCTAACAGCACAAGATACGACCGTAATTTTTTCACCCCTAACAACAACCCACGTGTTCTAAGTATGTTTATTTGTCAGCGTCGCCGAACGACAATGGCGCGAAAACTGTGTGCGCCGCCATTACGTGCGAAAATTTAGACCTAGTCGAAAATGGCGACGAGGGCCGCCATTTCGGATAAACAACGCACATTTGCGTCCGGCACTTTCCCGGGAAAAATCCCGGGTTTATTTTTCCCGGCCCGTTTTGCACGTGAGCGGTGTTACAACGCGAATATAATATGCTGCGAAGCGGAGCAGATGTTTCGTTTTTCGTTTTTCTTTTTCCGTTTTTCTATTTTTTTTTTTACCCAACGGTGGGACAATTGCGCGGGAAAACGTGGGTTTTTCAATTTGAAAGTGTTTACAAAAAGTTTGCTCAAAGTAAGTACGAACGTATGAGTTTCGGTTGGATATTATTAACAGTGTGTTGTTTTAGTGAGATGAAAATTTTTGTGAATGTATATTTTCTGAAAAAAGTACAGTATGAGTTTGAATGAATAAATTGCTATATTATGAATGTCATAATTGAGAATTTGAATCTAAATGAATTTATATAAAATAAATAAAATGGACGCTTCAAAGGAAAAATGTCAAATTGAAATATTTCGTGAATGAATTTTCCACACAGAAATTTTATACAAAGGTGACACAAAGTGACATTTAATTATTAAATAACATAATACCTAGAACGAAATTATAAATTAGTTGTATAACTCACTTGAGCATTATTTTCATAATATGAGATTTGTATGCAATCATCCCGACATTAATGTAAAGCGCAATACATTAAAACTTCATTCAACACACATTTTCATGTTTATCTATTAAATTCCAGACATACAAATAAAAATATATTAATAATTAAGCATATGTATAAATTGTATTATTTTTTCACAGATATTAATCAAACCAATCAATTAAAATGAAAAAAGAATAGTTTGCCCTTTTAGTTTATGAAGCAGTTCAAAAATGGCGGCGACATTTCCCGCGCTGCGTGCACCTGACATTTTCCAATTAAAAAAGCGGCGGCAAAACAAGAAAAGCGATAATTTTTCACCGGCGACAATGGCCGTAATGTATCACGTTTATGGCGCTTTCGGCGCGACTGACATTTATTTCAAACGCGTCGATTTCCCTCGCGTTTTCCCGCCTTTTCATATTTCTGTTTCGAATTTTCCGCGGATGACGAAGGTTCCATTCGAGGGGGAAAATGGGGGGAAAAGTGGGTCCGTGTTGTGGGGAAATGTGTTTTTTGTGAGAGGGAAAAAGCGCGGGAAAAAAAGCCGGGAAGAAAAGCGCGGGAAAATGGATCCTAGGTGCGAGGATTCGTCCTTTCTTCGTTTCCAGCTCCAATTAATGCACAATAAAGGACTTACAATGCTCCGAAGGTTTCTATGGGTGGAAAATATTGTGTTTATTTATTTCGATGGGTTTTCTTTTTGGAGCTTCTTTGATTTTTCTCTTCGGCAATTGACGGGTTTTGAAAGGTTTACCTTTTTTCAATAGTGAGCGTAAAAAATGAAAGGTATTTTGGAATAATAAATACGAATAAATTTGATGCTTTTCGGTAAAAATTAGATTTTTTATAAAGATCAGTTATTTGTACATGAATTTTTGTACATTTGTACAATTTATTGATTTGAATTTAAATACTCAAATTTTCTGGTACGAGTAATAAAATTGTATTTTAGAATCAACTGTGATAGTAAATAAACCACATATCTAGGTTTCAATATGTAAATACATTATTTTTGGAAAAATAAGAACAATACGATGAGTACACTTGGGTTCAAAATGTTATATTTTCAAGCTATTGCATTTTTTTCTGTAAACTCACAATACCAGGATTACAAAACGTAATGTTTCCATTTGATTGATAAAGCCACCATTTCGATTATTCAAAAATGACCAACTAAAAATCATTTTGTTCATATCTGACTAACATAATATAACAAAGTGTCCTAAATTATACTCTAAATTACTAACACAGAAAAAAAAGACATTCGAATATCAAAAAATCCTCTTAGTGAAATTAATAAAAAGCTTCTAAAATAATATTTGACTTAGATAAGCTCTATTATAAATAACATCTATTATTACTCTAGTGTAATAATAGATCTTTTCATCCACAAAACTTCAACACATAACACAAACGGCTTTACGAAACATCAAAATTCGATATTCGACAAAAGCGTTTTCGGAAAAGCGAGATACGCAGAGAAACGGAAGCGAAACGCGTCACCGACCCCCAAAGAGGTTTCACAAATTCACATAGAAAAAGTGGCTTTACCTCTATATTATCTGTACTATCTGTGTGGCTTTTGTTGGCTCGATCTATGGGCGGCGATATTACGTTTTTATCGTAAACGTAAAAACGTCAATAATGTTGTGTGTGCGTTTTGACGGAATCAAAGCGCTCGTAACAATAAAAAATTCATCATTCCCGCATATCGATTGAATGGTGCAGTAGAACCTCGATTGTTCTGACTTAATGGGAATATTTTATGATTGGAAAGGACAAGGGGTATGAGTGATTTCGAGAAAAGAGCGTTCAAAGTTGAGTATGTACCTATGTGTGTTAGGAGGAGGTCGAGTGATTTGATGATGTATCTTGATACACGTTCTGAGTTCATTTATATCCTTTTGCCACTAAATATATGAGCGTTCATAGAATTATTCCTGCATATAATTTAATTTCGGCAAACATTTCACTAAAACCCTTTGGCCTTTTTAGTTGCGATTTGTAGTCTAAATAAAAAATCCAGGTAATTGAAAAAATAATTAACTATTGTACATTCCATACGAATAATTTTCAATTGTTTAGATTAGTGCATGATTTTAATTTTGTATTATTTTTCATTAATTAATGAATGATCCTAAAGGATTTTTCTTTAAAAGGATTTAAAAATCTTTGAAATGAAATAATCAAAATTTTGCAAGTATTATAGCTACATTTATTTAAATTTAATTTACTTTTGTATTTCATTATTTATGACAAAAATCGGAAAATTCTCATTTTTATTAAATTTTGAAATATACAGTTAATAGAAAATTCAGATAATCTAGATTCTACTGTATACCGATTCGAGTTTTACGTAAATAAGTATTTTTTCCGTTTCGGATGTGAGCTTTGTGTGCTTTGCTGATAAAGTATATAGTGTTTTGTATGCGTATTGCTTGATTTATGTAATTTCATGAATGGAATATCGAAAATATTTTATTGTTATGAAATATCGTATCAATAGATTCGTTTTATCGATAGTGTTTATATCGCTATTTTCATCTTATCTCGTACACGCAATAGTAAAATCATGATTTTGTTGAATTCATATCTAATTATGAAATTATAATTTTTGACAGTTATTGTATCAGCAGATAGATAAAAAACGGTAAATTTAGGATATTTTTAATGGATTATGAGTTAATCACATCTTACACTGAACGTCTCGTCTACACAATAAATGACGACCGAAAAGGCCAAGGGGTACAATTGACATTTTTGCCGAAATTGAGTTATGCACAGGAATCGCATTTATGCACGCTCATATATTTGGTGGCAAAAGGATATAAACGATTCGAAGCGTGTGCCTTAATATATCATCAAATAACTCGACTTCCTCCTAATAAATGTGGTCGACTTTGAACGCTATTTTCTCGAAGTCGCTTGTACCTCTTGGCCTTTTCAATCTTCAAATATTATATCTACATACATATAATACAATCGAAATACAAACAATCGACAAAGAATCAACCGCCACAAACACTGACCGCCAAAAAACCAAACCTCACTAAATTCAGCACCCCTTCCGTACTTCCATCCATTTCTCCTTCCGAACTTCCATTTTTTATCTCGTTGCGTATTCGGAAGGTGTTCGTATCTTCCGTATCGCGTTTCGAGCAGCGGTTCTCGAACTTTTTCAACGTTGTCTCCTACCTTTTCGAGGTTTTTATCCCTCCTCGTTCTAATAAATCGAGGCACAATGGCGGCTCGTTGGGAACGCGAAGCACACACGCCATGTTGGATGCATTCGCCTCGTTTTTCATACATTTCCGACGAATTAAATCCGAACTCCAAGAAAAGGAGCTTTCCTTTGATATATCATACTTTTGGGCTGTTTATTTTTCATTTTCGGTCTTATGATACACGAAAAATATATTTTGGCGCAGAAAATTAATTTAATTTAAATTTAATTAAAAAGCTTCACATTCACAAAAACACATTCACTTTTGATTCATAATTGATTTATTAAGTTTTTTTTTCATTTTAAGTATCGGAAATAAATAAAAAAAACTATTTAGATTAAGTTTTCTATCAATGTGTATTCAATTAATGGATACATCACATTGAATATTTATTATTAAAATATCACTTATTCGAGTAGTGAATAGTGAGATACTTTCTCTAGAGGCCAACAAGGAAGCGCTAATTATAAATGAGGACTGATTTTCACAAAGGGTACAAGTTATATCGATATTGAGTTAAGTACAGAAAATGGTTCTAAATATGATACAGAACCATTTTCTGTTCTGAACCAAGTTCAAGAAAAGCGTTTAATACATTCCTCGAAATTCCCAGTATTGAGAAACAGATTCTACTTATACTAAATCAATCGAAACTCACAATGAAAGCAATCAAAATTTATATATAAATATAATAAAAAAATAATTTCAAACTTTCCAAACAACCCTCACCAATTGCAAGGCCAATAGAAGACAATCCAACATGGAAACCTTCAATTTTTCCCCGTCTAAAGTGAGCCCCTCGCATCCATAGAGCCTGGAAACTCACCCCCACGAACTTGACGACCCCTGCTAGTCTCACACCTTCTATTTACACCCCTTCAGGGGTAATAAACGAGCGCTCGCGGTCCCCATCGGCCGCAGACTCTAATTAAAACGGGCAACAATGGATTTTTAATTTTGGTCGAATTCGCTTTCGAGTCCGAGGGTGTCCAATATGTCTTTATTTCAAATAATCATAAAAATATATTAATTAAGTGCAGAATTAATTATATGGGAGTTTATAAAAAATAGCTATATTTGATTATCTAACTATATAATAGCGCTAATTTATGTTTGTGAGAGAGAAAGAGTGTGTGTGTATGTGTGCGTCCATGTAACGCTCCTAAACTGCGTTCATACATTCAAAGGGTTGATTGCTAGTTATGGAATATTGTTCGAATTTATTTGAATACTGATCAGTGAAATGCAAGTTTTTTATTATCATTACTTTTCTTTTTATTTTGATGACAATTTATCATAGTGATTTATATACGAGTGCTTCAACACTATCGTGACACATCATTGATAAATTATATCATAATATCGTAGACATGACATTAAACATTGCAACACAGTGATCAAACTGTCACGTTACAATAACCATAATGACCATTATAAATATTATATTATTTAATACACAACAACTGTTATATATTGTTTGACAATAAAACCAATTTAACTTTGGAATAGTTTAAAATAGAAGTTGAAAACATTCATCACAGCGAAAATTCGAAAATATACCTACACTATTGTGAGGAATTGTGGAAACTTTTGATTTTGATAAATGTTTTTTTCGCATTTTTTTCACTGAATAGGTTTGTAGTTTGAAAAATGATGAAGTAAGGATCTTAATATTGCATTTAATACTGACATTTGGAATGATTTCTATGAAAAAATTCATTTAAATGAAAATATATTTCGAAAAAATATTTTTTGGGACGTATAGTATTATTTTTACAAACTATGTTTCGAAAAATTTGAAGCTTAGAATTAACAACGAAATATTATTTTAATACACTTTGTCATAATAACTTCTTCCGAGTAATAATTTCGTTTATTAGAATTTTTCTTAAATTTATTATGAAAAGTGTCCAGAATAAAAATCAACAGCGTGATAATATTAGGTGGGCCAGATATAATTCTAGCGATAATATTTCGAACCTGAAAGCGTTTTCCATTAATCATTCGAATTCGCTGAAGATATTCGAATAACTGCGAATCTACTCAGCGTTTCTTCGGACGTGTCCAATTAACCGGAGTGGAACGTCTTTCCCGGAATCCAACACGACCGTGTAAATTCGGACCAGAAACTTCAAATTACATTCGCAAATAAATATGAACCGTTCTCTGCTTCATCTACAAGAAATAAGATGTGTTTTCGAATTTTATTAGAAAGTTTAACGAAGAAAATCGCATTGTAATCTGATGAAAAAGAAGCTGTGTTAAAAAATATCTATTCATTGCAGTGTTTAAATATTCACTCATATACCTACTGAACATTTATAAATGACGATTGAATAGGCCAATTATACATATGACATTATTGCCGAAATTGATTCATGTGCTTTTATGTACGCTCATTTATTTGGTGGTAAAAAGATATAAACGAACTTGTACCGAGATACATTATCGAATCACTTGACCTCCTTCTAATACTTGCAGGTATATCCTCAATTTTATCGAAATCACTTGTACCCCTTTAGTATTTTCAGTCTATATTCAAATATTATTAAATAAAGAGTCATTTCAATAATTCAGAACGAATTCTTATCTCGAAAAGTGGATGTTGAAAAAGAAACTAGCGCAACAGTCGTTAATTGTGATAGACGTGCGATAGACGCGGCAAATTGACACTAATTCCCGGGGACACTGGGTAGATATTTACATATAATACGTGTCCGAGAAATAAATCCAAGTGTCCAGTCCACTAACTGTCCCGGATGTCCTCCGGTATTGGTAGTTTCCGGGAAAGTTCTGGAAGGTGTCCAGATCGCGTTGACAGACGTCGTTAGTGCGCCAAAACGACACATTCTATATTTGATTCCCCCCTCAATTCCATACGAATGTATACAGGGTGGGTCAGAAATCACAATTTCCATTTTTTTAATATAAAATATATACTTAACTTATCGATGGTGAGCTAATGACTTTGAAGATACGTAGTGCAAATATAGACGTTAAATAGTTGTGAAGAACGAAAACATTTTTTAGTAAACGCAGGTCAAATTTTAGTATACACTATGAGCCAGTCTTTTCACCTCTGTTTTGAAAATAAAACGATTTTAAGCAACTCTGACTATGAGCTGTCAAAACAGCTACTGAAAGAGACAGACATATTACAGTTTTTACAACAATACATACATCAATCTCATTCCTAGAGTTTCCTAGAATAAAAGACCGGCCCTAAAAAAATAATGTTTTAAATAAAGTTTTCTTCATATGGTTTGTTCCACGTATAGTGATATTATTATTGTTATTTTTATCCCTTTGAAGATATCTCAAAATGCTTAATATAAAACATATTTTTTTTAGTACACCTAACAAATGTATCAAACTTCGACATGCAATAAAAAAAAATAGTGAAAGTTGCATTTTCGTTCTTCACAATTATTTCACATACATACTTACACTATATTTCTACAAATATTCATCGAAATTGATGATCAACTTTATGTGGCCATTCTTTGTTAGACTCTATCTAGAATCAATATTGATCATTAGTTAAACTCTTATAAAACCCAAATTGAAATATTGAACCTAAATATTTGCATTATTTAACACATTACTGTGAAAATCGTCTAAAGCAACAAATCATAACACGTCAACATATTTGCATCGAGCTAATACCAAAACCTCGCGTGTATCACATAAACTGACACCTGTCATTATTCAGTGGTGCCAATTACCAATCGAAAGTGTCAGCTCGAGTGCACAACTAGCGCCGCCGCCGGATGATGAACTGGGCGATTATTTTGATTCACGGCGGCAACCGCACGCGGTGAAATATCGACCGATTAAGCGGTCTTTTTTCCCCTTTTTAGGCATGGGGCATGGCCGTAAATCGGCGTTGAAAAAACGCGCCAAAATGTGATCGACGGTCAGGCGGGCCACCATTAATTATCGCGGAATGCGAGCCGCTTTGTCACGCTGCCAACGCAATAATTGAATCGAATCGAATCGGAAGAAATCTCCGCTCGTCACAGTGGCTATTGTTTGGTCGCAGCGCGCGATTAAAGACGGGTATGTTCACCGGATTGTAAATTATGATTTGTCATTTTAGATATACATATGTACACCCAACTCTCGTTTTACACGGTGGATAGGGACCAGCTAAAACCGTGTAAAAAAAGTGACATTTTTTATTTCGCGATATTCATTATATAGTTCAAACAAACCGTGTTAAAATAAATCGTGTAAAAAATTTTTTTTTTCATTTTTTCAAACCGTGTTATTTTGAAACCGTGTAAAAAAATCCGTGTAAAACGAGAGTTGGGTGTATTTTTATTCGTTTATATATTTTGAAAAGTACGGACATGGACGGTATGTAATACGTTACGGTCGACATTGCGAAGCGCGCGAAACGAGAAACGTCAACATTCGTAATAAAAATTCAATAGAAAACGCACGAACGCAAAGCGACAAATCGACACGGAAAATAAAATGGAATAAAATAAAAAAAGGAAGGAAAAGGAAGAAAAGGGAAGATCTTCGCGAAAGGTTCTCGTTGGCAAGTGAAGGATAGTTTTCGCAAATGGAAATTTTCACCACTTTTCCATCTTCCGTGCGCTACTTTTTCACCGACTCTTCTCCCTTACCACTTTCTACTTTCACGATATAAATACATTGACTATTTTTTTTTTTTTTACAAAATAAAGTACATTAAATAATTTCATAACATTTTAAACATCAAACCGAGAATTAAATTTACAAAATTAAGTACAATACAACGTTAGTTTTATAAAATAAAATAAATGGACGGTGCATTTAAACAAAATATTTTTTCTCAAGCATGGTGATTGTAGATACAAAGACGAATACTAAACTTAATTTAACATTTGATGAATTTTTTCATACATTTTTTCTAAGTTGGGAAATTTAAATATGCTATAATTTTAATAGGAAAATTCAGGTCGGGGGAGGGTTTAGTGCTCGGAACGAGAAAAGTTTAAAGCGAGAGTGACGAAGTCTCTTGAAGATCTCGAACAATTCAGCTGATGAGAGACGGATATGAAGGCGAAGCACGAAACTTCAGGCTTGAAATTTGATCCAATTTTTGGCGGGAATCTCTACGAAAGGGAGACGGGGACAATCCCCGGATCGTAATTCAGCATTTGCATAATTAAAATCGAGCCTTTGAAGCCTTCGTTTATCCCATACATAGTATAATGCGAAGGTATGCCATGTTAATATAATATCATAAGCGTACATATATTTCATTTTTACAAAATATTGCTTTTGAAATGATTTTCTTTCAATATTTGCCTATATTTATAAAGCACATCCAACTTAACAATTCGCTTCTGAAAATATTTATTTATCGATGTAGTAAGGGGAGGTTGGGGCTAAATGTTCCAAGGGCAAGTGGTTCTGAAGTTATTTTGTCACTCAATTATACATATAATCAGCTGACTATAGATGGAAAAACACCGTTTTGAGACGTCATAAGAAAAAAATAAACAACCATTCAATTCTTCGTATGCGAATGTGAACAAAAAAATGAGTTGCTTCTTTTTCATTCTTTTATGACGTCTCAGAACAATGTGTTTCCGCCTTAAAACTCATCAATAATAATCATTATATTATGTTGTATATTTGAAAAAAAAATCAATTTAATAAAATTATATTAAAAATGAAATATAGGCTATTTTTGAGCATTAAAAATTAAATTCAGAATGAAAAACTAATTCAATGGCGTCCCTGTTAAAGCATAAATACATTTGCTTTGAAATGAATCAGAATATTTTCCGTTTCGACAATGAGTAAATATTTGTGTATTGACTCTGAGAATAATAAATTAGTCGATGGAACGAAAACATATGAAAGTCGATTTGAATGAAAAGAAAAATATAGTGACTTGCACTGTTCGCCTTTTGAACTATCCATTTGCATATATTGCTCGTTTATTATACCGACTTTACGATTCAATATATCAAACGAGAAATGTGAAAGTCAGATATGAAAAGTGAACATTTTTGTATTTGGAAATTTCACAAATGCCATTTTCACATAGGGGAGGGTTAAGTTAACTAGTCATCGATTTTAATTAAAAAAAAAAGTTTTTTGTTAGTTAGTTAACAGGAATGTGTTTGTGACATTCCTATTTGAAATTTTCGTAGTTTTAAGAGTACAAAAGTATAAGTAAATGTAAGCATTATTTGCTCTACAATGACGTCTAAATGATAGCATACAAATCTTATTAAGGCTCGCACATAATATAATACTTTTATAACAGTCGATACTCAATGGACTATATGACGACTAAAAAGGGGTATAAGTGACATTTAACCAAAATTGAATTATACACTGAAATCACTTCTGTGTTCGATATATTTAGTGGCAAAAAGATATAAACGAACTTGGACTTCAGATCACTCGACCTCCTTCCACCAATACATGTAGGTACATTCTCGACGCTTTCATCGAAATCACTTGTACCCCTTGGCCTTATATAATAATATAATAATGCAACACGGAGAAAATTAATAAGCACTCGACCCTTATTGCCATACGACACGAGAACAAATCATCCCCCCTCATTATAAGGGCGCATCCACACGATGCTCGCACGGATGTTTTATTGAAATTCGATAATTTATCACCGACAAACACACGTACTCCTCAAAGGGGAATTCCTTCCCCCCCTAAAAAAAAAAACACCCCCATGAGAAAATATCGACCCCCACACTATCATATGTGATGTGAAAAGGAGGAGAAAGAGAGTTTCTTCTTAGACAGACAGACTGACAGAAAGACAGACACGTACCGGGAAAATGGGAGCTCGTGTTTTTCGCGGGGATTGAATGAAATTGCTGAAAATAAAAATGAAATTGGGGCTGAAGCGGGAGAAGTTTTTTTTTCCCTTTGAGCGAATATGGGTTTAAGCATAATTTTTCGTACGCGTTGATTTTTCATTATGCATGTTTGAAAAATTGTGCGTTTTTATCATTCGATTCATTTTATATACGAGTGTATGACGCGTTGAATATCAACGGATTTTCGTTATGAATGTAAATTGGATGTGTTTTTTGTTTTAACAGTAGTGTAAGTTCGCTTACTTTCTAATTGAGATACGGAAAAGCTTGCATTTGATTTTGTTTGAAAGTATTTTTATATTACACAAGATGATGTTTTCACATTTATTTAATATAATAGTTTAAAAGTTCATTTTGATTTGAAAAACTAAAAAAAAAATATTTTTATTTAATGATTTCAATAAACATATTGCAATGTTCTATTTCGAATCAAGATTTTTCAAATCATATCGCTCATTTTTAGGACCGGTCTTTTCACCTCTGGTTTGAAAATAAAACTTTAAACTGAACGCGGTCCTCTAACTACTAACTGTCAAAATCTGAGGAAAAGATATGGATGCATGTATTTTTGTATGAACTGTAGTATGTACATATATTTCTTTCAGGTCTGTTTTCAGCGTGCAGCTTAAATTCGTTTTATTCTCAAACCAGAGGTGAAAAGACCAGGTCTAAGTGATTTGAACTCTTTACCACAAATTAAAATGATAACATATAGATATTTCAAGTCGATATTTTTTTCAGCTTTGAAATATGTTAAAATAATCAACAGCATCGTGACCAAATAAAATTTTGTAACATATTTTTTTCGATGCATTGATTTAGACCACTGTTAAAATTATGAACACCTACAATTTTAAAGACTGGTAAGTACAATACAAACTCGTTTAATTACGACCGTAACCAAATGCAGAATTAATGAATTCTCATTGAAATCATTTTTTCAATGCAAAAATAATTTGAAATTCGGTCATATTTATGCGATATATTCATAGAAATGTCCGCAATTCACACAGAAGGGGTTGAAAAATTCCAGAGAGCGAATCACAAAAAAGGCGCGAATAAATACTCGGAATCCGGTGTAAAACGCCATTTAAACACCCCCCGAGTCGAAAATATGCGCGACCGCTTCGTTATCGACTTCCCGAGCTTTTTTTCCCCATTTTCTATTTTCAAATCCGACGTTTTTTCCCGCCTTTTCTGTGCGGACGGCGAATTTTCCGCGCGCCTCGCACTTTTCCGAGGAAAGGGCGCCAAATAAATATAAATAAAAAACGGCGAGAATAAACGTGTTTTATACACATACATATTTTTATATAGTGTATAGGGTGGCTCAATAAAGCTGTCCGACGCCGACAGTCTCTAACTCAATTTCGAATTTGGCGCGCTTTTCAAACACGCGCACGCGCTCTGGCGGGAAAATTGAAAAGTTTCAATGAAAGCCGGAAAAAAAAGTGTGAGCGGAAGTTTTTCAGGGCGAATTGAAACTTTTCAATTTTCTCGATACGTGTATTGTGAAAAGATGTGAATGTACAATTGAGAATTTTTCCTTTTCTGATGTTTCTCAAGATATATTTTAATATTTTTATTAAAATACTGATATTTTACTTCAAATTTGTCAATTTTAAAAAATAATTTAAGTCGATCATCTCTTTTTGAATCTAAAAACAGTTTTTTTATAAATCACATATTTGTGGATACGTAAAAAGGTACATTTATTTGAAAAAGAACGAAATCGAAGTGAATTCTGAAATTCAGATTTTCTCTATGAATTAATATTGATGAAACAATAATCGATCGAATTGCATATGACGACTGAAAAGGTCAAGGGGTGCATGTAACATTTTTGCCGAAATTGAGTTATGTACATGAATCGCTTCTATGTACACTCATATATTTGGTGGCAAAAGGATATAAACGAAATTGAAACGTGTGTTAAGATATATCATCAAAGCACTCGACCTTTTCCTAATATTATACATACATGTAGATCATGCTCAACTTTTCTCGATATCAACGTGATGTTCCTTGTACACATTAGTCTTTTTAGTCGTCAAATTATTCTACAAACTTTTTGACTCGTCTGTTAACATGATTGCGTTTTCGATTCATCTTATTAAAAATATTATACGTACATATAATAAAATATTGAATACCAACATAAAATTTCGCGAGTAAATTATTAATCAAATTAAACCAAATACGCTTCTGTACATTTAGATGTAAATTTTCCGAACAGCTACCTATTATTACAATTTCAAAAATAATATTCAAATCGCACGCCTCGTTCAAAGTTAAATCCGACAGGACCGAACGTTTTCATTAATGCCGAAAATAATTAAATCAATTGTTCGCCGGGCTTAATTCACTTTTTGGCGGGAACTTAGCCCGAAGTTGAATTCGATCATTTTTCATTAAATTCGAATCTGCCATTATGCAAATTCCGATTTCGACACGTGTAAATAACCAACACTACATCTATTATGACATACATATTGTATTATTATAAAATATTTACTAACTTTTGTAACTTGGCGTTGCTCGAGATTCTATGAACTTTAAGCTGATTGGGTTGTATGAGATTTTAATAAATAAAAAATATTTGTCCAAATATATATGTTAAGTTATGTTGTACCTAACTACTATGTGTAGTCAAATGATATGAATCCTGTTTTAAATATATATATTGTAAAATATAATGATGCAGAAATCTTCTAAAACGTGCTTACATTAACTATAGATAAAAAGTTTTCTGCATAAATTCAACCATTAAGAACTGGTATTTTCACCTCTGGTTCGAAAATAAAATGAATTTAAACTACACGTGGTTCTCTGATTACTAAATGTCATAATCTGGGGGAAAGAGATGAATGTATGTATTGTTATATGATCTATAGTATATCTGTCATTTTGATTTCATTTGGCTGATTTGACAGCTTATAGTTGGAGGAACTATGTGTAGTTTAAAATCAGAGGTAAAAAGACCAGCCCTTAGAAGTTTATAAACAACATATAGAAATAAATTCAATTTTATTTACATAAATCATTAAAAATACATCATCTTGTATACACGAGCAAACAACCCAAACTGAAATGATTACTATACAATAAAATTCGAAAACAAATTTGCGTGTGTCCCAAATTAGGGACCATCGATTACCCAGGACCTTCTCGTGTCCCAAACCTCCCCATGATCGATCCCATACGTGGAAAAAACACCAAGAAAAATATCCCCAGACGTCATAAATATTCATATGGAGGTGTTGAGCCCTGAAAAACTAGCCGGGTTCGCCTCCTCATACATTTTGTATGATGGTGGAAATTTGCATGGAAAATATGTACGGACCTGTGTTATCGTCTCCTGACATGTGCCGTTTGTGTTTGTCAAACACACACACATATTTGCCCATTGTGCTTTCGGAAGTAGGGTGACTTTTATTCCGTTCGAAGACTTTTCTCGAATCTTGCATTGGAAAAGTTGGGATTTTCCGAAAACTACAGGTGCGACTTTTGTATGGACTTTAAGGAGGTTCGGTGTTCGATGCATTATATGGAAAGTTTGGTTGTTTTGTGTGATGTGGTGTTATTGAAGTTTTTTTATATTAGTAGAGTTTGTATGGTGAAAGTAATAGTTTTTTGATGTACGTAATTGTGTGGAAATGCTCTTGGCAAATTGCACATATTATATTAAAAGATCACGCTAGATTAAATTGGGGTTTGTTCCAAAAATGAATCACAAATATGTTTAAAATGTAATGGAAAACTATCAAATGAAATATATTATTTTTCCAAATCATCGAAGAAGTTCATTGAAAAAATAAATAATCTTACATACCGAGTAATGTTTAAGGCAGCTGATAAATCAAAATTTAAATTCAAAATGAAAAGTTCAATATTACTCTATGTACTAATTTTTCAGTTAACTAACTTAAAAATTGGTTACTTTACTTATTCAGCTGCAATATTATATTTGCATTAAATTTGCACAAGTTCAAGAATACATAGAATAAACGAATTATAAACGCAAATCACAATTGGTCACCCTACGAATTTGACACATGCACATACAAAATACGCAGACTTATGCCAGTCGTTGGTTATTGATCTAAATTCTCGGTTGTCAAAAGCAGCCGAAGCCGGGGTCCATTTTTCAGGGTGACGTATGTACGTCTTCGAGGATGACCGGGCCGAATGTCCATTTGTTATGACCGCTTATTTACGCGCGGCCGCCATTTTTCACACGCCGAAATGGCTAGAGAAAACGGCCGTTGAAAAACGCAGTGAACTAATTTGACGTTTGTTTAGACGTTTTAGAGTATCGAGTGAGGATTCGGATTCAATAAGTGTCATAATGCCAGTTAGAATGAGCTCGGAACTGTCAGAATGTCGTTTGATATGGGAAGCAATTTTGTCTGGTTCAAATTTTTCCAATTGTTTAGGTTGGTATGCTTAGTTTTTTAAAGATCTATCAAATAGATATAATCTCTAAAGATTTATATTTTTATGAATATTCTTCTTTGTATTACATTATTCTTAAAATTTCAAGCGAATAAATAATTAAAGGCTAATTTACAAATAATTAATTAGCAAGATGAATTAATTGCAACTGTCAATTCTATACAATCTATGTGTAATATTGTAACTGACTGTTTATGATCGAAAAGCTGGATCTATAATATGTTAATCAAAGGTCAGTATTTCAATCTACAACAAGCAGTTTAATGATAAGTTAAGACAGTCAAATCTGGATATACTGATATAATTGACGTTAAACACTAAAAGGACGATTAAAATAGTGAAAAAATATAAATATTGAAAATTATTATCATCGTGTGATAGTTGATGAAATTCGTGTGCTATTAACTTGTGATAGAATAATGAGTTGATTGCATAAAATATGGTACAAGGAACAACCCGAAAAAAAGCTATTTTTAACTATGATGCTCATAATATTAAATAAAGTTAATATATAACGTAGTTAATTATAACCAATATACAGATTACATACTATTGTTATTTATAAAAATATACTAATGAATAGCAAAAATAAATCGAAAAAAAAATACGAGACAATTATAAATCTTTCCATACATCAACACATAAAATATATCCATCGCAAAATGAAACAGTCGAGTTCGCCGTTAATATCTCGTCTCGACACGTTATATTCGACGCGAAATAATAAGCTCGCTGAAAGATGAATTTTTCACCCTCGTCTTGTACACTGAAAAAATACATATAGACATACATGCGTACATACAGAGCGCATACCAAAAGATACGGCTGAAACTTTTCCTCGGCGCCGTAATAGAATTTTTCAAGGAACGGGGGCGCAGCACCCGATGGGGGCCATTAATTTTTGAGGATGGGGCTCCCCTCTCGTCTGCGAAGACGATGACGTTTATTGGGTTCCCTCGACTCGATTGGGTTAGGTGTTTGTTTTGGTTTCGCGTTTTTGGCGGGATTTTTTCAAATTTGAATCGGCGGGATTAATGAGGGAAGATTTGCGAATGTCTTCGTAGATTTTGGTGACGATTTGTAGGAATTTTGTTTTAAGATTGTGAGGAATGAAAATGTGACTATCAATAGTTTTTTAGTTGTCGCAGTTTGAAGTTTGATATGATTGTTAGGTGCGCTGATAAGGCAATGTTTCATATGAAGCGTTTTGGAATGTTTTTAAAATTATAAATTCAGTAATAATAATTTCGCTTTCCGTTGAAGAAACCATGTAAAATACTTCAATTCATACATTGGTGAAAAGAATGAGTTATACGTAGTTTAAATGCAGTTTACGATATGTAACTGAAAAGGCAAAGACTTCGAGAAAAGCGCGCTCAAAGTTGAGCATGTACCTACTTGTATTAGGAGTTCGAATGATTTGATGATATATGTATCTCGATACAAATTCCAAGTTCGTTTATATCCTTATGCCACCAAATATTTGAAGCGATTTCTGTACATAACTCAATTTCAGCAAAAATATCACTTGTTCCCCTTGGCTTTTTCAGTCGTCATATGTATTATAAAATATTTCGAAAAATTTATAGACAATTAAAGAAAATTTTCCTGATGATTTAGTAAATAAATCCATGGAAAATACTATACAAAAATAAATCTGTTTAACGAATATATTTTTTCACGACGAAATATTTTATAAAATGGATCCTTTTAAATTGAAAATGTATCGTGAAAAGGATCGTAGAACACAACAATATTTTTTCAGTGCTAATTACCGAAAAGCTTTTACCGGAAATATCGTAAAATTGCTGAATAATTAACGGCGTGGCCCTCACGCCACTCTGATGAAGAAATATACCTAAGCGCACATGTTGCGGCCATGTCCGAAATTGGACATAATGGCCGAATAGATGAAAGATAAACATTCTACCACAAAAACGAATTACATATATACCTACACATATGTATTTATAAATACAGACGAATCCGAAAAAAAAACAATGTTTGAATTTAGATTAAAATATAATCTTATTAAACCTCATATTTGAATCGTTCAGTGCTTTAAATGATTACTTTTCACTTCTGGTTTGAAAATAAATCAATTTTACGTTCCTCCAACTATGAGCTGTCATAAAAGTCGCTAAAAAAGACAGACATACTACAGTTCGTACAAAAATACATACATCCATCTCTTTCCCCGTTAGTAGTTGGAAGGTTGGGTGTAGTTTAAAATCGTTTTATTTTCAAACCAGAGGTGAAAAGACCGGCCTTTAAATGTCAAATCAATTGGTATGGTCATAACTTTTTACGTGTAATATCTTCATATTGATCAATAAAAAAATAATGCTAATGGGAACATACGAGTATGCATATTATATGTATATATTGACTGACAAAATTTAAGGTTAGGATTGGGTATTTTATACATTTTTAAATTGTGAATGAATATTATACCACCTTATACATACGTATAAGCTTAAATATACACCGTTTTATATTTAAATAAATAATAAATAAATAACGCGTAATAAATCACTGCGGTAATAGGGCTTTTGAATTGAAAGGCTTTCGAAACCCGAATTTCCTGTTCCGCTACACAAAACGCCACTAACCCATCTTTTATGTTATCGAAAATCACCATCGGATCGTGCCTGAGTTTCGAAAAATTCATATTGAATTATTCCAGAGTGCTTCGGAAACGGAAAACGACCAGTTTTCGAGGTTATGTAACCATAACCTTAAAAATTTCCATGTATGTTGTGTGCAGCATCTGTCAAATGCGTGTGATGAATGATGAACGTTGGTTTTTTTTTACTATAAAAAAAGTATGATTAATGAGATTTTATGTTAATTATAAAGTAATTAGGTATGGGCGAGTTTTAAGATCGGCTATATACTCGTATGTCTGCATATTATTATATTAATTGTGTGATTGTGTATTGTAAATGATCTATCTGCAGTATTGTGAGGAATTCTGGACATTTTCTCTAATGAGTTTAATTGTGAAATTTGTACTAAATGGATTTATAGTTCGTTTTATAATTTAATTAGTGATCATAACGTTTCTTAATATTGCATTTGGCACTAATATTTGGAATGATTTTCATGGAAAATATTGATTAAACGAAAGTATTACTCGGAAGAGATTCTTATGCAACGGTTTCTGGATTGTATAAAATTATAATTTTATTGTAAAATCAATGTTTTGGAGAATCAAAGCATGCACAAAAATAAATGTTATCCAATAAAATATTAATTTTATACATCCTAAAATATCTACAGGTACTACCAGATACCTACTACCAGAAGTAATTCATTATTGACATTCAACGAGCAATATATGTCATATAATACAAACACACAATAAAAAATCTTTTCGAATAGAAAAAAAAATTGTATTATAAAACACAAAATTCCGATACAATGCCATTTGATAAACCAACAATTGATTCAATCGAAGCTCGGAAAAACCTCACAATAACTCGAGAATTTTCCTCGCGGTCACCTTTTGAAATTCTTTCCGAGGAAAACGTTCTTTATACACAATTTTCCTTTGAAAACTCACACCGAAAACATCGAACAATATATTACGACTGAAAAGACCAAGGGGTACAAGTGACATTTTTACCGAAATTGAGTTATGTACAGGAATCACTTCTATCTACGCTCATTTATTTGGTGGCAAAAGGATACAAACTAACTTAAAATTTGTACCGAGATATATCATCTAATAATTTGACCTCCTCCTAATACATGTTCAACTTTGAGCGAGCTTTTCTCGAAATCACTACGAAGTCACTTTTACCCCTTGGTCTTTTCAGTCGTCATATAAAACGTATAAATATAGAATAATACGTGTATTTATATTCCGGTGTGTATGTGCAACATTCAATTTTCGTCGCGGCCTCCATTGAGCTTTTATTCCGTATGAATGAGCCTGAAACTGCTCAATTCCATTGTTGTATAGAAAATGAAATATACAACTAGGCGAAAGTCGGTCTTTACTTACGAAAATTAAATTTATGCGACGCCAGTGTTGCCACCCGAAGGAAAATGGAAAAAATAACAGAATATGGCGGGAAAACTTATTCGTGGCTGCGGTGCATTCGTTATACACCGGTCAGATATCGAACAATGGACTTTGTATGGAAAATGTTGTGGAAATTGGTAATATTTCAATTTGAAGTTTTCATGGAAAAATATTTTTGCATTTTTATGACATGGCTCATTGAATATCAACATTCTTTTGTATACAGTCCATTATTATTTTCATTGAATGCAATTGTCCATATAACAATGTAAATATCAGCGCATTTATCTTAAAACATTACAGATTAGTGCTTTAGTAATTGAAAAATTAGGAACGTTTTATTATTAAAATACTATAGGTAGGCGAATTAATGTAGTTTTATAGTGAATTTAGTCATGGGTTTAATAAGTGCGCATTATATTTCATTTTCATATTCTTCAGTGTAAATATATTTTTTAATAGAAATTAAATGGCATGTAATTAAAAATAAAGCGGTCTTTTTACATTGAAGTAAATAGAGTTTCAGTTTAGTGGCGTTCAGAATTAAAATGTAAGTACAAGGATTTATTTTAACTGCATCTTACAAAGGATTAGTGTGCTTACGTTTTAAATTGTATGAATGAATCTTGAGATTTTTCTCATTTTATTAAAATTATATAAACGACCATAGATTTAAAAAATACTAATCTTGAAAATAAATTCATTACTTACATTAAATATAAACACAAAACATTAAATAAGATCACAAATTAACACAATATGGACGAATCCCTAATATTTTTGATCGTACTAATAGAACATCCCACATTTAAAGCCGGTCTTTTCACCTCTGGTTTGAGAATAAAACGAATTTAAACTACACATGGTACTCGAACTACCAACATACATACATAGTACATATGTCTGTATTTTCAGCGGCCGATTTGACAGCTCATAGTTGGAGGGAGCGCGTGTAGTTTAAATTCGTTTTATTCTCAAACCAGAGGAGAAAAGACCGGCCGTCAGTGTTAATAATTTGTGCATCATTTCAATACAAACAGTAATCCAAATGTAAAATTAAACATTTTTATTAGTATTTTTTAATTCTGCAATAATCCAGGCATCAAAGAAATATTATAAAAGGCAAAATTCGACGAGGTCGGTGCACATTGGTAGCAACAAAATGGTCTGATATTAGAGAGGCCCCTGTTCGCGATAGGCGAGTGTCTTTTAACGAGAACAAATGGCTCCTGAGGGACGCTCACCTTTTATTGACGCTTCGGTTTGCCTGCTGCAGGAGCACAACACTGGATCGATACCAGCCTGCAAGGGATAACGTTATCATTATTATATCCCCTTTTCGGCACCCTCCAGCCAACTTCACACCTGAGCCGAACCTCGAAATGCATTTTTAGTCGATCAGAACCAGCTACTTTCATTGAAAATATCTCTCAAATTGATCTGACTCCAATAAAACTATGAGTATGTAGTTCACACACAAATTAAATCTCATTAATCACATTGTAGGGACCAAACTAATATCAAAACCAAAAGACAAAGACAGACTTATATGCATATGCAAGTAAGATAGCTATAATAGTCATAGTTATAGAATTGTCTTTGTTTCTTGGTTTTGGTTTTGGTTTTGATCACTTTAGTGTGAATAAACTATAAAGAAGATGCGAAATCAGTAAATTCCTAATGTATTGTATGTGCTTTTACATCGAATTTTTAGTAGATTAGTTTAGATTGTAGATTATAGATTTAGTTTCTAGCGACTATTATTATCTGTTTACATATGAGCCAAAATTTAAGTACATGTCTAGTTGATCAGAGTCAGATACGACCGTAGAAAATACAATTAATTTAATATGATTTTAATTAGTAATATCTGTTTTAAAAAGTCAATATTTCAATAGTCTGGGTAAACTACTTATACATAGTTTGACGTTTTGTTCCTTATAGAATCTGGCAAATGATATCACTAATCAACAATTGAAATTCCAATAAACTTCTGAATTTGAAATTACAATAAATTGTTTTTACACCCAAAATATTCTCCGGATATAGCTCCTAGTTTCTATCATCTTTTTGAAAATCTAAAGATAATGTTTTAAGTGAAGAAAATATGTACCAAAAACTGAGTAATTTCCAAAATCAATTGATTGATTTACAGTACTAGGTGAACATACTATTGTTTTTTTTAATAAATCGTTAATTTTGGTTGTATTAAATTCGTCGTTTGGCCCAATTGTGAACAAGGCTTTATGTTAGGGAGGAGATGTTACGTTCCGACAGGATATACTATTTCCAGTGCCTCCCAATCTCCCCATTTGCCCGCAGGAACCTTTTTAGGTCCTGTCTGCTGGACGATCGATCTTTCTGGAAGAATTCGTTTCGTTAATTCAATTTTTTTCAGGATTCAAATAGGCTTGACGTTTCAGGATCGATTGACTTGTTTGGAGTAGACGTCTTTTTTTCCATCGGGTTGTTTGAGCTGATCTCGTTTTCAGTTGATTATGTTTGGATTAGCTTGATTATTTATCGATTAGGTCGATGTGGTTCCCAATTTGAATTATTAACCGAGTGTATTATGATTTACAAACGTGATAAGGTTAGATTATGATAAGCGCAAAGTTACTTTCGAAAATGTGCATAGACTTCTTCATACGTGAATACAATATTGTTGAAAATTTTAGACACTTGAATAAATTTTCCGCAAAATTTTCACTAAAATGGTTTATAGTTACTTAAATGATTTGATAACTAATCAAATACGGTTCTTAATATTGCATTTGATACCGAAATTTGATATAATTTCTATGGAAAAATCAGATCAAATTCAATTAAACGAAAACATTACTAATCGTAAGAAGAGGTTACTTTCGGAGTGTATAAAAATGAAAATATTCCATGAAAATCATTCTAAATGTTTGTCCGAAATTCAATATTTCAATCACTCTTTAAATTAAAAAAAAAACCATAAGCCCATTTATCACAAATTTTTGATAAAAAATTTTCAAATTTAAAAAAAGTGTCCAGAATTCCTCATTACACTATACATAAATAATCCACCTAATGTTTAAGCTACTACATTTTATAGTCCAGCTTCTAGAAAAATTCTTCAAGTATCCTCAAAATCAACCCACGCACATCCATTCATCAGGTTAACCCATCGACGATTGATTAATATCTTTATAATTTGACGTCGGTCCATGGCCGGTAATCAGCGTGGCCCTGCGGCCAACTCGATCTCAACACACACAATCGCGGCCAGTGTCCACTTTTTTTGCCTTCGGTAACGACTCTGTATTTTTTTTTTGTTTTTTAAATCTTTTTTATTCTGGTTTTTAGTGCCCTTTTTTTCCGTTCGGAATCTTTAATAACATCATTAGTGTGGCACGTTTTACGTTGGCGAGCGTGACGCGATCGTGAGTGTTTTGGCCAAATGTATCAAAGTTGTCTTGTTAGTGAATCGAATTCGTTTAAATTTTGTCTATTATCCAAATGAACTATTAGCTTCAAACTCGTATAGATTTATTAACCACGATTTAATTGATTCAATTGTGATTGTGATTGATTATGAAGCTTAAAATTTAAAAACGATTTTGGGCTGTGGTATTTTTATTGTGTTTTAATTTTATGAATGTGCTTTCAAATGATGAATGAATTACGAATGAACAAAACTATTTAAGATGTCTTTAAATGAATATGGTTTAATAAGTATCAATGGAAAGAAAAGCGATTGTAAATTCGAATAGTACTTGGATCATGAGTTTAGTTTTAAGATAGATTTGAATGCATAAATCATATTCTTATCACATTCACAGAATAGTGTTATTATAAATATATGAGTATCAAATATAAAATGCCTTTAATCTGTCTATAATCATTATTTTTTTTATATTGAGATAGCAAAATTCATAAAAAACTATGAACGAGTGTCGCTTGAGCTTTGATTCACTCTACAAATCTACACTTCTGTTGTGAATATTGCATACAATAAGCGCAGATAATACGCGTTATTTCTCAACAGCATAATTATGTATTATACTGTCGTTTCGTGTATAAAATAGACTCCACTGTACTATAAAAACTAACCTAAACCATATCCACACTACAAAACCATTCGAAACGAATCACTCCGCAAAAGACCCGACTCACTGTCCATAAACAACCCCACTTTCACAGCGGATCGAAACTCGAAACACCCTGTATTTCAGTGCACACATTTCCATTTCGATTTTTCGAAAAAAGCGCGCGAAAAAGCGCAGGTAAACACGGCCGCGTTATTTTCGACGAAGAGCGTCGGCAATTTCGGGCAGATCAAGTCGTAAAGTTCGACGAACGCGTCTACTTTATGTTTGTGGCCAAAAAAAAAAAAAAATCGCACGCAGGTTGGCAGGCCTGGCGGAAATTAGATGGTTATGCGTTTTGGCGGGCTTTTTTATATTCGACGTTTTGTGGGGGTTTTTCGCGAGGCGATGCTTTTCGAGTTTATGATGATTGTAATATTGGGATAACATATACGAATGATGGATCAATTCTTATTTATGATTTTTTTTCAGGTTCGATTCATATTTTATATTAAATATCATTAATATTTTTTTATAATTATTATTATTGCGATTTATTTTAGAACTCAGCTGAAAGTTGAATTCGGTAATGAAAAAAATCAGAGGATCACACCCAAATTAATTTGAAAAGGAACCCAATCCGCAGGTCATTTGTAGTTTTTGTATGAAAAATTGCCTTATAAATATTTTTCATTTACATATTTTCTGCATAGGAGTATATTTTATGAGAATTCAATCAAAATAATATCATAATTTTTATATGGAGTATGAGTAGAGTATATTGCAAGAAATATCGCATCTCTACTATCTAGGACTCCAGAAAATCCATCACTTTTCTTTCATCTCTAGAACAAAAAAGGCAATAAGTTGCCTGTAAAAATGCAAGGGTAAATTAATATTTCCTAATGAATATTTAATTTCTCGCTATAAATATTAGCACTAGAACATGAAAGCAATAATATCTAATCAGACAAACGATTTGTGTATCCCCAACAATAGATCTATGAACGTCTGACCAGAGTCTAGCCAGTTTCTAATTGGCCGAACTAAAAGCGTGCCCCCTCGCAAACCATCGCGACAATGCACATGCGAACAACGAGCACGTCCGTCTTTTTGTCGTCGAAAAGGGAAAAAGCGCGGGAAAAAGTTTCGGAGCACAAACGGAGCATAATGCGGGCATTGTCGCTGGGCGCACGTACCAACCCTTTGCGGCCGTAAAGCGTGCGCCTTTTATACGACATACTCGGCATAAAAATTTACTCCGTGCCTTATATTTTATGAAACCGTCGAATATTATGTCCGAAGCGAACGTGATCCTTTCTGCCGGCTTGTTTTTCCATTTTTTTTTCCTACTTCAGTGTATTGTGGTGAAGTACAGCAAGATGCGTGAAAATATGGTGCGTTTCTATTTTTGTATTTTTTAAAAATGTTATTTTGTCTTTTCACTTTTGGTTTGAGAATAAAACGGTTTTAATCTACACTTTTAAACAACTGTCAAAATATGGGAGAAGAGATAGATGTATGTATTTTCGTACTAACTTTAGTATGTCTCTTTCAGTGGCTGTTTTGATAGCTCATGTTTGAAAAGAGCGCGTGTAGTTTAAATTCGTTTTATTCTCAAATCAGAGGTGAAAATATCGACCCTTAGAGATTATTAAATTTTAATATCTCAAGGACATGCTCCGTAATTGCAATGGTTGTATAACATGATTCATTTTTTTTCTCAATGGTTGAAATGCAACTTCTGGTTGGCTTTTGAAAGTGTCATTAAAATCGATTAATCAAATAAAAGAAAAACCGTCCATTCTTAAATTCTATGAAGAATTAAAAACCATAATATTCAAAATGTTGAGCGTGGTCGAGTGCAAAAGGTTAATCTACCTACTTCAGATTAACTTATCGATTATTTTTATTACCTAATTATCTATGTTATTTTCATACAGTTAATCTTCAAATTTTTCCCAAATAAATAAAAAAAAAACTTCAAACAACCAGTATTCAAATCAATATAAATCAGTTCAAAATATTATATGATTAGTATAAAACACCTATTTTGTCAGTATAAAATTATAAACAGACTAATTTTCGAAATTTGAGTCGTTTTATAAATCGAAAATTACATCTGTATATAAAACCGAAAATATTACTCACAAACTATTTTCATATCAGCGTTGTTAAGTAATGAAAAGTACATACCTGAAACAAGAAAAAAGCAAGATTAGTATAAATACAACATAATTTTTCATAATAAAAAAAAGAAAGTCACTTTTTTTGCAGCACTCTGTACGCACGCACAATATAGAGCCATTCGCTTTTCCTAACCTAACCTTATCTCGTAACCTATTAGCGTTGTCGTATCGATGGATGTCAGAAAAAGTGAACGCCTTTTTTCCCGCCACATTTTTTTTTTGTAGAGTTGGCTCTCCTGCGTCGTAAAAAAGCGCTATTTTGATGCATAACAATGACTATTCAAATTTCGCGGCTTCGGTTAGGCGCCGAGGTTGTTATGGCCAATTTGTTGTCGTGTATAAGATTACATCGACGCCTTTGCATAATGAAGAAAAAATCGTTTAAATTTGGCGCGCTTTTTTGAGTCTTTTTACGCGTTCAAATTGAGACGTTTCACGCCGAATTTGCTTTGAAATTATTTTATGGTGAAACGGTTTTTTTTTTAAAAGGTTTAGCACTTCTGAGGTAGTGTAATAAATTTATGGTTGTAACACATTTTAGTGGTTACGTAGGAATTTTGAGGTTGTATTGTTTTGGAATTTATGAGGCTTTTAGGTAAATTGTGATGCGTCTAAAAATTTATATTAAACGTGTATGGATATTATTTTATTTTTAATATGACAAAATATCTAATATTAAAATTTTCAATAATATACTTTACATTTCGTTTTGATTTGTATAAAAAAGCAATTTTAAAATGCCATTATGAAAAACAGTCATCATATGAACTTTAAAATTTGTATAAAATCTGCCATTTAATGATTCGTTCTAATCAAGAACTGCACACGAAAATTTTGAATAATTTCACGATAATAATGAAAATTCACATAAAAACATATCCTAAACAAACAAATAATCGCTTAAATCCAGCGATTAAAATTCATTAGGCTCCAAACATAATTTAAATTTTACTCAATATCGAAAATTTCTGTATAATCAATTATTTAAGCCTTAAAACCGTTTATTACATTAGAGGAAAAGCAACATGTATGGACCATGAACTTTAAACGTACATACTTTCAAATTAAGATCACCTATTAATTTTAGACAAACTCAATACATATTTGTAATTGATTTATGGCTTAAATCAAAACCATAGAATTTATACAAAATAAACAGGTGTTCATAAGTTCAATGTGGTCAGTTTTGTATTTACAGTCCATATTTGTTACTTTCCACTATATTTATGCAAAAAATTACTTTGATCTGTTGAAATGGTTTCATCTAGACATAAAAGTGACAATTATTGTTTTCATAGTGCAAGTGAAAAAAAAATCAAATTAATTATTCGCGTGTGTTCGATTCGAAAGCGCGCGAAAATTCAAACTGATGCAAAATGCAAATTTAACGGGCGTTTAAATGGCGGCCATTCGAAATTATTTAAACGCAAGTGCGCCAATAAAATGTACGCGAACATTTTTTACGGTCTGGCTTATAAACGTGACGCAAAGCGAAAACACAGTGTTGTAAAGGCGAATTTAATGCGATAATAAAATGCGAAAAGTGTATTAAAACCTCGCAAGAGGATGGACCGACTTTTACAGATATATCTTCTACAATTTTATTTCCATTTTTTGAACGAGTTTTATGCGGTGATTTCAATTTCTCCAAGTGCTACACGTGATTAGATAATTTTTGCAAATTTTTCCTTCAACAGATTCCTCATTGAAACCCTTACTTTCATATGAGCTGCTCAGTGCATATAATGAGTAATTATATTTTTTAAAATAAATAAGCTTTAGGTATAGTCAAAATGACTATAAATGAAAATAACGTAATGAACGATTCATATGGAGTAATTCTGGTATAGATGGCCATATGGTAGACGATGGTTAGTGGTCATTCTCTTCCAAAAATTGGCAATAATTATTATTTTTTGTGATCAAGTGGATGCTTAGTGATCAAAGGTCATTCAATAATAACAAAAAAATAATAATTTTGGAATAAAATAGCAGATGACCATCGTTTCTTATATGGCCATCTTTACCGGAATTGCTCTACAGTTAATTGTAAGTAGTAAATTTTCTCGAGTCTATGTTGAAACAATATTTTAAGCAGAATTGATGTCTTAAAAAGTTTTATGATATGAATTTAGGGTGTCGAAAGTATCGATTAGAGCTAAAATTTAACAGAAACGAAAGGAATCGAAGCTAATTTTCTTTAGGGCGAGATCGAGTTGCCAGTTTCCGGTTTTCGCGGAAACGCCATTAAAAAGTCGATAAATATTCGACGAGCGCCAAATTGAACTTTAAAACTTTTCCCGCGCAAAGTATTAATTTCGACTTGCAATTTATACTGCGGCCCTGAGAAATATATTATTTTCAGCGTTTGCGTAAAATTTTGTTATCATATTATAAACTAAGAAATATGATTGATTAGTTTAAGACTGACTTGAAAAACTTAGTTCTAATAAAAGTTTTATAGTTTTCATGATATTGGCACTTAAAACTTAAAACGTCGAGTTGCAGTGGCAATAACTTGGAAACTATTGAGACTTATTAAAAGTAAGTTGAACGTCATGTCTGTAATTCCATCTAACTGTAATATTATGACACATTCACTATAATACCCATATCAAACTTTATTCACGTAACTACAGTCATAATTTAGCTGTGTAATATATTATATAATAGTATTATCTTTCTGTATGTGCACCTGTGACAGTCGTATTTCATTTGGCACAATGTCAAAATTATAATATTAATCGAAAATTATATAAAAAATATGAATGGTTAATTAAATATGATTCGCAATATCGATGCAAATGACTTATAAATTATTAAAATCAATTAATATGTATTATTTTTTTCACTTGCTACCATAAAAAAATTCTTTTCTAATTTAGAGTAAAGGCGATAAATATGTACTAGTACATACTTTAATATGGATCACAGCTAACTTTGTACCATCTTTACTTTAGAATTAGGCCATCTATTAATTTCGCATAATATTTATTTATTCATTTAACGTATTATTCAATAATTAATTATACAAAATAAGAGATTAATTTTATCAAAAATAACAGTCCGTCTAAATTAGTGTATTCCATAATAAAACACCGGTCCATAATTTTCACCGTCCTCTATATCAACAATAATAACTACCCATGTATACTTCACATACTATATAACGACTGAAAAGGCCAATTGGTAAAAGTGACACTTTTGCCGAAATTGATTCATATACAAGAATCGATTCTAAGTACACTCATATATTTGGCAGCAAAAGGATATAAACGAACTTGGAACGCGAACAGAAAAATATCATCAAATCACTCAACCTCCTCCTAACACACGTAGGCACACACTTTTCTCGAAATAACTTGTACCCCTCGGCCTTTTTAGTCTTCCTATCATATTCTTATAAAGAGTTCCCTCATCTTAAGTAATATTTCAAGCACGTACATCCCACGGGAGTCCTTTTGTATACCAATATCGGACTATGGAAACAATCGAGCTAGTTTGGCTCAGGTGCTGAATTTTCTTTTGCATCTTTTTCCACAAAACTAACGTCTAAAGACTTCAGCAATTTAAGCATCATGAGGAAGGAAAATGTACAGAAACGTGGAGGGTTTGAGGGACACAATTAAATTAACCTCCCCAGACGACGCTCTACGTGTGCTCGGCTTATGTGCGATACACTGTGTGTAATGTGTATTTATATGTAAATACAGTATAGTCGGGATAATAATGTCGAATAATAATGCGAGGCGGGTCCGTATAAATTGAATTTTGCGCATTTTCCCGCGCGCGCGAAATTTAAATATTTACGGCGGGAAGCGTGCGTGTAGGTAACGTTTGATTTATTTGAATTATTCGACGTCCGAATAAATTATCAGATGTCTTGTTTATTGGGAAAATGGTGTAAGTTTGTCTTCTTTCGTTTAAGATAGAAGACTGAGACAAATATGTATAAACTATAGTAAAAGAAGTATGGGCAAGTTACTATGGAATCGTGCTCATTAATGATATTAGTATCAAATGAAAGTAAATTTAATAAACAATAACTTTTACTATTGGCATATTATCTTAGTGGATGTAGGAAAGGAGATATCAGCCATTAAAAATAGCGGAATTCGTACTAAGGGTGCGCGAAATTCATCGATTGTTATGTCCTTATATGTGCTATAGTTAACGTTCATGAAGTACATTTTAATTAATTTTATAGTCGCTCATAGGCATATTTGCATATCCATTTTTGTATCACTAAATTAAGATAACTTTTTAATTATACATAATATCAATATCATAGATTTTTAGCTAAAATAAACAGATGATCTAATTTGGTGGTATAAATTTCATGGTGGTATATATTTGTCACGTTCTTCTATTACATATCTCGTGTTTGATTTTGTTAAGGGCGCAATTGAAAACAATAAAAATCATATCGATAAAATTAATTCAATTCCCCAAAATAAAAAAATATAATATATGATACTTAACAAGTAACGTATACGATATGAACAGAAAAGAACGTTTAACTCTTTTTTTTCAATTTGTAGACTTAAACCATTGTCATAATAATGGACTCGTGTGCAAACGAGCGTTGGTAAATAAATATTATATTTGAGTGTCTATGTTTTATCTGTCTTTTTTTCTGCTGCGAAAGAAATTTTATTCAATCGAAAATAATATATGGAAATTCAAAAGTGGAAAAAAATATTTATTCAAAAAACAATCATCGATTCAAACATTCAAAGTCAAAACATTGATAAAAAATTCACGGCGTTTCATCTCAGCATTTGCTTGTCAATTAAACTGACATTTGTTATCAGATGTTTCAATTAAATGTAAAAAAAAATATCATTTTTTTATTGCAATGTGTAAACACTCTTAGTGATCCATGTAAATGATTTATCTGACGTTTCCGATCTTTCAATAAGCTTACATCCATAATTGTTCATTTTTCTATAGTAACGTTTTTTTATAGAGTTCGAAAACAGGTGATAAGAATTAAAAATATCGACCATTATACTTACAAAGATGTTAATTGACGACAGAAAAGGCTAAGGGATACAAGTAACATTTTTGCCGAAATTGAATTATGTACGTACAGGAATAGCTTCAATGTATGCATCATATATTTGGTGGCAAAAGGATATAAACGAATTCGTAACGTGTACCGAGATACATCATCAAATCATTAAACCTCCTCCTAATACATGTACAACTTTGAGCGTTATTTTCTCGAAATCACTTGTACCCTTGGCCTTTTCAGTCGTCAATTGTAATAAAAAAAATGATTCAAACTTGCAACAATTCGAAAATTTCCCGACAATAATCCAGCAGATCATCGAAAAATTCGCAACAATCCAATTAATTCCGCAGCCCATTGAATAATTCGCGTAAACATCCTTCGAAATTTCCCGACGCGGAAAATTCCGCGGATTTAGCTCACAATTTGCGCGAAGAAAGATTCCCCTAATTGGACACTTGCCGAATGCTCGCGGAAAATTCCGGAAAAGCGAGAGAAAATGAACCCGCGAAATAAACAACGTTTCTATTAAGGGAAAGGGCATGCTTTTTTAAATTATGCCTCACTTCTTCGCCGTAGTCAGGATCCTGAGTCCGAGTGGAATTCCATTCATCCTCAGCGAAAAGGACGAAGTAATCCTGGACAAAAACGCCGACAAGAATGTACCGGGATAAGCCTGAGTGATGGCTGCGCCCTCCGAAGAGATTACTCAATAAGCGAGAATTAATTGTATCTAGGTACTCAGTGTGTGTTTTATGCTTTATATATTGTTAGAATTTTTAGTGGAAATGTTTATTTAAAAATATGTTATTAATGAGGAAAAAATCTGGTAGAAATTGTATGAAAATGGGAAGAATCTTTCCTAATAAGGTCGCACTACTTTTTAAACTCAATAAGCGAGAATTAATTGTAAGTAGGTACTCAGTGTGTGTTTTATGCTTTATATATTGTTATGATTTTAAGTTAATATGTGTATTTAAAAATATAATATTTTAGAGAAAAAAAATAAGTTGAAATTCTATGGAAATGGAAAGAATCTTTCTTATATGTGTCGCACTACTTTTTAAACTCTACAATCGAGAATTAATTGTATGTACGGTGTATGTTTTATGATTTAGCTATTGTTATAATTTTAAGTAAATATGTGTATTGAAAAATATAATATTAATGTGGAAAAATCTGGAAGAAATTGTATGAAAATGGGAAGAATCCTTTCTACATATGTTACACTAGTTTTTAAACTCAAAAAGGGAGAATTAATTGTAGGTACTCAGTGTGTCTTTTATGCTTTATATAATATTGTTATATTTTTTAGTTAAAATGTATATTTAAATATATAATATTTTAGAGAAAAAAATCAGGTTAAAATTCTATGGAAATGGAAAGAATTCTTTCTACATATGTCATAATTCCACACAATTGTTTTTAATAGCAATGCATTGAATGCAATTTCATGCTACCTTTAAAAGTTAAGAATTGTTTTTAAGCAAATTGTCTTGGAATAGAATTCAAAAGAAATAATCAAGAACACATCACATATGAAAAATTACGTGTGAACTTTCGCCAGATTTGAGTAAGATTTATATTTAGCATAAACACAGTATTTGGTTATTAAATTATTATGAAACTGATAATGAGCTATTTTATTAGATAGAAATTTTAATGAAGCAATTAAAAAGGATTACGCGTGTATATTACAATATTTGAAAACTAAATAGCACAATTTCGATAAAAAAGGTCACTTGTACCTTTTATGCTATTCGATTGTCAATAATTTTTTTTAACTTGACCTAATTAAATTGAAATTTTAGCCAATATGCAGACAGAATCCATTTTCAATAAATATACAAAATCAATATGAATCTAGAATATCATTATGTACTTTTAGTCTATTTTAATAATGATATTCTGAACAAAAGTTGATTTATGTACCAATTCATAGCTTGTTCATATAATTTTATTCAAATAAAAATATAAACAAAAACTTTTGAAGTCTCTGATATAAAATAATGACAATACATCAACCAATCATATCAAAGCTCATTACAAACGAACCAATCAGCGTCGAGTACGAAGATCCATTGTTTCGGATCAATTATGCATTTCTCAAACTTTTAATCGAATAAAAATTGCATTATATTATAAATTGAAAATAAAAAAAAAACAATTTCGAGAGGGGCGCGTTAAAAGTTTTTCACTTTCGAAACTGCGGCATATTTCGGGCGTTGGAAAATTATGCAAATTTTATTGTTAAGCCAGGACTTAATACAGTCTTTAGTTGAGAGAGGGTGGATTATCCCCCAAAAGGGGAGGATTTCGAGTTTTCGAGACTTTCGACGATCGCATTCGATGGAGTTTCCCTAACTGGGGAAAATTGTTTAAACTTTCCCTCGGCTCGATTATTGCGATCAATGTATTGCCCGATCTACGAATAGAGCACTATCAGATTAGCACTTAAGTAATTAATAAACTTTAGCTTCTGTTCGTGTTAATATTCAAATTCTATGAGTTGTCGATGTATATGGGAAATTGTATTAAAGAAACTAAATGACACAATGCTTTTTTGTAATATGCTGAATTAATGTGTCAATCTAATATGAATCGATTGTGATAATTACTCATTAGTAAAGGAAAATATTTAGATTAATTTTCTCATTTTTTATGTAGGGAACTTTCAGCCCCATCATTCCCTATAGAACCTGTCAAGTTTAAATTTCTAACGAACACCTTAATAAGTTTTATATTAAACTGTTTTAATAGTAATCGAACGCATTTAGCATTTAAAATTTCATTTAATTTATGTTCCCTAAATAATAAACTTACTTATGACTATCGAATATTCTATCTCATATTTTCTATTTAACCTGCAAAATTTTATATAATTGATACGAAAACATTTTTGTTCCTCGTTTAAATAGAGTATTTCTTGTGAGCCAAGTAATTATATTTAGTAAGTACTAAAAAAAGAATTTATGTAATGTTGTAGACACATTAGCGTCATTTCATACGATCTAAGATTTATAAAATTATTTCGATGGAAAAAAATCAAATGTAAAACTTTCACATTCAGACTAAGCATCTGATATAAAATTCAAGTTCCTTCATAAAAATATTTTATACACAGCGTAATAATTCTTTTTTATACAGCATTTTAATCGCACAACTCTATCTATGTAATGACGAGGCTCCTTTCATTCGAAACGTATGCGTCATTACATTTTTTTTTACACTCGGCGTAAAAATTTTACACTCCCATAAAGAGAAACATCGCATAGATCATATCTTCGAAATTGCACGACTGCCAACCGAATCGAACTTCTGAAAAAAAAGCGTAATCTCTCGGCGATATTTCCCGCCATTTTCTCGGTCGCCATTTTTTCCCGTTCTCGAAAGTTCCCCTCCGTCATAATTCATTAATTCCCGATTCCCATCCTCTCATCCGTGTAAATGGCCGCTCGTTAAATATGCACGCTTCGGCGATGGCGGTTAATTCACTCGCTTTTAATTAAAATTCCCCATTTTGTGTTCGAAAGACGACTTTCTCCTCATCCTAGATTCGATCGGTTTGAACTAGTCAGAGTTGGAGATTTTCACTTTTTGCCGCTTTGATCGCGATCGTCGAAATGGCCGATTTGAGATAATTCGAATTTTCCGATTTTCTCAGATGTTTGACTGCAAATTTGGTCTATAAAGATGATCGTTATCTTAATTGTATTAATATTTTTATACAAGTAATTTCTACCCAATTACATGCAATTATCATTAATTAATATCATTCACTTTATAGTGAAGAAAATTAGCCTTAAGGCAAGACTATGAAGAGTAAGTTGTGCACTTAGGTGTTCACTAAATAGTTCAAATTTAATCGAAACATATGAAAAGTGTAAGTGACGATCATTTTCGAAGCTGTTTCGTTATGCGTTCAATAATCACTTTTTTTTCGAATCAAATGAATCCAAACATTCGAAAGAAACAACTGAATCTTCATATCAATTTATCGATAAAGACATGCGACTCTCGCCAAGATATGACTCGAACTGACGCATACTAAGTATACTGAATCGACACGGCATGCATAAACACTTTTTACTGGCTATGATATGAATAAAGTGAATGCTAATAACCCGATATGCACATAGTGCGAGTATTCATAACCAAGTATTCGCACTCGGTGCATATAAACACATCTAAAAATTTTATCTACTCATGTTTATTTTCATATTTACATCTTTATCATCAAAATTTGGGAAAATTTACACAAATATCACCACAAACCGTTAATTCAAAATCTCTCAACACTGCAAATGAACAACCGCATACAAGAAGCATCAAGATAATTTCGAGCTTCAAGTGCCTCAGGTTCACCGAAATAAATGAGACGAATTACGATTTTATACATATATACGACGACTGAAAAGGCCACGGGGTACAAGTAATTTCGAGAAAAGCGCACTCAAAGTAGAGCATTTACCTACATGTATTAGAAGGAGGTAGAGAGATTTGATGATACATATATCTCGGCACATATTCCAAATTCAATTATATCCTTGTGCACCAAATATACATAGAAGTGATTCCTGTTAATAACTCAACTTCGGCAAAAATGTCACGTGTACCTCTTGGCCTTTTCAGTCGTCATATATAAATATAAAGGCGCATCCACACAAGGACATAGAAGCGCAATTTTCATTTTCCTCTAATGAACCCTCCTATCTCACCGGGATATAGAGAGGACTCATATTGTGCGCGGTTTTACGGGTTGGGGAGACGATGAAGAGGAGGTTCTGAGGAGGTTCAGAGGAGGTTCTGAGGAGGTTCTGAGGAAGTCTGAGGAAGGAAGTGCCGTGATAGCATCCGTGGTGGCACTTAGGGGTGCAATCGTGTGGTGAGCCGAGCGCCATTACCGAAGACGAAGCCTTAATGCTTGAGCGTCTCTGAGGATGACCTTCGGAAAAATTATCGAGCCTTGAGGTGAGGGATTGGGACACTTTTTTTTCCAAGATTTTTTTATGTAGTTTGATTGATGGTTTTGATGAATGTTTACAGTGCTGTAAGGAATTCTGGACATTTTAGAGGTGACGCCTTTTTATTTTTGCAAAGTTTGTAATAAATGAGATTTTGGATATATACCCGACTCTCGTTTTAGACGTTGGATAGAGACCAGCAAAAACCGTGTAAAAAAAGTGACATTTTTCGCAATATTCATTATAAAGTCCAAAAAAAACATGTTAGACCAAATAAATCTTGTAAAAAAAAATATATTTTCATTTTTTCAAACCGTGTAAAAAAACGTGTAAAACGAGAGTTGGGTGTAGTTACATTTTTAATTTGATGTGTGATCAAGTATAATTCTCAATATTGTATTTTGCATCAACATTTGGGATGATTTTCGTGGAAAAATTCGATTAAACAAAAACATTCGAAAGATGTTATTAAACAACAGTTATCGAAATTTATTAAAATATTATTTTATCGTGTGTAAACTCTACATTGCGAAAAATCGAGATGATGCAACAAAAATAAAAGATATCTAATAAAATATTGAGTTTATACAAGCTGATAAAAATCTTGATATTTTCTTTCAATCAAAAATTTCCATGAAAATAATTTCAAATATCGATATTAAATGCAATATTAAGATCCGTATTTGATCAGTCTCTAAATTTTTAAAGAAACTGCAAGCTATTAAATGAATTTTTTTTTTTGAAAAAAAAAAATATTATTTATCAAATTTGTCAAGTATCCAGATTTTGCCAAAATACTTGTATCGTCCTCACTAATTCATCAACGAATACAAATCTTGTTAATTGTGCAAAACGAAAAGTTTGAGATTCGCAGAACACATATCAACACGGTGCACCAAAAACAGATTAATAATTCTGTTCGTACAATTGTATAACAAAAGCCAACTAATGACAGAGGATCCTGATCCTGATCCTGACGAAGGGTTCGATCCCAACATCAACAGGTTCTTCATAACTAATTTTGCGAAAGGTCGTCGAACTTAGAACATACATTTGTATCCATTATTATGACAATAGTCTAAGTCCACAAATTAAAAAAAAAATTTTTTTCTTCCAGTCAAGTGTTATAAATTATCATTTTATTATTTAAATTTTAAAATTTTTCGAATTATTTCAGCGATATGTAATTTGTTTTCGACTGACACTTAATAAAATCAAGCAAAACGAAAGAATGCGGACTTGTACCGTTGTTTAAATTAAAGGCACATACAAAATTTATTTCTGCACAAGTACTCGGTTCGATGTCTCAATTATTGTAAAGAATTCTAAAGAACACTTGAATTGAGTGAGTTAAAAAAAAATTGAATGGACCCCATAGTATTGCTTTAAAAATGTGAATGTGAAAAGTAAAAAAGACGTTTCTTATTATATTATAGAGATTCCCCTTCTTCTATTCAAATTCAGAAGATGCATTTACGTATCGTGCTAAGGTCCTTTATTCATAGATATATTTTGAAAGAAAAAAAATATACTGAGATCTTACATAAAATGATTGATGAAGAGTGATTTTTTTGTCTAAGTATACAATATATTTTATAGATAAATTGTGAAGTGCATTTTCCAATAGAAACAAGTGAATCTTCTATAAAATTAAAAATAAATTGAAACGAATTCGTTTATCGAGAATTTGCATTGTATGGTGATTTTGTGGAATCGTTTTATACAAAGTTTGAAATTTATATTTGTATAACATTGAAAATTAATTCCGTGAACGAAGGACGCATACTTCAAAAATAATAAAAGACAAGATGAAAAATGACACATCCTTCAAAAAAGGACAACCTCCGAAAGCCTCAAACTTCACAAATTCTATTCAATTCTTTATATAGGATGATTTTTTTTTCTCTTAACGCGTTATTAATCGTATAGAAAGAATTTCTTCCGAGTCGCGTATCCTCTGAAGCGTTTTGGCGGGAATAATAAAAAGCCTCTTTGAATACTGATTATGAAAATGAGCAATTTTATATAATGCAAGCAACACTTTCGTGAGCCGGTGATTCGCATTTGAATAATTCATAATGGCGCGGGAAAATTGAACGGAAATGTGAAAAGTGTGTGTTTCGCGGTCTATTAAAAGGAAGAAAGGTGGAAATTTTCACTGAGAAAATCGCAACTTGGAAAAGCGTGTATGATTTTTATTTTTGTGAATATATTTTTCGATTTGACTTTTATCGTTCGAAGCCTTGTAATTATGGGCGGTCAAATATTATATGTGAATCGATCACGTTGTACTAAATTATACGCATGAACAATGAAATTTTCAAAATGAAAATATATAATTTGATCAATTCGATATTGAACTGTGATGTATCCTTTGATATTATTTCTCGATATGTGCCGTTAATTCAATAGTTCACATTTTTTTTTTCACAAAGTTTTTTTCCAATTTGTGAACTTACATGAATATTGTTAATGAATAAAATTCTTTTCCAAAAATATTTGTATCTAATCAAATTGATAGAAACGCAAGTGAAATTATGAATTCTCATCAATTTTTAAAACATAAATTTGAGCGAACATGAACTACACGAAAAGTGTGTCCAAATTAATTAGCAAACACCGCGTTTGATTAAGTCGTGTAAATTAAAATACCTACACTCAAAACGTGATTATGAATAAGGATAAACACGTCAGTCACGACACGTTTTATTTTTCCGCAATTCATAAAGCGCAAACACTTTACGGAATTATAATTAATTTAATTAATTACAATTCGGGGGCGTTTTTCAAGCACCCTATATACACACAGCACATTTGTCAAGCAATCGCAGTTTCGAAACAATTTACCCGATCTAAGAAGATATACAAGAGTTAATGAACGTCAAATATTCGGAATACTTGCCGAGCAGCGATTCTCAAATGTTCTAAGCCCTTTCTTTTGAGGTTGCGAAACTCGGGAGTAACTCGGCGTTTTTGTTTGTTTGTCGTTAAATACTTATAAACGGTTTCAATGCGAGAAATGTTTTAATGCGTCTATGTAAAATTTATTATCTGGTTCGTAAGACTAAATAATTTATTGAAAAATAGTTAAAATTTAATTAATTTAATAAAAAAACAATTACGAAACACAGTTTTCGGAAAGTTTCGAACAACAGTGCCATTTCAGCAACCCTAGCAAATTCCTAACACTTTTTTCAGCCACGAAAGAAAAGCATTTCAGAGCCGCATAGCGATCGCTACTTTAATGCGGATTCGCCATTTTGTTGCCAATTCTTCCAGAATATTCCTAGAGTATCCCCAAGACAGAGATTCTCAACATTTATTTAATTTAGATGCAATATTTTATACAAATTAATTTCATAGAAATTGAATAAAAATTAAAAAAAAATCAACTCGTACAATTTTTTACACGTGTTATGATCGAGTTCCTAGAATCTAGAAAAAAATCATACAACGACCGAAAAGACTAAAGGGTACAAGCGACATTTTTTCCAAAATTGAGCTAAGTACATGAAAAGCTTCTATGTTTGCTCATATATTTGGTGGCAAAAGGAAATAAACGAACATGGAATGTGTACATACAGAGATACATATATCAAATCACTCGAACTCTTCCTAATACATGTAGATACATACATGCTCAACTTTGAGCGCGGTTTTTTCAAAATCACTGCAGTCACTTGTACCCCTTGGCCTTTTCAGTAGCCATATTTAATTAATATTCAATAAGTTTTGTTTATATAGATTTGATTTGAACTTTAGAGTCAATTTTCTCAACGTTTGAATTCCATTTCTAAGATTTTTACAAGTTTAGGGAAATATACTTTAGGCAAATATCTCTTGGAATTATCGGCCATCTTAAAGGTGTTTAAGACTTCAAATTAAACAGATTGAGAATCACTGTTCGAGGATATTTCCAATTTTCCTACAGGACGTGCCCGACGACATATTGTGGTAAAATTCGTGCTGCATTGCGACGAGGATTTTTAACGGCGGCCATTTTGTTGCACGCACGCGCCATTAATTCGCAGAGGACAAAACGTTGCGAAAGCGCTGGTCGAAAATTGCGAAATTCGCGGCCATATCCCGTTCTGATCAATGGTGTTGTTTTATTTTTATTTTGTTTTTTCGATTTTTTTTTCGTTATGGGGTTGCGCATTGTTGTGTCGCGCGGAAGATATCCGCCATTAAAAATGGCGTGCGTACGTGCATTGTCTTTTTATATGGTGATTTTTGTTCGTTTTAATTTTATGGGTTTTCGTTTGTTGTTTCGCGAGTTTGGATGGGTTCGATTGTTCGTGTGGAATCTGATGATTAATCGAATCGAGTTTTATCCAATTTTTTCAATTTTTATAATTATAAAAAATGTTGAAATAACTATGCATTTATCTTATAATAGTTAAAAGATGTATCTAACAATTAGGGGACAATCTTTTCACCTCTAATTTGAAAATTAAATGACTTAAAACTACATGTAGTCCCTCCAACTATGAGCTGCCAAAATAGCCGCTGAAAGATATAGACATACTACAGTTCATATAGCAATATATAAACTTATCTTTTTTCCCCAGATTTTGACAATTACTAGTTGGCGAACCGGGTGTAGTTTAAATTCGTTTTATTTTCAAACCAGAGGTAAAAAGACCAGACCTAAAAGTTGGAAGATTTAAGTTAGGAAACAATATAGTGTTGTGAAGAATTCTGGACATTCTTCTTAACGAATTTGGAATGATTTTCATGCAAAATTACAATCAAACGAATCATCATTCAGAAGAAGTTATTATGCAACATTTACCGAATCCTATTAAGTGGAAAATTTTCAAAAAAATACAATATTTATTAACATGAAAAACGTTCAGAATTCGTAACATCATTGTATTGAAGAGGTGGCAGTTAGTAGCTAGCAATTAGTAAACTGACCGTAACTATATTTTGATAATCTGAAAATATAGGAATTTATAAATGTAGAAATGACGTACGTTAGTGAAGGGGTTAAAATAGTAATGTATTGTGGAAATCCCAAGAGGGTCAGTTTTAGGGGATGGAATTCCACGCTCTGGAGGTCAACGGGCCATTAAGCTTATCTTGCTTAATTTATCAATTCAAATTTGAATCTCTATCCTAGCAAATTATAATAGATATGCATGTGAGATAGTTAAATCATAAGTGCTTACGCGTAATTTACACATTACACTATATTACGGCCTTTAGTCCTAATACAACACCTATTTGAACCCTTATAAAACGCGCTTTATTTTCTGTCCAGTTGTAAAATTTGAAGATTATCTGTCTGTGTTTTAAAATTATAGCTGTCCTAAAATTTTAACGAATTGTTTAATATCGAAAATATGCAATTTAAGTAGGTATTATGCAGGTTTACAGTATTGTGAAGAATTCTGGACACTTTTGATTTTAGTGAAAGTTGCATTTTTTTTTTGAAAATTTCAACTTATGTTTTCGTTTATTTAAAAATTTCATGAAAATCATTGCAATTTTTTATGCAAAATGCAATATTAATAACTGCACTGGATCACTATAAATTATGAAAGAAACAATAATCAAATTTAGTATAAAATTTTACAAAAACTGCAACAATTCCCAAATTAGTTGAGAAAATTATCTAGAATTCTTCCCAATACTGCACAGATCATATAAGATTTCTACGAAAATTGATCAAAAATGAAAAGAGAAATCATGTAAGGAGAGCCCATTAATCAAAATAGGTAACACATTTGTCACAAACGCCATCGAACATAAAGCGCAAATCGAAAAATCCCAAATGTGGTCCTTTCCAAAACGAGATAGTCCCTTCCATCACATATCAATCCTGGGAAAAGGATTTGAGCAAACCCAAGAGTGCTGCGATAAAAAGTCGGAGACAAAGCCGAATCAGCTTTATATGCTGCTGAACGGGTTAACCTCGGGATTTAGGCTGAGTTTTCACTCTACATACATTTTTTATACGATAAGGTTTCTCATCGATAGCGCTCGATTTTCGAAATAAAACAAAACAAGTTATATTCGTACTATTGATTGAATTCTGGATGTTTTTTTTTATTCGTATTAAATATTAATAATTTCTTTTGTAATTTAATGAATTATCTAGTGTGGTTCTAATATTGTATATGGAAACAGTATTTGGAATTATTTTCGTATAAAAATTCAATTGAACGAAAACATTACTTAGAAGGGATTAATATGTAACAGTTGGAATGTATAAAATAAAATTTAGTTGAAGAATCAAAACATGATTTAAATACTAGAGTTATCCGAAAATATTAATTTAATATATTTTAATAATATCTTCGAAGTAATGTTTAAATATCATTGAATCAAAATTTTCCATGTTTAATAATTTCCATGGAACAAAATTACCGGAAATGTCCAGAATTCTAAACAATAGTGAATAAGCATGTGATACTATTACAATTATCAATTTTCATTTAATTCACTAATATGACTACAATTAACTGTCAAAATTCGAGCAAACTATTAATAATCTTACAACAAAGTTGGCAGCACATTCCACTATATTTTATTAAAAAAAATACTCTCATATGAAAAAACAATGCAATTTATGTCACATTTGCACCACCGCCGAAAATTTTTTTCATTGATATGTATTGCAAGTATTACACATTCGATGTGTGTGCATTAGGGGAAAATCGTGTAGTGTAAACGTATCCTTAGTGCACAATGTAGAATAGTATCTTCGTAGCCGTAGTACAGGGTGGTGTATGAGTGTACAAGGGGCGTCGCATATTGCCTGTGTAGTGTAGAGAAGGGGAGGCATTGCGGTGTCGGCATTGCGCAATAAAGGCATGGGCAATTGCGGCATGCCCCGGGCGACACTTTCTACAAGAACACACACACTAAATTACATTGTGCTAGTGCTTCTTTCATATTTAATGTAAGTTAAAAGAAGTTTAAATTTCATGAAAGCTTGATTTTGAATCACACGCTTGATTATTTCGATTTAGGTCCGGTCTTTTTACCTCTGGTTTGAGAATAAAACGATTTTGAACTGCATGCGCTCCCTTCAACTATGAGCTGTCAAAACAGTCAATGAAAAAAACAGACTTATTACAGTTCGTACAACAATGGATACATCCATCTCTTTCATACAGATTTTGACAGTTCATAGTTGGAGGAAGCATATGTAGTTCAAATTCATTTTATTCCCAAACCAGAGGTGAAAAGACCGGCCCTAAAAAGCCAAATCGATAGAATTTTCTATTGAAGGAATGTAATTTATTTATCGTTTAAAGTAGTAGTACCCAATATCTTATGAATTTCTCAATTAATCGTTTATTTTAATTTATAGAAGCTGAATCTATGAGTAGGAACTAAAAAGTTAAAATTCATACGACATTTCAATCACAACTCAAGAATAGGTTATACAATAGCACTCATTATTTTCATGCAACATGTTGTTCAAATGGCTCAATAAAATCATCTCTAAATTATATTATCATTCAATGTTGATAATTTTAGAACAAATAGAACATTGTTTTACTAAGCATTCGACAAACAACATACACATCATCCAACAAAATTGCACATTAGTTAGTCACTCTTATCATGTAATACATGAAAACGCATCGCACAAGAAGCATGTACATATAACCTAGTAATCGCACACACTACAAGTACATATATCCCAGCATTTACACACAAAGCATGCACATATATCCAAATATTAAAATTTAATACAAAATTTAATCAAAAGACATATTTTTAAGATCAATTTAATCTTTGGGTAGACATCGAAGCGAAAAGTGATTAATCCATAAAAATCCATAAGCGTCGATGGATAGACGGATACATACCCTTAGTTTAACCTTTGAGCAGGGGGAGAGTTGGTCGCCTAGGGGTTAACGCGGCGCTATTTGGACAGCGTCGCGTTAATCTTTACAAAACATTTGTTTGCTCATGCAGAGAGAAGAAGGAGGACGACGAGAGGAGGACGGGGAAGCGTGTCCTCTGTGCAAAGATGCTCTACGCTTATCATAAAGGGATGAGATATTCTCCGAGGAGTGCCAACAGCACGCCGTGTATCAGATTCATTCCGTTAACATACATATGCATACGTATGAGACCTTCAGAGCACAAAATTATTAACTCCATTATATGAAAAGTCGAAAAAAAAAAGAAAAATGTATGTTGAATGTTTCATAATTTCATTAATTCGAAGTAATAATAAATCAAATTTCGTTTATAATGAGCTACATATGTGGTCAGTTCAAATTTGAATGGAGAATTTATTATTCATTTGTCAAACAAATTTTATCATTTGATAAAAATCTTTGATGTTTAAGAAAGATATTTCACACATTAAAAGTTATGACTCAATCAAGTTATTTTACATTTCTATTTGTGGAGTTGATAAATTCATGTAGTGAACGGCACTAATGTAAATATAATAAAGTATTGGTTGATTCGAGGTTAAGTAGTATGAAGTTTGGTTAGGTTAAGATTTTCAGTATAACGATTGTTATGCAAATTCATGTGAACTATCTAAGTGATCTGACAATATTGATCACTATTACACATACGATCAGTGATATGCTAATTTAGTTGATTCATGATGTCTCCAATGAGAATGATAGTGTAAATCAGAGGTGACTGGTGAAATTGAAAATTAATGGGATATGATAAAGATATAAGAAAAGTGGATAAATATGTATATTTATTAACTTGAAGAAAGTTTTACGAAGTGAACTAAAAACAAAATTTTGAATACGGAAACACAAATAATTTCTTTTTAGATTTTGTAGCCATGTAAACTGTATTATGAACCGATTTTTTTCATTCCACCTTGACATGTATGATGAATTAATTTATATTGTAAACATTATTTGAATCTTTGCAAAATCCCAAAAAAATATAAATTCTTCAATTCGAAGTATATGTGAAGCAGTATCTCACTTGCCATTAAAAAGGAAACGCCTCCGGTAATAAATACACTACGTTTTAACAAATTGTTTCTCCATCAATCCGAACCATTCCCAATAAATACGTTCGAAGGGAAAAAAAGGCAGCCGAAAAAAGGGTTAAGCCTGTAGTTCAGACAGACAGATATAGTTGATTCGAACAATCCGTCGAGTTCGAACCCTTCCTTGTACAGTGGCGTCAAATTACATCGCGTTATTAATCCGCCCCCGACGAATTAGTTCCACGAAAACGGGACACGGTGGGGTTGGGTGGGTTAGGGGTTGGGTTAGATGCGGTATTAGTGAGGAACGTGAGGGTTATGTTATGGGGTTGTGTGCATGGGGGATGCTTCGGTGACGCGCGTGTCAATTTATTCCGTGAATTGATCGCCTTGTCAAAATTTCACACGTCGAAAGTTAACCTTTTCGTGGGATGCTTACACTTCTCGTTGCGCAAGGAAATCTATTTTTTTTAATAATAAAAAAAAATCATGTATACGGATGTAATATGTATATAAATGATATAGGCAATACGTGACATAAATAGATTGGATTGGATAATTTGTCTGTTGGATGTTATTTCGTTGGACCTTTTGTCGTGGACTTTTTTTCTTGGGACGTTTTTTCGTGACGCCAAACCAAAGGTCAAAAATTATAGTAGATGAGCTATTATGAATATTGATCGATCGCACAAGTAATAAAACAAAAAGAGTTATATCTGATGCAAAAATTAGCAGGGAAGGAACTTGATCCGCAGGTGTTGGACTACTTAACAATCGGCATATTATTAAAGTGACAAACAATTGTCACAATTACATACGTACACAATTTCATCTCGTGCGACTCATTGTCAGCAAAGATCCAATTTGAAGAATCGTCTCTTTAGGCATTAAATTAACATTAAATCAGATTTAAATGTAATGCCCAATTTACAAATAGATGTTACCAATCGTATTGACATTGCTTTTATTACTTAAACTTTTGTATCAAGCTTAATAAAGCTCAAGCTTATAGCAAAAATTCGAAAGAAATGACTTAAAAAAAATGGTATGTAACTTTTCAACAAGATTCGAACTTAATATTATGACAACATTGAGTCCACGAAAGATGTCAAACATATTAATATATGCTTTTATGTAAAAGCATATTCAGCATATTCGTATCTATCGACAGAAACAAATTGAAATATTATATTCGAAAATAAGTGAATAAAACAGTCGTCGAATGGGTACTTGCACACTAGCGCGTTTTTCCTTTTAGGGTGTCGTATTCACAAAGTGATGTACCAACGGGTCTTAAAACGAAGACGCACATCTCCTCTTTATATTCCAAGGGAGCATTCGAATATTGACTGCCGCTCTGGGTCAATATCCACGGGGGTGAAGTTCGCCCAATTTCTTGCAGGGGTAGATTCTGCATTGCAATATAGCCTCTAAAGAGCATAGGGCTGTCATGCTATGAATCAAAATATATTCAAATTTAGAGATCTTAGTCCAAATATTTGAATTACAGCGACGTTTCCGTCCTGGAACATTCAGATATTCGAATTTGACGGATCCTATTCTAATATGATATTTTTTTGTACGTGTATGACAGGTCTATGGACGGTTTTTCTACTGTCGAACTCAAAAAATCTCTTAAAAAATAATCAAAATATTTATTCGGAATTAAATTAGTTTCCTTCGTATAGATTTGCTTCAAATTTTAGAATCCATTCTCGCAACATATAAATCTCATTTAAAGATTTTTATAACTTTGAACTTTTTTCTTAAAAAATCACTTGCTTTTTTGTTGGACGAATATATTTTAAAATCATTTGACGTTTTTAAAGTATTAAGAATGATTTTTAATTACAAATTCAAAATAGAACATGCGAATAGTAAGAGTTAAACATTTCTGATGATTATGGATTCTTATAAAAATATAACGCTAGATTATCTAAACAATTTGAAATGTCGTCTAGCAGATTTTTTAAAATATGAATTGAAAACTTTTGTACAATTTCTTGAAAGTGAAACCTTTAATAGCATATATATCTATCTATATCTGGAATAGTTATTTAAAATATCAAAGAAATAAGATGTTTTTGGAATACTGAATATTGAAAAGATTGGTGACCCTACTCGAGGGTTGTTGCTCCTTCTCAACCCCAAAATGAGACGTCTTCGGATAAAAACAGGCAACTAACGTGAATTAGAAGATTCTGAGGGTAATCCGACTGATTCGGGTCAACCTTCTGCTTTTATTGTTGGCTATAAATGGGAAGATTGTAGTTTCGGTTTGATGCCGAGATTCATTTGGGACCAGATTATGGTTTTGTTTATTGTTTGATTTAAGCGAAGCTGAATTCGTTGCTGATAATGAAAATTGTATATCGTTAAACTTTATTTTGTTATGAAGCATCCATACTATGTAAATGACGAAGTCGCCGACTCGAGCTATTTATTTACATCGTGTGGATGAGTCGTAACATTTATTTTATATTTCAATCTATTTTTTTGGAAAAACTATTAAGAGTTACGTTTTCGTTGTTAACCACTATTTCATATTAATACTTATACTACATTTTTGCAAAGTTTCAAAAAAAATCGATGAAAATAAATTCTTCGTTAGGAGCGATTCGACTTTAACACTCAAGAGAATTTCTTTATCGTGTTAATTTTTTGAGAAAACTATTAAAAGTTATGTTTTCGTTGTTTACTATTATTTCATATTTAAACTTATACTATATTTCTGCAATTTTTTTTTTAAATCGTATTTAACCATTGAACATATTTAACCATTTCCTTTGTAAGTTTCAATTCAACTTCAACACTCAAGGGACTATATACAAGTATGAAATCCCTATTACAAAATCTTTATTGTGTATCTTTTATACGACTGTATGTCTGCACTTTACCATGAAAAATTGTAGAGCATCTATATTTCTAAAAATTATTCATGTATAAACCCATAAAATGAAACGAACATCAATACAGTCATAGAAAACCACAGAACGGAAACTGGGGACAAGAAACGCCATTCGCAGAGCAATGTACCCCTAGGGCAAAAATGTATTAATTTTCGGCTACCGAATTCTGTATAAGGGGGATATTACTAGTGGGGTTGCCATCCCCACTCTCCCCTCGGGGTGCATTATTGAAAGAGTGATCCGAAGGAATTCGGCGCAAGAAATGACGTGTTTACAATACGGACGAGGGGATCGTGAAAATTCGCTGGAGGAGGAACCTTCAAAGATCTTGGGCTATAAAACGTCGCATGAAAGGGGCTATAAAAAAATAATAGTGAAGAAAGTATGAAAAACGATCGCATAATCCGTTCGTTCGACGCTGCCGGGATTAAACGTCTGTTTTGAATGGGTTTTTGATCTTTTCCGAAGATGGAGAATGTGCGATTTTAGTGCTTGTATGGTGTTTTGTTAGGTATTAAGATATGCGAAATGAGGTTGGATTTTTATATAGAGAAACGGGTATGATTATAGCCCATTGACTATCTGAGCAAAATTGCTTCTTAAATAATAATTTGTTGAAAATAAAATATTCATAAAGTTCACTTCGACCAAATATGAATTCGGCCGCATTAGTAATTCAAATTGATGTAAATTCAAATTTTCATAATGAAAATAATGCCAGACACAGTGCGCTTAAAATCGATACTTTCAACGAAGACAATGAAAAATCTAATAGTGACTACGTCAGTGTTTCAAATGTCAAAGTCATTGTAAATTCAATTAAAAAGCATGCAACGGAGGGTCGAAAAATATTAATGTACATAACTTACGAACGCTTTCATAAAATCTCGAATAGACCAAAAAGTACATACCTGAAACAAAGAAAAAATATGTTAATAAATATAAATATAAGTCAAAGCAATTTATTAATTAATTTTAAAGTGTATCCATCCAATTATTGTACGAATAACACCTCTATCGATCGTTATTGAAGCCTAATTAATATTTATGATGACGGTCCGGTCACGAGAGGGTTGAATATAACACGCAACCCTACAACACAAAGAATCATTAAAGATTGTTGCCCTTCGTTTTGTTTTCCTCTACTTTTTTTGATTATTTTTCACCATTTTCACATGGCAAGAGTACGTCTGAAGTCGACAGGTGTTTTCCGAAATCGTTGCCTCGTTATTTACTGGGGTTCTGATGAAATGTGGGGGAGACTTGGTTAATTCCGTGATGCTTTTAATTAATCTGATTTGTGATATGATTTTTCTCGATAGGGTCAGTGTAGATATGTAAATGCGATGGTGTGGATATAATGAAATTTTTCTTCGTCACGTTTTATTTATTGGGGTTGGATTTTTTTTTGTTATTATTATTCGAGATTTTAATTGAAGATTGTTATAAAAATGAGATTAATCAGTACATTAAAAATATCAACGCACTTTTGGTTTGAATAAAATTTTATAAACTATTTTATGCAATCTTCATTGAAAAGAAAATTGAAACTTCGCCACATGAACAGACAAAAAAATTAGCGCTATCATAAAATTTTTGAAATGTACATAGTTTGAATTTTTTTGAGTTTCCAATTATTTCGAAATTAATTTGAAAACGATCGATAAATTCCCTAAAATTATTTCAATAATGCGTTAAGGGCTAAAGCAAACTGTGTTACTATTTGTATAAGGGATGCATGGTTAAGGGTTGATAATTGAATTTGAAGCTTTCAAGATTCGATCTGACGTTGTTCAAAATTTGGCAAATATTGGCAATGAAAAGGTCAACATTTGCACGATAAAATAATCATTATACACGTCAATTAGAATATATAACCCTTTCAATGTCTTCATAAAATTTGTTCAGAACAAATAACCGATCGATTTATACATGGTGATAAAATACTGAGCAATTGCTACAAATCGGAAACGAATCTCATAAATAAGTCGGTAATTGCACGAGATATAAGACAATTTTCGAATCAACAGTAAATTGAATCGGAATTTTCGTATAGTACGATTTTATGGGGTCATTCTTGTACGTATGAGATTCTACGTACAGGGGTATCATTAAAAACCTGTCTCGTAAATAAAATCGATCTTTACAACGGCAAAAAAGTAATATGAAATAACGTATCGATAATTTCATCCCAATTATTAATCACGCACCTGCATCTTTCGGTCACGACTGTGTTTTTAACCCTTTGAGGGCGTTCGATTTGTATTTGAACCTAATAAATTAATTGATTACATTTCAATTTTGAATATTGTTTATTATTGACGATACTTTCACATTTTTAGTTCAATAATTTAAGTCACATGATCAGTATTTCATGTATCTATTCAAACAACAAACAGACTTAACAGAAGCTTCAATCGTGAAGGTTTTTCAATGACAAATTCAAAAAATAATTAAATTTTTAACAAAATTTACATTTGAGTTTTTCATAATGATAGTTTAAATTTTTTTTCTGACCGCATTGCTCGAAAGAGACTAAATTTTGGTTTGTATAATGACCTGAAATGCACTATACTGCAAACTAAAATATTTTCACACAAAAGAATTTAAGCAATTTGTTTCGTTTTAATCACAAAACACTGCTAATGACTTTTTTATTGCATTACACGCATAAACTAATAAAAAAAGGTTTATTTTCAAAAAAAAAAAGTTTATCGCTCAAAGAATCGAACGCATAAATTGCAAAGAGGAAAAGGTCCAAACACGCCATGAATACTAACAGGGACCCCCTCTGTGGCGAATATAAAGAAAAAAACAGAATAAAATAGAATAAAACGGACCAATGGGCCAGAAAAGGGTCACTTACTCTGCGTAAAATAAAACAACGGCGCGATTTCGTATTCAAAACGATTACCGTTTGATTGACAAAGCCGCTTTGCATACGAACGACGCGAAAAATAAGGACGGGGTGTCGCGCACCCCATTGTTTAGTTTCGCTTTTTTGAGTAGTTTCCCATTCGAAACAAAATTCTATATTATATTTCGATAAAGCACCCCTTTTTTTGTGCAGATTGTGAACGTGCGAATTGCCAAACGTGGAAGTTCTATCTGTGAAGTATTTTCGGATGCACGATGCGAGTGTGCATAACCGAATATTCGTACACGATGCATATAAAAAAAATAAAATATTATCATTAAATTGAATTCTGTTGATCTTAAACAATTTAAAATACCAAAAAATTATAACCCTCGTTCCCAAAGTGTCCATAACGAACTATCGAACGACCTTCACGGCGAAACTTTAATCTCAGGCTACCCTAATCTTATTTATGCCTTCGGCCATTAGTACCTCTTCGGAAAATGGCGCTTAATCCTCTTCCGAATAGAAATCGCTGAAAGGATTAGCGATTCTGCGGGATTTACGCAACCTTTCACTATTCGAGGACATTTTAAAACCTACCATTTGCACCATAAGCCCAACCGTAAAACACCATTTGAAACAAATACATATTTATTCGAGCAAAATTAAGATTTATTTATCTGAATTAACACTTAAATAGTACGAAAATTAATATAAAATCAATTTTATATTTCATGATTTGAACTAAACGCTTTGGATCAATCACTCATCGAGTTCATATAACCTAGAATTCGCACACAGTACGAGTGATAATAACCTAATATTTGCACTAGAGTGAGTACATATAATCTCAATCATATTTTTTTATAAGATTAAGGCGCAATATGAAAAGAGTACGCACTTTAAGGGTTAAGCTTCGGAGACGCAATTTTCTGCGTCGTTCTCTGGATTATCTCTAGAAGGTTGACTTTCCATTTCGCTTTCTCTCTATGATTTACTGAAAAGTTAGCTGTACATGGTATAAAGTCAGACTTACACTCGTCGATTTTGAAAACTTCAATTTTATACTGAAAAATACATTTTAATCCGGATCGGAAAAGTGGCGAAATTGCGAACGGTTTCTCGCCGAAATTTGAAATTCGAAAAGAGCGGGAAAATTCGTATGGAAAGGGGTAAATTATGGTATTGGGAATGGGAAAATGGAAACGGAGGAAGAAAATTCCTAAAGCGGTTTGACTTGAAAGTTTTCAAATTGTTCGAGCGTCGCGTTTTTGGCGCGCTTGAACCCAACCGAATGAAATACGGCCATGAATGTGTTTCGGGATTGTTTAAATGATTTTGAATTTGAGATTCTAAAAAAATAGATTTAATATGATAATAAACGTATTATGTATAATTTATGATTAAAAAGGAACCTATGATTAAAAAGGAACCTATTTCTGTGTTTTTACTTAATAAATTCAAACATTTGTCTAATACGAAAAAAGTATTTCCTTACAAAAAAATTCGCGTTTAATTAAAAAGCTCAAGAAAAGACTTAATCCAGTTACCTAGAAAATATAGTAACATAATATTGTATCATAACGACGAAGGGAAAAAAAAACACTACAATTTTCTCGTTGTCCGTTAACAAGAAGCAACCATAACGACTTCGTACAAAATTAAACGAAAAAATGCTAAGCGAAAAGAGTAAAAAGAAACCACTCAATTTTTTCATCCAATTCTTCTACTCAATTATAGCACAATACGAAAACACGATACACTAATGTCTCGATACATCAATCGACAAAAAACGCAATAAATACTTGACAAACTGGTCGAAATACATTCGACACTTCATACCTATAGAAGTTATCCACTAATTATTTTAATTCTGAAAAGTTTTCTTAAGAGAAATTAATTTTATTTATTTTAACAATTTAAAGAGTGATTTAATGCAGTTCTTAATTTTGCAATATCTCAAACATTTGGAATGATTTTTATGGAAAAATTCAATCAAACATAAACTACAATCGTAAAAAGTGCAATATTTATCAAATGTATGTATCAAAAATGCTCAGAATTTCATACAATTTTTTTTTTTAAATTATTTTCTCACAAATCGAGATACAACTGTTCCTCAACAATAATAAAGCACCCCATACAAACTCCGATAATTTGATCGTGTCACTCAGAGGAAGAGGAAGAAAAAAATCATTTTCTCATCTGGCCACATTCGAATTTCGCGCGCGTTTGCGGTTTCGCAATTTCTCGCCATCGTCATCTTATTGACCACAATTCCCGGGACTTTTCAATTACTCCCGAATAATGGACGAACCTCAAAATTTTCCCCGGATCCGAATTTTCCCGTGTACAGGGGGAGGCATCGGAAGCCATAACTTTTCGATTGCGATTCGCAAAGTTTGCCAAGTTGTCTATAAAACGCGGTGTGCTTTGCTAAAGTTAAGTTCACACTAGATCCGAACTGCAAATGTCTCAACATTAACCTAAAAACAAAATTTAATATCAAAACTAGCTTCTGATCATTTGCTTCCATGTTTTATGTACATTTAACCTAGTATTCGTGCACGGTCCATGTATTTATATCCCAGTATTTGCACACTCATATTAAAACAAAGAAAAATTATATATCTGATACAATGTCTTATGTGTGAGACTAATTTATCATTAAGGTTTCTTTTCACCTCTGGTTTGAGAATAAAACGAATTTAAACTACCTCCAACTATTAGCTGTCAAACTAGCCGCTAAAAGAGACAGACATACTACAGTTCATACAACAATACATACATCCATCTATTTCCACCAGATTTTGACAGCTCATAGTTGAAGAGAGCGTGTATAGTTTAAATTCGTTTTATTCTCAAACCATAGGTGAAAAGACCGACCATAAACAAATCCATTTAGTATCATTTCAAAGATAAAAGAATCTTGTAGAGTCGGAAGAATCTTGCAGAGTTTAAATTCGTTTTATTCTCAAACCAAAGGTGAAATGACAGGCCTTGAAATATTATTTTGATTAAAATATTTGAATGTTTGTCGACGGTTCTTGTGTGAATGGGGCTTGTTGCGATTTCGATTCGAGCGAATCGCGGTTCTACTGTACACGGTTGAATAGTTCGATAGGTAATCGTTGAATTCTTTAAATTTGTCGGTCTAAAGTTCAGAATAGAATTGAGGGAAATATGCGGAACGTTTAAATTTAATCATTTTCAGCTGAAAGATTCGGCTTCAGCATCGCTTTGTAAATGTTTTGTTTTCGGATGAATCTTAATCGAATTGGATGTAATCGGTTTTTAATTAATTTTAATTGTATAAGAAGTTTATTTTTAAAATGATTTATATCTGAATTTGAAAAAATATATGTCGGAAGAAATTTATAACGAGCATAAGATTTTGATTGTTTTTTATTGGTCGGTGTTAAGAGGCCACTTTACGTTTGGTAGCAACATAATCTATAATGATTTTGGTTTGTCACGATTTACGTATATTCGAGTCACGATTCGTATAAATCAATGCTTTTACGGTAAAACACTTTTTCAGATACATGAAACTTTCACAGAACAAATCCCATAAACTTCGATCGGAAATTTAATACGTTTTAAGAGAATCAAACCCAAAAAAATAATAAAGAATTTAATTTATAAATTATTTTACTTTATAAATTTTAATTGATTTTGAACTGTTGCACAGTATTAATAATAAATATTAAACAAATCAAATGTAGAATATTTTTAAATGCGTCGCGTGTGTAAATCATACTTAGGGCCGGTCTTTACACTCTTGGTTTGAAAATAAAACAAATTTAAACTACACGCGGTCATCCAATCATCTAATTGTCAAAATCTAAGGGAAAGGGATGGATGTATGTATTGTTATATTAACTGTAATATGTCTGTCTCTTTCAGTGACTGTTTTGACAGCTCAAAGTGGAAAGAACCGCGTGTAGTTTAAATTCGTTTTATTTTCAAACCAGAGGTAAAAAGACCGGTCCTTAATAAGCTTATGATGCTTGGTGCACGAAAGCCAAATATTAAACATTCATTACAATTTCAATTGTAAAATACAAAATGTAAAAATATGCACACAATAACTCCAAAAAGTTTCATCGCGATCAGATTAGCAATAAAAGAGCGTATGAAAATCACATATTTTTTTTTATTTTCGTAGGAAAGTCATATTGTTGAACAGAAGATTGGATAGAGCAAATAGTTGGTGTTTTACGATGGATTGATAAATAATTAAGCGTGTTAAAGGATAACCGTAGGCCGTTTTCCCGAGTGACCCTTCGGCCTTTTCCAGCCGAATTCCCGATTGATATTTGCTCACAGAGATCTTATCTAAGATCGACCCTTCGCCACTTTGGCTAACTTCCCATTATTTATCGCTTAATCATTCTTTGTACGATCATAAGTGATATTTTCTTGTAATTTATCTTTGTTTGATTTGTTCAGATTTATTTTTATTTCAATTTTATCGATAGTGTATGGGTTTTATCTTTGAAATGATACCAAACGGATTTGTTTAGGAAAGGTCTTTTCACCTCTGGTTTGAAAATAAAATGAATTTGAATACACGCACTTCTTCCAACTATGATCTGTCAAAATAACTGATAAAAGAGACAAACATGCTACAGTTCGTACAACAATACATACATCCATTTCTTTCCCCCAGATTTTGACAGCTCACAGTTAAAGTGACTGCAAGTAGTTTAAATTAATGTATTTCGTATCAAGAAGAAAAAACTCGACTTATGACCAAGATTCAAAAACATTTCTTAGTTATAAGTCGAGGAATGCCTGTAGTTCACAATTAGATTAAATTTCAAAGAATCTCAAATAAAAATAAAATGATTTAATAAAAATTTATATAAAAATCAATTAACGTACAAGACCATAAATAAAAGTCTCCAAAATCAACCCAGACACATTTCAACCCCTCGACGACCATAAACAATCTGCTCGCGGCAACACCAATAAACCACCGATCGCTAAATCACCGACAAAATAAAAACTACGCCACTTTCTCTCATCGCAACATCCACAAGAACAACAACAACAACGCAACGGTCGCAAGAAGCGTTTTGTCGGCCATGCCATGGCTTTTGTTAGACCATCAATCATTCGGTCCCATGGGGTCTTCCCCTAATTGAAAACGGGGCAATTAACCCGGTGGCTACAAATTATTTCCACGATTCCATTAGACGGTGTATCGACGCGACCCACAGGTTGAGCGCCACTGGAGAGCGGAACGCTTTGTTTGATTTAGTGCACGCGCTTCGTAGGTTTTGGGCCAATTTGGGGAAAATTTCCTATTTTTTTATCTTCAGCAGCATGTTCAGCTTTTCTGAACATGAGTTGAAGGTGTGATATAGTATTGTGAATATCTCTATAATGCGTTTTTCATATAATAGAATTATTATACACTAATGATTTTAATGCTGGACACTTTTATTAATAGCAGAATGTTGTTTTATTGTAAAATTTTTCATAACCAGGCATATAGAGTCTATTATAGATTGGAAGATGTTTAAGTAAGGTTCTTAATTTCGTATTTGGTATCAATATTTCAAAAGATTTTCATGGAAAAATTAGTTTGAACGTAAACATTACTATGAGTAGATTATTATATGTGAATTGTCAAAGTGTATAAAAATTTTATTTAGTTGTAAATTTTACATCTCAAAGTATCTAGGCAATGCATGAAAATAAGGGTTATTTAATAAAATATTAAATATACATATTCTGAAAATAATCTCTTCCATGAAACGTTTTTGCTTAATCGAACTTTTCTATGGAAATTGGAAAATGCAAATTGTTTTAAATATCTGTGAAAAACGCAATATGAAGACTTAAATCGCTCTTCAAATTATAAAAGAAACTACAAAATATTTAAGTAAAAAATACAATATTTATCAAAAGTGTCTAGAATAAACCTCACAATAAACATTTACGATTTTAAGAAAATTTTATGCATAATTTTCAATTAAATCATTTAAATCGATCGCGTTGTATCAAAACCGCGATATACGAGACTGAACTGACTTAAAAATCCATCCTTTTTCGAATTAATTCAACAAATTTCAATCGCCCCAATTTAAATAGAGAATATAACAATTTCCGAAACTTTGTCGAAAGTTAAGGACTTTTCCACACCGATGAAAAGTTTTCGTTCGAATCGTACTCAAACACGCACATACATTATTATATTTTCATATAGAAACATCGGCGGTTAGGCTTTATGGAAAAATAAAGTGAAATATGTCGTCAAACGACATTATAATAAAGGCCTATCCACATATCCATGTCGTCGAAGGACCATAAGTGCCATATTATTAATGACAGTTTGATATTTTCCAAAACCTGCCATACCTATACTTTTCCAGTTTTTCACCGACATGCTATAAATTTGAATATATGTATATCTATATTAATATTATATATTTTAATAAAAAATCCAATACATATGACTATGTATTGCCATAATTGATTCGTAAGTACACTTTTTTTGGACATTCGTTAAAAATTCAAATTCAAAAGGGTATGCAAAAGTATAATAAAAATGTATGTAGTTTTTGTGAATTGACTCTTTCGTTCAAAAAAATGTTCGAAACTGAAGTGCCATTGAGAAAAATTCATAATGCGAAAAGTCGTGCTCTCGAATGTAAATTTTGTTTCTGCAGAAATGAAATTCGCATAAAACGTTATTACAGGCGATATATTTCTGAAAAAAAAAATCCCAAAATGAAACAAAAGTAAAGTTAAGCACCAATTCGGCTCGAGTATGAATTATTATTGTACGAAATTCGTGTACTTTCCTCATCAAAGAGTTTTTCCTATTGGGAATAAAGTACTTTTCCAACTTCCACACAAGAGTCACGCAAACTACCATTTTGTTGATATTTTTTTATTCGTGTCGAACTTTTCCGACTTTCATCTAATTATATATAATTAGTACGGACAGTTGAAATCGATGACGATTTCCCATACAAAAAAATCCACATACACTACTTCACTCAATAGTGGACATTTTAATTTTATATTTTCAAAATTTATTTCAAGAAACATTTTTAATATTTTTAGTGGTTTTTGTTTTCCTGGTAATTCACAATTAACTAATCGTCGTAGTAGGAAACCAATCGATTATTTGCCGTAGGTGTGGAGGTGATCTTTTCCTCGTTGTTTGTCGAGGGTCATCATCGTCGACAACAGCACTTCTGCATCTCTTCAAAGCGAGTGTGATGAGGAGAAGCCTTCGGGCACTTCATGTCTAGGCTTTAGGAACGAAAGCGATCATCTTGCTTCGTAAACTGTTTGAACAGAACGACTGAGCGGCAATTATTGTGTATTGAACTCGAGGATTATGTTTTTGCAACAAGTTGGTATTTCAAGAAACGAGTTTAGCTGCGATTCAAGAGATGATCGTTTTTGTATCGCACAAATGCTCGTGTATAAAGCTCTATAGGTTTTTTGATATAATATTAAATCAAATTAAATTAATTTCATCAAAATATATGCTCGTTTTTTTGTGTTAAGACAGCAAAATATGAAAGAATGTGAATAAGCGCACGTAATACATTATCGATTTAAATTCTACACATTTAAGAATTTGATAGAAGATATATTTTTTCATAAAATTTGAACTAAATGGGAATCTAGACTCTTTTATAATTAAAGAATGATCAATAATTATCAAATATAATATTACTTTTAATAATATAATTATAATTATTTTTAATTGAATAATTATAATTATCAAATAATGATTTAATTTAATCAAATATTTACATGAAAATTATTTCAAATGTCGAAGCTAAATACAATGTTGAGAACTGCACATTATCAGTATTCCAATTATAAAAGGAACACTAGTACATTGTTAGTGAAAATTTGATGAAAAAATTTAATATTTATCGAAAATAACCCGAATTTCTCACAGTAGTGTATTGTATAGAGGTTCAGTATTACTTTATGATTCAAAACCTTTAAAATTGCTTTTTTATTCGTCGATATTCGATACGTTATATACCCGTATATACGAATAATATCATTTTAGGACAGCGATCGACAAAAAAAAAACTGGAGTCAATTACAATTTCACGTGTCGAACACAGAGAAAAAAAGGCATATAATTTTCTTTTGTGAAAGCTAACGAATCGATATCAGGCTTTCACGTGTCACACACATAAATATGTACATTTATATGCGAAAGCAATCCGATTAATTTCCGTAAAAAGGTTAACCGTCACTGCGAAAACGAACCCGTCGTATCGCTAAATAATTAATGTATTTACGTCTGCCCGAGTTTCCTTTTTCCATGGGAAAAAAAGGGGAAAAAATAAACTATTGCCGAAGGCCAATAATGCGAATTCGCGTCACAAAAGTTTTTCATTTAATCCAATTTCCCCCCATTGATGTTTCCTCTTTCAAAGTATCTTTATGAAGTCGATAAATGGATAATGCACTGAAAGGGAGTATAATTTTTCATGAAAAACTTTCGCTAAAAGAGTTGTCAAGTTGCGAATGTACATTGATGTGAGGAATTCTGGACATTTTTGATGAATTTTTGGCAAAATTTTGCTAAATGTGTTTGTAGCTTCATTTATAATTGAAAGACTAACAAAGAATGGTTCTTAATATTTGGATTGATTTAAATGGAAAAATTCGATTATACTCGAATGAAATTACATTTGGGGTGTAAAAAAGTAACGATTTTATAAATTATTTATTAATTATCATGAACTATAAACTAATTTAAAGATTTTTTTCTCAAAATTTTCTAAAAATCCTCACAGAAGTATACATGAAAATCTGATAAAATCACGAAAACGCCGGGTACTAGCAGCTAGGTATAAATCGAATCGTGTAAAGCAGAGATGTGTGATAAATTCGATTTGCAGATCAATTCAGAACTCGACGAAAGAGTCTTTTATTAACATAACATTACACTCGGATCCAATAAAATCTGCAGGTAACAAGTTGAGGCTAAACGAAAAGCACATTTTCCATTTCCGCGCTTTTCCGAATCGAATAAACAAAAAACGAAACGGCCAATTTTTTGTATAGATATAACAAATACATTTATACATATTTACACTAGTATGGGGGGAAATTTGGTTAATATCGTGATAAATAAAATTTTCGTTATTTAAAAAATTGAAAAAAATATACACTTTAATAAATAAGACTTTAAAATAGATTATTTTAATTGGATTTTTGTTTTTGAAATAACCGTTAATAAAATGGATATCGATTTATGTTATGAAAAAAAATCATACAAAAAATCGAACATTTCATATGCATCAACCGATTATGAAATTTTTCATTAATTGATTTCAGAAAAATAATTTCAGTAATTTTAGTTAGGTTTAATTTAGTTAATTTGGATTAGAATTTAGCTTACATTTTAGTATCAGATAAGATTTTTAAGTATATTTAAGCTAGATCGAATGTATTGCTGATAGAATAAAAGACAAGAACCCCAATGTCCACATTCTTTTGTATTAATTAATATTTGTTCTTGAATCTGAATTAAATTTCTTATTTTCGCTTTTTATTAGTACTTAAAAGGTTTTATTACTTAATTTTTTTTTTCAAATTACATTCAGAATCAGAACTGGTCTTCTGAATTTTGAGCGGTCTTATAACCATGAATATTTTTATTAAAAATGGTTAGACCCTAAACCAACTTTAAACTTAAACTCAATTCATTACCAACATTAAAAAATATAATTTTTATTAAATTATACCGAAACCAATCGAATCCACTCAACGAAAACACATTCGAATATGAAACACCGTAAAATTTTCATAACCATGAATATTTTTTATCAAAAATAATTAGTCTCTAAACCAACTTTAAACTTAAATTCAATTCATTACCAACTTAAAAAAAATTATTAAATTATACCGAAACCAATCGAATCCACTCATCAAAAACACATTCGAATATGAAACACAGTAAAATTTTCAAACTCAATAGGCACACAGTAGTAATTCAGCAAATGATAATAATCTGATATTCGATCGTTTCCCGGTTAGCAGACAATGGATTTTGCGTGTTCTACGCGAATCAGACACAATTGAATCAGTCACGATTCGATTGGTACACATGCGTGTATCGTTTGATTACGCTGAGTCCTTTGCGATTCGCAAACGCGTTATGTTGGCAGACGCGGGGGTCGGACAGGTTGGCAGCCTTGTTAAAGGTCGATTGGTAGCAGTGTTGGGTTGGTACTGGCGTTTTATTGTTGAAATATTGAGTGGAGATTCGTTTGTTTTGACGTGTACGACTTGGGTCTCTAGAGGCGCTTTGTTGCATTATGTTGATGCAATGCAATCAGTTTTGATTATGTTTAGTTGGTAGTACTGTGTGCGTATTTCAAATGTATTTGAAATTCAAAAAATACAGTGCAGTCGTCCTCTGTTTAACGCGATTACTTCACATGGTATTTTTCAATACGCTTATGATATATTCCGAAAAAACACAGAGTATTAAAAAAACATGTGAAGTAATCGCGTTAAACGGGGGACGACTGTAAAGTGATATTTACAGAATACAGCACATATGACTACGGAAAAGTCCAAAAGGTACAAGTGACATTTTTACTGAAATTGAGTTACGTACAATAATCGCTTCTATATTTGGTGGCAAAAGGATATAAACGAAATTGGAACATGTACCGAGATACATCATCAAATCATTCAAACTCCTCCTAATACATGTAACTACATACTCAACTTTGAGCACGTTTTTTTCGAAGTCACTCATACCCCTTAGTCTTTTCAGTCGTCATTTTTTTCTCACAACAGGCCTAGCCCCAATTCCACAAACATCATCAATCAATATCATTCACCATACAGTGAAGAAAATTTGCCATTATGGCAAACTACTCCGAAGAGTAAATTAGTGTACATACATAGATGTCACTAAATAGTTCGAATTCAATCGAAACATATGAAAGGTGTAGGTGATGATCATTTGCGGAGCCGTTTCGTAAAGTGTTAAATTAACATTTTTTTTCGAATCAAATGAATCCAAACATTCGAAAGAAACGATTGTCTCCATATCAATTAAGAAAAACGACATTTTTGACACTCGCCAAGATAGGACTCGAACTCACGCATCCCAAGTATTCTGAATCTACACAGCATACACAAACGCTTTATACCACTGCGCTATCAGCTGGTTAATATAATATTTAAATACACATATATGTACTTCTATGAAAATGGCGCAGCGGAAAAACACGCTTTTCGTGAAAATTCCTGAAAGTGCTCGCGGAAAATAGTGAGTTGTATACATTTTTCGATGAAAAGGCCAATCGTTTCCCATTTCGGGCACGTTCCGTTTCAACGTGCAGCGGAATCCGCATTTTTATATCCGGACTCCACATTTTGCTCCGCGTTCTATTTATTTATCATTGTTTCCCGTTGGGGCTGAATAAATACCTGGTGAGCCTCCAGCCGAATTCCTGGCGAAAGAGTCGACGAAAATTCGTGGGAAAATTCCGCACTTTGGTCGGAGGTGCTTTGACAATTTTGTGTTTTTAGAACGTTCATGCTTGGAATAGAGTCGAGTTGGTACACATGATTAACAAAAAATTTTTTTTTGGAAAAAAGTTGAGAATCACTAATATAAAAGTTGAAAATCACTAATAAAAACGTTGAAAATCACTCATATTAAAGTTGATAAACTATAAAGTGATATACTTGTTCATGGTAACATTGACACAATATTTGAGCCCATGAGATGCATAGTGATAAGTCACTCATACCTGGTTTTGAGATACAAAGCATTTAGTAGACATTATATCATATATCATCACTGTTTTCGAGGAAATATTTATTAAAGTATTGCTTGTTAACAGTTCAATTAGCTAGAGAAAATTCCTTAAAAACAGTTTGATGATTTATCATATTATGTCTACTAAATGTTTTGTATCTCAAAACTAGGTATGAGTGACTTATACCAATATGCATCTCATGGGCTCATTTAAAGGATTGAGTTAGTTTGGGTTATATTGAATTAATTTATTTTGCGCCATAATTTCATTGCAATCTTCAGTGTTGAAAGTGTATATTTAGATGATAAAATTATATTTTTATGTTAAGTAGCAACAAAATGATTTTCATAGTCATTTTGGAAAATCAAAGATGGCGACCTTATAAATATCGAATCAAATAGAATAAATAGATTGTTAATTTTCCAAAATATATAGTGCTATTAATTAAGAACAAAAATAAAACAATTATCTTACAATATGAATTGGACTGAATATACGAAAATTAAAAAAATCGTATTAAATAAAATAATCTTTTGTATCGAATAGTGAAAATAAGTATATTTCAATGTAAGTTTCACATAATTAACGAACTGATGAATTTATCGGAAAAATAAAAATTATACTAATTATCAATAAAAATCTGTCCCAATTAACCGAGAACATCAAAGGAATTTATTTATTATCATCGAAACGAACTCGTATAACGAGTCCAGTGGCGCATCTGCGTTCCGATTTACCATTTTTATTTTTATTTTTTGATATTTATTTTTATTCTTTTTTAATTGCATTCGAAACGTACGGGAAAGTGATTTATTGAAACGAGTAGCCAAGTAAAGCGGCAGCGTTTTATTGGGCCATTAACGCGCAAAAATTACTCAACTTTTTATTTCTCCTTAAGCTCTTCGTATATTTTTTTCTATCCCCGTGAAATATAAGCATGCATTAGTCGAAGATTATTGTTAATGACCGAAAAATTAATAACAGCGAATAAAAGTCAAAATGAAAGTAAATTAGAGTTTGATTTGTTTCACACTTTAATGTTTTTGCTTCGTTCTATTTTTGCAGGTGAAATGAACCTATTGAAACAATTTGTTTAAAGTTTATTTTAACGAGTTAATTGGATGGCATTTTTTAGATTTCGAATAAAACTTGAACGCCATATTGAAATGTCAATTAAAATTTAACTAGACGTTGAAAATGATGTAGGAATATTTCATTTTATCTCGCAGAAACGAGACGTTTAAAATTTTTATTATGAATATTCATCTAAATCAAACGAGAACTATGCAGTAATTGAGCGACTCTCACACAACTAGTTTCTGAATATATTTAAATATTTTTATCGCAGAATCGAATAAAAATTCCAACTTAATTCCGACTTAATCGCATTATTTTATGATTTGGCCTACTTCGGGTCAAATTTCGACACGTTGCGCAAAAAGCTCCAAATGTCAACACCAATCAAATTACACACATTACTAAAATATACACACACATATAAAATACAGACATACATCGTTTTCTACTAAACTTGATACAAAAGTGATAATTTGTCTGTTCATGTATCTAAATTTTTGAACTGTTTTAGGAGAACATAATTGGAATAAGAAAGGAAATCAAACGAATTAAACGTTTTTCTATATTCTTTTTTTGTTTTATGGTGTTAATCACGTTATACACTGATATATAAATATTAATTCAATAAATTAGTTGTAAATATTTTTATTTTACAAGGGACAAGGTCGTTTAGCGTTGAACGATTTTGTGGCCACAAAAGAACAAACACTTATTTACAAAAAAAAGGTTAAAAAAAAAACAGATACATTTCGAACTAACAGATCTATCTATTCTGGGTCCCATCTATTTTGTACATGTACAAAAAACTCACGTGCCTAATGTGATTTTGTCCAGGTAAAATTCAATTCTTTTCCTTTTGTGGTGATTTTCTGTTGTTTTTACCATTTTTTTTTTTTGCTTAAAAAATAATCGTTCGATGTACAAATAAACAGATATGTTTTCGAACAGAAAATCAATTATGGAAAAATTTTTGTTACGCCGTGTATAAAATATGATAGATTCACGGAACGAATCACAAAAAATCCCGTACACAAAGATAAATATTCCGAAGCGCATTAAATAAATAAGGCTCTAACATATTTTTAATGCATACTAATTCGGAATTGTATATTGAAAAAATCACGAATAGAATTCGAATCTTGTTAATAATTCAATATTGAATGTGTACGAGGAGCATTTGTATGTTAAGATATTTTTCTAAGAAATTAAAAGGAAGAGTGTTTTAGCATATTTATGATTTTCTACGGTCGTTTGATATTAGATATTTTATGTTTGTTTTATAGACATCCTATTACAAATTATTGAAAAATATTATTAAATTTACGTATAATTGATGATAAAATATTAATAAATTGATAATCATGAATAATTTAAGATAAAACGCTTTATTTTCCGCCTACTAAATGATATTTTACTATCGTGGCGAATAAAAAGTTTACTCATGAAAAGTACTGGATTTAGCAAAAATGTAGCCGAATCGTTACATTGAAATTGTAAAAATTGCATATAATATTTAAGAATGCGATATTTAAAAAAAACTGAAATTCTTGGGTATATTTGAAATGTGCAATTTGGCGCGCAAAGTGCGACCACTTTCAACCCTTTAACGACCGACAACACGAAAAGATTTTATCGCCTCGCATATAATACATCACAAAATACAATACAATATAATATGACGACTGAAAAGGCCAAGGGGTACAAGTGATTTCAAGAAATGTGCACTCGAGGTTGAGTATATACTTAGGAGGAAGTCGAGTGATTTGATGATTTATCTCGGCACACGTTCCAAGTTCGTTTATAACCTTTTGCCACCAAATATATGAGCGTACATAGGAGCGATTCATGTGCTTTTCCTAGTACCCCTTGGCCTTTTCAGTCGTCATATTATACAATACAATATGCAATATTGCCGAACGCTAATACAGAAAACGTTTTAAGATAAACGCTGGGCGTGTCTAGTCGCCTACATTTCCACTCTATGCTCGATAAACAACCAAATTATACTTATTTTTTCCCTTCAAAGGATTAATGAGGAGTGCTTTTGTTTTATCACAAGGAAATGTATGTTTGTCGTGAGTCGTTTCGTATTTTTTTTTCAAGGCTTTCTAAACCATTTTTTGGTAAAATTTTAAGTGTATCTTTGTATCTATGCAGTGAGTGCTTCTTAAATGCACTGATTAAACAATGGCAATAATATGTATAAATGACTCAAAATTCAAATCTATTTTTGTTTATTACATTGTTTATTATCATAATCCACAATAAGAAATTCATTAAAAGGTCAATAAGGTTTAGAGATCAAAAAATTTTGATTTTGAGAAAAAAAAAATTCGTAAATTTTGACATTGCAAGGGGGGACCCTAAGATATAACAGTCAACATAGGCAACGGGATTAACTTGAACTCCCAAACGACTGATCCGTTTGCTATGAAACTTTCAGGAATTACTGAACGCATAACTAGAAAGGATTCTGCGTCATTACATTTTGAATTTAAAAAAACATTATTTTTCGTAAATTTTGTCATTTCAAGGGGGGAAGCTTTGACATAGCCAATGTTATGCAAAGCCTACATACGCAACGGGATTGACATATTTTTAGATCTCAAAATGACTAATTCTTTCACCGAAATTGTAGCGGGAACAGATATTGAATCGGGAACGGGAATTGGAAATAATATACTACAATTTACAATCGGCTTAAAGTCTTAATAGTCTCGAGCAACGCCAAGTGACAGAAGATAGTTACTTATATAAAAAAAAATAATATTGGCCATAGAAAAATATATTAAATTTTAAAAAATATATCAAAAAATCGGCAGCTGATACAAATTTAATATGCGACACGCAGAAACGGAAAGGTGTAAATTATTTGAGCGCTAATAGGAGCGCGAAAAGGGCCTTCCGGACCCCAAAAATGTTAAAGGGTTAGAGTCCGGGCCTCGTTAGGGCCCAAGGTTGGGCGCCGCTGGCTTTAATTTCCTGTGTACGAGCTGGGGTCCAATTTTCCGAAATTACAGTTTCCGCAGAAAAGGTTAAATCGTTCCCTTTCTGGCCCGTTGTTATTATGCGCCCTTTGACAGAACGCGTGAAAGACGTTTTCGAAAATAAGGGCGGGAAAATATGCTACCGTGTGTCCGAAGGCGGATGTAGGTGAAACGTCTAGGACCTTCGTCATGTGGAGAAATTTTAGGAAGAAAATTGAATATGTTTAATATTTATCGGAAGGGTTGTCTTAGGGTTGATGCTTTTTTTTTAGGTGATAAATCTTTTTTTTATTAATATCTATAGCTGAAAAGATTGTTATTTATTGGGAAATGTTTAAGTATTTTTGATGATTTTGAAGTTTTGAGAAATCTTTTACAATTTCTTAAGGATTTAGAGTTATTAATTTCGGCGGTCAATATCTTTTGATCGGTACATGTATTTGTATATTGGTCAGTTATAGAATAAATATGATGAATATTTAGTAAGTATTTAAATGTTTATGATCAGTAATATAAAATGGTCGGTATTTTGATTATAACTTTTGTCATCTATACTTTTGTGATATTATATTAGTCTTTAGTTCATCAAATAATTTTAGAACATTAAAAAAATATTAATTCAACAAAATTTTTGATCAATTTGTTTTCTTATTATTATAATAGTAGTATATGTAGTTTATCAATATTGATCATTATAATATTAAATAATGTACTGAAAAATAATTAGAACTCGACTATTTATTACATTAACATGTGATGTCAATAGAACGAAAATGCAATCTGAATCAATGCACTGCTATTTTTTACAACGGATTAAGTCGATGAATATTATTAAAAATTATTAAATATATTTTCTCTATCTAAGAACCGAAATTTTCGTTTCATAGCTAAACCCAAATTGATTTATAGATAAAAATATCCATCAGAGAAAAAAAAACACATTTAAACGAAACGATTTTTTCATCCAATATGAAACATTCCCTAAAACCAAACAACCATACATATTCATACGAGAGAACACATAAAAGTTTCATAACAAAAAACAATATACACCCCGAAACATCCCATGGTGATTTTTCCTACTTAAAACCGTCCCGAAACTGACAGAAAGCGACAACCCATGTTCATCTTTTTTTCGTCGAATCACCGTTTCACTGTACTGAAAAAAATCGACGCGTAATATGAATATGTGGAATAAGAACGAAGAAAAAAAGACGATCTCTTTTACCTGCCAAGAATTTCTCTAATAGGATTAGAGAGGCTCATAATTCTACCGAGGACAGGTAAGTAGGTATTAACTGAAAAAAATGCATACCCACGTACTATGTGCTTTTAGGACAGAGCTAATTTTTTTTAATCATTTTGCAAATGTTGAGAGTGAACATATTTAAGTGACGAGTCGCATGAGTTTCGCTATTTTCATGTTATTATGAAAATTTTATATGACTGAATTTTAGAAATAACCTTTTTTATCGTTATCAAGTTATGTACAGAAAATGTTTCTATATATGATGCAAAAAATGGTTCTATGTATATATGATGCAGAAAATGGTTCTATATATGATACAGAAAATGGTTCTATATATAATACAGAAAATGGTTCTATATATGATACAGAACTATTTTCTGTACTTAACTGAATTTCGATAAAAAAGGTCACTTATGCCCTTTATGAAATTCAATCGTCATATGTAACTTTCAATTCGATGGTTGATTGGGCAAATTATTTTTTTCTATATATTAGCTATGTATAAGATATCAAAAATGATTAATATTTATATGAATCAATCTAATGAATTTGAATTTTAATCAAAAATATAGGCATACAAAAATAAAATAATATGGGTGACATACTATTTTTAATTTAATGAGTTATATAATTTTACTATCATCGAAAAATTTCTGCACAACTACTAAATTAATAAATCATAATATGATTAAATAATTAAAATCAACTTATTCCACTTTCAATAATAAGTAATTTGAGTTTGAACGGTTTATTTATGTATGGAATTTTAGTGCAAACAACTTCCAGTCTATATTGGTGTTGGTTAATTGCTTTCATATTAAGTACACATCACTATAATAATTGTTTTAGCATATTTCTATCGTTCGTCTGTCCTTCTATAGTTTATTATCTTTATAAAAATAACACTCAATTGAATACACATCGAAATTATTTAAAAAAAAATACTAAAATCTGGTATGAAACCGAGTCGATCCAGACCAAAATGTGCACAAAAAAGAAGCAAATAAAAAGCCTTCATAGTCATACAAGCTCGAGATTAAGTCCGTAAGCCTCCGAGCATTTTACGAGTCGAAAGACAAAGAAAAGCGTCCATAGCCATCGAGTTCACACCCCAACCCTCAGACTCCATCCCTTATCTGATCCCCCTCTGGCTACCCTTATACGAGTTTTCTTTCGTTTCCCGAGAGAGAAGTTAGCCTTCGTCCGCGAAGGGTCGAAGAAGATGCGATTAGGTCATCGTGACTCCGAAAAGGAAGGAAAAAAGGGAAGAAAAAAGAAAGAGGAGTGGAAGAAACACATAGCGGTTGCAACGTCGACTTTTCAGTCCGTGGAATGTTTCGAGTTTGTGTCGAGTTAAGTTAACCTCTAATTGAGATCGTATCATGTGGGCGCTGGGAACTATCGGGTTTTTTATTTTGTTATTTATTTGACTTTTGTTCGATTCTGGGTGAAATAAATTGATTTTGTTATGTACTTACATATATTTCAAAGTAAAACTATTATAATAATAAAATATTTTCGAAGAAAAAAATTTGTATGGAATTTGCTCAATTCAATGTAGATTTGTTAGTATGGATCAGATGCAGAAAAAAAAATCTAAACAAAATTCAGGGTTAGGTTATTTTTCGCTATTTATTCAAATTAAATACGGATGAGACAGTGACAAATATTAGTATCAAAGCTTCATTAAAAAATAAAATTCAAATAATAGTTAGATTTCATATTCAGATTCTAAGTAAATTACAATTTGTCAGGGGTGGATTTTGAATGAGTACGTTTTTTATTCTATTTTAAAAACATGTTGCTTTTCTAACTCTACTAGAATGAAAAAGATTATAAGATTTTTAACCGAAACAAAAAATGTTCCACTGTATTTCACATACACAACAGCATATTTTTATACGATTATATTGAAAAAAAATATACATAAAACCTTACAAAGAGCCAAGATCGACTTAATTCCATCGGACATGAACAATTCCGTGCAGAGGCTAGATCTTTTTAATAATCGATGGAAAAACACACAATTTACCACAATTTTCACACCGAGTACATAGGGTAATTTACCCATGTACCTTTCCGCATGTCACACGCAACGAAAACAACTCGTCCCCCTACCGACTAACGCTTATCCACGCATATTATATGACGACTGAAAAGGCCAAGGAGTACAAGTGACATTTTTATCAAAAATAGAGTTATATACAATAATCGCTTCTATAAATTTGGTGGCAAAAAGATATAAATGAATTTGGAACGTGTGCCGAAATATATCATCAAATCACTCGACCTCCTCTTATACATGCTCAATTTTGAGTGCGCTTTTTTCGCTTTCATTTGTACCCCTTGGTCTTTTCAGTCGTCATTTTATATACGATATAATGTGTATTTATTATTTTTATATTATGCGAAATTTCGAAATGCACTCAGGAACGCGAAAATGGGTTTTTGCGGTCGCCGCTCTACGGTGGGTGGAATTTTAATAGGCAAAAGCTCTCGCGTACACTTTCTGCACAAAGCTAAATTTGCCCTTTCGTGTATTATATTATATACAACCCAAAGAGTATAAATTGAAATAAAAGCTATTATCAATTCGATGAACACAAATAACGGTAATTATTTTCATTATTTGTACCTCAATGTGATTTTCGGGTGCAATTATTTTCGAGTTATTGATATGCATCGGATACATAAAAAAAGTAAATGAACAGATTAGTCCTATTGTATAGTTTTTTTTTTATTAGGAACACTGGTTATTTGAAATGAAATAAAGTGAAATGTATAAGTAATATAGCCTCAATTATATTGTATTAGATTCGCTGTTTTTTTGTGGTTTTGATACAATCAAATTATAGATTAACTATAAATTCACTGATAATAATATTTCACAGTTTTATTTTAATTAAGGTGGAAGATTGTTATACAATTGAATCAAAATACCTTTTATTATATACAATTTAATAAATTTATTCTCACAAAATACGACAGACTAGTTTCCGTATTCTGAGAAATAAAATAGACGTTCTTAGAATCAGAATATATCAACAATATTTTCAAATTTATACATTTTAAATTTCAAATTCAGATCGTAGAAACTTGAGCTGAAACATTCAGCTGTGTTCTCTGAAAGATTCCGAATTCACTTTATATTTCTAACTCAAACAGTTTCAAAGATACGAACGATCGTTCTGCGAACATCCTTTTCCTTTTTACAACACGAAATAAGGCGAAAAAGCGTGAAAGAGCTGAATATACGAAATTTCAATAAATAGAAATTCATGACGTCACATAATAAAAATTTATGTATGCAACTCGAGGACATTACATCTAGCGATAAAATCCGACACAATTATTAGGAGACACGACCGAGTGTAGTACTTACTGAATTTTTTATAACTGTAATAAAAAAAATCTTAAAAACCGCAGACGGAAGACTACACCCTAGACACTTCCTCCCTTCATCTTTTGTCCTTCAGAAGCTCATAAAGCGATATTAAAAATCGACTTTTTTGGAAAGAAAGCAGAGTCCTTATCTTCTACACGGTCTTGAATGATCCTATTTTTATTATATGGAAATATTATCATATGAAACGAGCGATTTTTATTTGTTAAATAAGCATTTTCATATGGAATATATTTTATATTAAATAAATTATGTATTAAGTTGAAAAATATGTATTTCGAAATAAAGAAAATAATATCATACATCCCAAAGGATTGTCAAAAATTAAGCTATGACAGTGATACAGCGACATACCAAATTAAGGCAGAAACAATATTGAAAGGGTTGCTTCTCTTTCTTTCTTTTATGACGTCTCAGACGTTGTGTATCCGCCTTTCAACGAAATTTTTGAAAAAATGGAACATATTCATTCAGAATTTAATTAGTTTAGTTTGCATAGATTTGCTGAAATCAATTCCTGCGACATTTAAATACCATTTCTATAACTGAAAATTTTTCTTTAAAAATTTTCTTGTCTCGGGAGGATTTTTTTAAAATAATCTGCCGCCTTTAAAATGTTGATATACCCGTAGTTTTTTCCCAGTAATGAAATTTTATTTCATTTTCATTTGTATCGTGAATGTCCCCGAAAGTAGCGAAGGGCGTTTTCCCTCAAGTAAAGCAACAACTCGAGTAATTTACGAATTGCACACTCGGCGTATCCAGTAACAGTAAATAAATTGTTTCGGTGATTACATCTTAACCAAAACAAAGTGAAACTGTTTCGCCAAACGAGTATTTATCGTCTGAGGCATCGGCGCGAACACGAAAATCCTCTCTCACACTTTCTTAAATTAGCAAAGGAGAAATAATAAAAAAAGGAAAAGAAAAGTGAAAAACTCTTTTACATGTGCGCCGCATAACGATAAATTATTATCGTCGGGTGCAACGTAGATCCGCCCCTGGAAAAAGTATTCTATGAGAATTGCATCTTTTCTTCACTGAAATTTATCTATTTTTTTCCGATGCAACTTTTCTGTTAGCGAAAGTTTCAAGTTTAAGTTTATTTTTTTGTTAATAGTTTTTATATTCTTTTCATGCTGGAAATTTTTTGTGTATTTTTATTTTCAATGTAAGAAATTCTTTTGTTCATAGATTTTAAAAACGTGTACAAACTGTTATATGTATGTATAATGGCGTTTGCAAAATTTATGGTTAGTATAATTTTAAAACTTATCCGAAATATAGTCCGTAGTGACCAATAATTACCAAATTATGTTGTAGGAATGTTCTTTTTGTGAGTATCATTTGTTACTAGAAGAATCAGTCTGTTAGAAAAAAATACTGCTAAAAATGTATGGTTTCAAATTTGTAATAAAAATTAGAGTCTGGAAAATTGTAATTTCACTACTGAAAATATGATTTTACTGATCATATTATTTATTTAAAATAAATTTTTCGTACAAGTTAAAGAAATTGAAAATTGAAGAGACATTTTTACCAACGATCGTTATCGAAATGATCAATTTTTACGAATATTTTTCCGAATCATTCTCAGCTAAACGATAAATTATTAAAATTCAAATTAAAATATTATAATCTCAATACTATTTCGATTAAAATTAAGACAATAAAAATATATAACCTAGCAAATGACAATACACCAACCGATACCCAATTTCCGAGTCAAAATCGATACGTCATTTACGTCCCGGAACATTTCCCTAGGCGAAATTCGAAATCCACTAATAATACATCATAAAGCACGCACTACACACAGAACTGTGCCGCAAACCCAACAAAACCGTACAATTTGAAGGCAACGTTTAATTTTCGATTCGCAAAGTGCTGAAACGCCCTGAAGGTAGTCACGACATATCTAACAGAGAAAACCTCACCGATTTTGACGAAACTATGCAGAAATATAATTTGAGTATTGACATAAAATAATTATTAAGAATTAAAACGCAACTCTCAATAGTTTTCCAGTTATTTCAGATTAAAGTTTAACATATTTATTAAAACCAAAAAAATATATAATTTTAAATTAAACATTACTATTGCCTATACATATTAAGTTATTTTGTTAAAATACTTCACAAATATAAATTTTCATGAAAATCGGTGAGTATTGGTTCTTCTCGCGAAACCCGCTCTTGCACAAGTTAACCGAAAAGTTAACCGGTTAATGTTTAACCGCTTCGTTCGATATTCTATATAAACGTTTAATTAGAACGATCGGGTGTCGATTAATATTCACAGACTTTTTAATTGGGAAATCCAGGGGCGGAGTTAGAATCGGGAAAATGTTGAAATGGGTCGAATTTTTGCGATTGATTGATGTGTTGTATATAATGAGAATATTTTTAATCATATAACTTATATTTTATTTTTAAAATCGGTAAAAAAAATATTTTTGTTGAAAAAAAAAATCTAATCTAATATTTTAAAATTTGAATCTTTTCATCTACAGAATTCATATTTAGTTTATGAACCGACTTAAATCTTGGAAATTAGTTCGTCTTGTACATTTATATACTTGCTGGATTTTTTTTCATGTGAAACAATTTTAGTATTTTTCTCATATTAAACTGAAAAGTGTGCGTGAAAAGTTGAATGTATGACGTGAATAAATCATGCGAAAGAAAGCGCTGAAAGTTTCGGGAGTGAAGTTTTCTTTTTTCAGAACTGTTTTACTATGCAAAACGTTTTCGGGAGACTGAAAAAGTATGCAAAGTTCTCTTTTATGTATGCATAGTGAATTTTGTAATAGTGTTCTTCATAGTTACGTCTCGTATTATTACGCTTTGGATCGGAATTTTAAATAAAATTTATCGTTATAAGCTTCGTGTTATTTTCGACTAATCTTGATATATGGAATTTGAAAATCTGCTCATAAAAAAAATTATACACAGAATAATTTGTAAGATTTTCTTGTAAGCATTAAACTTGTTTTAATATGGTTCATAAAAAATACATTAGAATTGAAAACAATAAAATTTTCAACTCTTTTCTACAAAAGATCGTTAATGAAAGTTATGAACTTTCGAGAATTTTTTCGTTTGTTTTATAGTCCAATTCTCTATAATTTGTCTTTATGTCTGAAAAAATGTGTCTGAAAATAATTCAGTCCACATTTTTCACAGAGAAAAAATCAAAACAAACGAGAATCTCAAATGAGAAGCGACATTTAGCATCTAAGTGTCACGACGAGTTAAAGTAAAAGTCATAAATTTAAAAGCGAAAAAAAACTCCATCAAACTTAATTTTTTCATACCGCAAAAAAGAAAAAGGAAAAAGAAAGCAACTAAAAAGAAAAGACAATATGCTCAGTATTCGAAACAACTAAATATAAAACGCTTTTGTTGTACTTTTTTTTTTCTATTTCGCAGTATTATTTTAGGTACTTGTACAAAAAACAATCAATCATCGTGACACGATCATTAACTTCAATAAAGGACCACTACTAATATTACAAAAGTGTATGGAAAAAAAAGAAGAAAAACCGATAAATAACTCGGCTATATCTGTCACATTTATCTGAACGCTGAATTTGTCGTACGACATCGAAATAACGTGAAAGAGTTGTATCCATATTGAAAATATATATAAATATTGTCAAAAATGAGAAATATTCATTAACAACAACTCCAAAATAGATGATTTTGAATTTAAATTACCCCATATTGAGTATATTTGAAAAAAAAATACCTCGTATTGCGTATCCTAAAAATCCTTGATATATTACGTAACATACGAGTAGTAATTTTTTAGTATTAAAAAAACAGATGTTGAAGTATGTGAATATAAATGCTTATCGTATTACATTGCTTCTTGAATAGTTGCATACAAACCTCATTAAGGCGTAAATCAAGATAATAATGCTAATAGAATAAATTTATGTTCACAAGTGTTTATTTTTATCTATTTTTATTATGAACAAATCATGTATAAATAAAGCATATTAAAATGAAGAAAAAAAGAAAATCAGTTCAATTTCAATAATTATCTACCCAATTTGAATATTTCCTTGAAGCGATGTACATTAAAAGCTTGTTTTTAGATAAATTAAAAGAGCGGCTTTTTCTGAGGAGCTTTCAAAACCTGTCACGAGTACCAACGTACGAATATTACATAAAAAATAATCTGGTTGTTAACTTTTCAATTTACTCTCGGCATAATTCCAGCATACAATTAACGAAATAATTCGGCAATCGTAACGAAAGCAGAAATATAAATATTTAATACAGTAGAATCACTAATAATCGAAATTCGATTAAAAAAAAATTGATACTATCAAATAAGTCGTTTTGTGTAAAACGCCATTAATTCCGTAAGATTTAAATAGAGAAAAACTAGGAAACATATTTGATACATTATTCTATTTATCTGAAATTACAATCACACAACTTTCGTTTATAATAAGACACCAAATTAATCAACTCATTATCAAAATAACTTCTGAATTTAATGATTTATTATTAGGTAGCTAAACTAATTCTATAATTTAATTGTATTTATCTTTATTATTCAAGAAAAATATTTCACATATGAAAAGTCATAACTACACCTAATACTTCGAAAAGTGAATTTCATCACTTTATGCATTGAGCAGCTTAAATCTTCGGATTTTTTCTGATCTTATATAATTTAGTACGAATTATCGAGATCTTACGGTACTTATCGGATAGGTTTCGTGCGTAAAATCATCAAGTAAACTTAATTACCGGAATCCTGTTTGGGTCAATACAATCTGACCCTTGTCATATCAATCACAAGCCAATTATACTTTTCCACTCCTTATAGGGACGATCAAACACAACCCGCCTCTATATATTACGTGTTATATATTATTATATACGAAATATAATGCTTATTATATTTTATTATACTGATAGAAAACGGGAAGGATAAATCAAGCCTTGTTATTGCCCTCCTTATATCCATTTTATTGTTCCCTCTTATGATATTGAAACGTTTTCTTTTCGTATACAAAAAAGGGTTGAAATAAAAAATGTGATCAAATGACTTCATTTTTTAACATGATTATTAAAATTAGGTATACAATTTTAGTCGATAAACTTATTTTTGTAGTCGTAAATATAGATATTAATTGTCTAGCGAATTTCACCAACATTATACATAGAACGACTTGTAATTCAAGCATCATTGTAACAGACAAATATTAGAGAAATTATACCCACTCATAATATATTATAAGATACATAAGATGTACTTAAGAGAATTGTAATATGTATAGGGGAAAGGCAACAAATATGGACTCAATTATATGAAATTATACCACCAAAAACACCTGTTAATTTTACATAAAATCTACGATATTGATTTGATAAATCAATCATATAATATACATATATTAGTCTATATTTATCACATTTTCTCTTTAGTATTTATCTGAATTATTTTCTTCGAAATGGGTTAAATGCCTACTTTTTAAGTACAATATCTTTAAAATATCTTACGAGTCCATCACTAGGTGAAAGTCTATAAAAGTGGACATGTTTTGAAAATTGTCAAAATTCCTTCACAATAATCCGTTCAAGTTTGAAAGTGTGGTTTTAACGGCTCACGTTTAAATATTTGATCTATTCTCGCTCGGCTTTTAACGGATTAGTAAAACAATATTTCTCACATACACACATCACAAACATCCGATTGTTTGTTTGCTCTACGAAAATAGACTTTTTCATACTTTCCACATACGAAAACGTGGGTTATAAAGTTGAGTTTATAACGAGTCGCGTACAATTCGAACAATGAATTATTCATAAACGTTCGAAACGATAGCGGCATGCGAAACCTACGAGGAAATTTATTCCGTCAATTTATGGCGATACTGAAACAATAATACTGACGTTTTTTATGTTAATTATTTCAGTATGTTTTCGTTGTGTTTGTTTGATAAATAGGGGTCGTTTCGTTTTTGAAATAATGAAAAATATTGATTTACCGCGCGAATGTGAAGCTTCGTTACATCGAATATGAAAAAATTACTGTTTCGTGAAACAGGTATTTTTTGCTCAATTTGTAAAAAAATCAATAAATATTTAATAACGCAAATTAAACAGTCAATAAGTATAAAATTTATTTTATAAAAACCAATTTTCGATAAATATTTAATCACTAAAATGATCAGTATAAAATATTGAAAGAGTTTCAAGATGTAGGTTTATAACATGTTAAAATGAATTATTTATGTAAAATTCATTTAAATATTAATTTAAGGATAAAAAAAATGTTTTTTTTTATAATTTGAAACTTATGTCGATTCAATATTAAAATACGAGAGTTAAAATTTTGTTGACCGAATTCGTATTGAAAGACCATGAGTGTAATAAAAAGCAGATTAGTTTTAAGCCCTTATAGGTACATATTCAATATTCAAATATTGAAAAAAAACATGCAGCGTTGGATTTTTATGAATATTTCAACATTTTCACAAGAAAAAAATCGATCAAAAATATACATTTGATCAGAAAAACTCCGCAGAAAAAAAAATTCAACAAACCGCCGATTCTCAAATATTTACACGGCAATCCGGATCGAATCTTTGAAATTGGAGAATAAATAATAAATCAGCAGAATCCGCATTATAAATTCGAATCCTTTCCGAAAACGGGGCAATAATGTAAAATGGCGGACATAATTAGCCAAATTGTAGGTTTCGCCAGAGGCTCATTAGCCAACCTTGGCTCCTCAATTATTCAGGCTTCAATTCAGTCCGATTCAATTATTCAGGACGTTTTCAACCTTCAAATTTGGAACTCGACAAATAAATGTCCCATTTCCGAACCCGACTTTGGGTGTGTTCTATGTATGTACTTACATGATGTGTTTTGCTTGTTTGATCCGAACGAGATTGAATTTCGAATTTCGATTCAATGTAAGAATGCAGAATTAAATGAAGCTATATTCAATTTTCTATTTAGTTGTATATTTCATTTGAAAACTTTTAAAATATTCCAGTCATCACAGTGTTGATTTGGTTGATATTTCAAAGAGAACTTTCATAAAAATATATCATAGTCAATAGGCATGTAACTTATTTAAGAACAAGTTTATAAATAGAAAAATAATGGAAAAATAGATATGATTTTATATTATATTATTTATATGATACGTATACGGCTATGAAAAAGTATTTCTATTCAAATGAATAATAAAAACACGGATTTTTTTTAAATCGTAAGTCGAAACGGATCGTCTATGGGGCCTTTAATGTGTTCACTGTAAAAAGTAAATCTTAAATCCCGACAAGATCTTAAATTTGAACGATCTTGAAAATCGATTCATGTCAAAATTAAATTGCTTAAAAATTACTTAAACATGTTTAAACTGTATTTAATATATTAAATATATGGAAATAAATATAATTTTTAATTCATTTTACATAATTTTTAAGCAATTCAATATCGATGCAAATCGATTTTTAAGACCGTTCAAATTTAAGATCGTATCGGGATTTAAGATTTACTTTTTAGTGTTGAAAAATATGTTAAAATAACTAGTTTTGAAGGCTATTTTGGTGCTACAGTTCAATTTATTGATATATATTACAAAAAATCTATTTAAAAAGAACAGTAATGGCTAAAATAACAAATGTACATAGACGTTAAAAAAAAATCTTTAATTTTTTTCCAGAGCACAAATTAACACATACATCTAACAGTATCGCGTAGCCGAATTTAACACCCACCCAATCTACATTAATTGTTTGATTTAGCCGAGACGAGATATGGAATTTAATACTAGAAATATGTAATGAGCACGCGACACGCGCATAAATCGCGGCTCGACTGTACTTAAGGCACGCGACAGGCTTTTGTTCCGATAAAATCTCTACTCGGTAGGTTGTTGAATTTAATTTAGATGATTTTTTCAGATTGCGACCGAATCAAAGGACTCCTTAAGTGTGCCTTTTCGATTGTCGCGTGCTTCTGTCAAAACAGCTCCGTTTTGATCCATTGTTTATGGTTATTGTGCTTAAATCAGGTACGAATGCAATTATTTCGATAGAAATGTAGGGCAATATAAATTTAAGTCTTCATACAACTTTAGCTTTCCGAATACTTTCAAAAAATTTAAGTCCTATTATTTTACAATCATGTGTATAATCCAGGAAAATACCTATATACTCGTACGTGAGTAAGACGGCTATGAAATGACTATAAAATAATTCCAGTATAGATGGCCATATGTGAGACGATGATCAGCGGTAAAATTGTCAATAATTATTATTTTTTCGACTCAAGTTTGATATCTAACGATCACAGGACATACAATTATAATATTATAAAATATAATAATCGTTGCCAATTTTTTGAAAAAAACTTAGTGCTAACCATCGATTCTCTTATGGCCATCTTTACCGAAATTATCTAAGTCATTTCGCTTATGTATAAATCTATCTCTTTGGTTTCTTGATTGAATGTACTCATGTAAACTAACTTAATATCAAATGTTGCAACGTTAGTTTATTCCGCAAGAAACTCAAAAAAAACTTTTTCCAATTAAAAGTTAAAATAATAATAAAAAAACTTACATTCTGTCAACATCTGCTGGAAGCAAGTGCGGCACTTTTTGCAGTCCTCTGTGAGAGCAATCAGCAGTTTGACCGTTGCAAGTGCAGGCCCAGGGACACTTGTCCTGCTGCGGGCCCGCGGACAATGCGGCCGCCATTGCGAGCGTCGCCATCACGAGCAGCACCTGAGCAAGATGGCCGCCGGCCGCCATCTTGCAGCGCGTCGCAGATACACCGATCGACGAAGTCACGAACTAACTATCGAGGCGACCCTGGCCGCTAATCGTCCGTGGACATCACACACTTTAGGATTTTAAGATGGGGCGGTTTCGGGGTGGGCCATCGCTGAGCCTTTCTTATACCCCATGTGCAAGTTCTGGAATGATAAAAATGAAAATTTTAAAATAATAATAATCTTAAGTAATAACAAAATAAAAATTTAGATAAACAATCTTATAACACATTTTAAATTAAAAGTTTGAATCGTAGTGCTACGATTCACCTTGACTAGGACTGCAGGGCTGCAGCCTTTTTATATATTGTAAAAATAGTTCAACTATTGCTATTTATCTGCCAAATTTTCCGTTTCAAAATAAGTCCATTAATTACGAAGTAATTTTTTGAAATATGTATTTATATTCATTTTTTTTGTAAATTTTCAGATGATAACTATTTTCCATATCAATTTAATAATTGCAGCTTTCTCCTAATGAATATTCTCACTATTCGCTACTTAACTTAACATTTTTTAAGTCCGATCTTTTCACCTCTGGTTTGAGAATAAAACGAATTTAAACTACACGCGTTCCATTAATCTATAAGCTGAAAAAACAGCTGCTAAAAGAGACAAACATACTACAATTTGTACATCAATACATATGTAGGTCCATTTCATTTCCTCAGATTTCGACAGTTGGTAATTAGAAGAACGCTTGTACTTTAAATTCGTTTAATTTTCAAACCAGAAGTGAAATGACCGGCCCTTAAAGATTCTCTTAAATAATGTAATGTCATATATAAACTTACATCAACGACATGAAAATTGAATACAAATTTTATTAAGACAAACATGAAAATAATCCTTAACGTGCAATATATCAAAGGCATAATTGCTTTCCTTCCAGTTGATACTCAACGGGCCATACATTACTATATAATGTCGCATAATTGATGCGGAATGCGATTTGGATATGGACATCGATCATCGACAGTGCACTTTCGGTAATTCGTTTTGCACGACGTATGGAAATTCGCCAACGTTCGTTCGAAAGCGAAAAACCGACAGAGACAGACCCATATGCACCGCATTGTTTTATACGAAAGAGCGAAAGAGAAAGTGGGAAAAGTATGATCGATGGGGATTCGAAATTGCATCCGAGCGTTTTTTCATACGCGTGTAATGGACGGTTTTATTTCGGAAATTTATTTGTTTTAAACGGATTTATCGACGATAATGGGCTGTGATTTTGCAATGGAACGGTCTGCAGTTTTTGAAGGATTATAATTAAAGTATTATATGAAATTTTAAAATGCCAATGAATAAAATTTGATTTAAAAAAATACACATTTTCAATGAAAACAAATGAAAAGGAAAACATTTTCAATTCGTATTTCGCTAACTTTTATTGTTATGAGTATTTAGGAAGTTTAATTTTCATATGAATTGATTTTCTATCAATATTTTAATATTCGAATTGTTAGTTAGTAAATTCTGAACAAAATAATTATCCAGATTGAAGTTGTTTTATATAACTATTGGAAATGAAATCTATCAATAAATAGATAAAATTTGAATGTATAGTAAATACTATGTTAATTATTTTTAATTCTTAAGTCACTACTTATATCAAGATAGTATTTGGCTTAAAATTAGATCGAGATATACCCAACTCTCGTTTTACACGGGTTTTTTTACAGGGTTTGAAAAAGTGAAAAAAAAATTTTTTTCACGATTTATTTGGTCTAACACGGTTTGTTTGAACTATATAATGAATATCGTGAAATAAAAAATGTAACTTTTTTTACACGGTTTTTGCTGGTCCCTATCCACAGTGTAAAACGAGAGTTGGGTGTATATTTTTTTAATGAACTTAAAAAGCGCAATCCATTCAAATACTAATCCCTTAAGTTCAAATAATGACAATACATTTAAATACTTACAAAAATGAATCAAAATATAAAACAACTACCAAAATAAAATACGAAAATCATTCCCAAAATACAAAATATAAAAAAACCACGGAAAGTTCCACAAACAACATCACGAACTCCCAAGACAGTTGAAGAGTTTTCCCCGTGCATAACACTTCCCTCTTCCTTGAAGAAAGAAAGAAAGAAAGAAAGGAAAAAAGTAAAATATCAATATGGCGCTGAAAGTTGAAAGGAGCCATTTGTATTTGGCCACAAGCCGTAGATTGCCGACGATAGACGAGGTGTCGAGATGGGGTTGAAAGCGCCTCGGGCCGACTTGGACCGAGATGAAAAATTACACTTTTGCGCGGCAAAAGACGAAAATTCAAATCGACTCCGCCCCGGGACACGAAAGGGATGGGTACCTAATGCAAATTGCGACATCGTACATTTTTGAGAAACTGCAAATTCTAGGAAAAACTGCAAATTCAGAGACACTATAAGCGAAATTGTCGACGGAAAGTCGACAAGTTTTGTACTTTGTGCAGATTGGGTGCAGGTACTTTTGATTTGGAATATTGCTTTCGGAAAGTTTGAGTACACTCAACTCTCGTTTTACACGGTGGATAGGGACCAGCAAAAACCGTGTAAGAAAAAAGATATTTTTTATTGCGTGATATTCATTATATATGTAGTTCAAACAAACCGTGTTAAACCAAATAAATCGTGTAAAAAAAAGATTTTTTTCATTTTTTCAAACCGTGTAAAAAAAATCCGTGTGAAACGAGAGTTGGGTGTATATTTTTTTGTGAAATCTGTTAATATTATGTGTTTTTCGTGATTGATGTATTTTGAGCGTAGTATAAAGCGTTTGAGAATTCCGCATCGGTCTTTAGTGTACACTCATTCCTCGATTTACGCGGTACCCATTTTACGCGGTTAATAAAATTACATTTTTTTTTGAAAAATCATACATATTTTGTGGCATGCGTCACATATACGCGTATATTGCATCAGATTCAACAAATTAGAATTAGAATATAGCAGTGAGAAAGCGAAATAATAAAACTACAATTATGTAATTATGTATACTTTCAACTTTAAACATGTTATAAATTTGTCGAACTATTAAATCTATAATATTTCTTAATCAAATTCTCTTTTCGTACCTCGTTTTACACGGTTTTCTGGAACCTATCCCCCTAATTTATATGAACTTGAAATATCGATTTACGCAGATTTTTATTTCCTAGAACCTATCTAGCGTTTTTGAATGAACTCGGAGTCTCAATTTACGCGATTTCTCCAAGAACTTATCTACCGCGTAAATCGAGATGTACTTGTGATGCTTAGTCCAAGTCTTGTCTTGACAAGAGTCACGTGTCATTTTTCTCAATTTTCAAGATAACTCAATCATTTTTTTTTCGATTGGGAAAAATCGCGTTGATATATTCAACGGGTGGATTGCTCGTTTACAATAATAATGTAAATATATAAATATGTATGAAAATTGGCACAATCTACGGCACGTACGAGCATGTTTCGATAAGGCCCGGTTCTTGGCGCAAAAACGGAATTATCTCCGGAAAATACGCACTTTCACGGCAAAGGGCGAAACCCGATAAATTTTTATCCGGATCAAAATTCGTCCTGGGTTGGGTTATTTATTCGCGCGATTGTGATTCGGAGTGCGTTTCGCGCGTTTCGCGTATATCGCACATTATGGCGAATTAGCCTCGGGACACCCGCATTATCCGCCAGATATAAACCCTGGTTATATATCGGTTTCGTATCTATATAAAAGTGTGTGTGGAACCAGCTTTATGTCGGGATGTGGTTGGGTTAGGTCAGAGATGGTTAAAACGCGGTGCGCGTTTCGATAATACTAAATGATAATGTGCTGGTGTTTATATGAACTGTTTGTTGTATGTTGAATGAATCGTTAGTATAATTGGGTGCTTGTACCTGTATATAATATAAAAATATATTGAGTCAAGTACAGAAAATGGTTCCATATATGATACAGAACCATTTCCTTTACTTATAGCTTCGATAAAAAAGGTCACTTGTGCACTTTGTGAAATTCAGTCGACATATGTTGTTAATTGTTCAGATTATTTTTATGAATTTGAATATTAAAAAAGAAGAAAATAACCAACACTATAGACTCATTTCATGCAACTCATTGTTCAAATATCAGACTAATTTCAACGATTATCATCTTTAAAGTATAATCTGATTCAATTTCAATGATATTAAAACATTTTTTAACATTTTAAATACTAGTCTAATATAATAAGAGATGTAATTATAACAATTCGCAAATTATTTGGTCACTCGTATCATGTTCATGTAATCCAATACTTGCACTTATATCATGTACATATAGTCTAGTATTCGTACACAGTACATGTATTTATATCCCAGTATATGCACACGCAACATATTAATACAGCCACATATTATTTTTATAAACGAATAAAGCTTTAATTTTTCAAAAACTTTGCATTCACTTTTTTACAGTAGGTAATTAAGCAAATAAAGCTTACAGAATATGATTTATAATTTATTCCCCGAAAACTCTTTTTCAAAATTCTAGAACGCAACCCGCTTAAAGCGGGCATAAACAAGGTTTCAGACTAAACACTAATCCTCTGTAACTTTTGAAAAAGGTTCACCGCTCCTGCCTTAAGTTGTAACGTACGATTGTGGCGGGAAAATACATATGGTGAGCGGAATTCTTTCGCTTTCGGCCAACGGAAGATAAACAGGAGTAATGCGGTTAGAACAAACGCTGATGCTTGACTCTAACTTAACCAGAACGCGACCAAAATCACAAAATATCTCATTAATATCTCCGATATTGCTGCGTTGTGATTCTGATATTTTTTGACAGTATTTACGCAGAAAGTATACTTCTATATTAATAAAAAATAATATTTATTTTTATACACTCGTTTATCAATAATCAGATCACGATAAAATTTTCCAAAGTTATGTATTAAGCTAGAAAAGATTTTCGATTACATTTTAAAATTTACAATCGACAGTGTATTTTATATTTAACATTATAGCTTTTTTATATCACTTATTCAGATTTTTTATATTTTGAAACTAAAATGTAAAGTTCATAAAATTTTTAAATTTTTCTATGAAACAAATATTATGTGTTTAAATATTATTTAAGAACACACTAAAGCGACAAATATTTGAATCAATTTTAAATAAAATAAAATATATGATATTAGTTGAAATTTCTCTACAGATAGTTTTGGTACAAATCGATAAATTGTTGGGATGTCATCTGAGATATTAAGTTCATAACTTTCTTCGAAAACTTTAGATTACACATTCTGCGTGAGAGATTTGCGTGTGATTACTTACTTATTACTTCTGCGAAAAATATTACTATATATATTATATAAAATGAAAAAAGCATGCACGAAGTCGAATTTGCGAAAATTGCTGGGAAATAGACGATTCGAAAATTTCACTTTTTAACATTTTGATAAATGATAATATTTATCACCCTGTGCAGAAAGTGGCGGGAATTTTAATGCACGCGTACTTTTAAATTCGCACTAGGATAAATAAATAATTAAAAAATATTGTAGAAAACACGCACGTCATATTTTAAAATAAAACAATTCAAATTGTGCATATGAACTTGCGTGTTTTTCAAAATAAGAATATTGCAAAAAAATTTTGAAATATGAAAGAAAATACATTGATATCTTATAAAAAAAATCTTAATTGAATTTACCCAAAAACAATTTGTTTCGATATACATTAATTAAAAAACGATGAAAATTGAAATTTATCCCTTTTATATAATTGAAAAACTTTCATTTTTCGGAACACCCACTACTTTCCATTCATAATTGAATTTCTATCAGAAAGCACATAAAGAACAAGCGTCACATTCGAATTGCATCCATTAAGTTTAATCCACTTGAGCTTTTACAACGAAATAGGTTAGTGCCCATACACTTGTGAATTAATCACGCACACGAAGGGGTTAATGCTCAAATAAAAAAAAGTACCAAGTACACTTATACCTCTATTCATGTATCCCAAAAATTTTTTTTTTCATCAATATCCAATCAATAAAATTCAAATAAAAATAATATTCATATATCATATATTTAATTAAAAAAGTGAAATTAGGAAAAAATGCAATATATTTTCTAATGACTCATCCACACAATGTAAATGACAAAAGTCGCCGACTCGAGTCGTCGGCTTCTCATTGTGCCGGCGGTTCATAACAAAGTCGAACGCAAAACGTTTAATATCTCGAAATGAATGAAAATGGACTCATATTATAGGGCATATGTGAGGATTGAGAATCGCAGATACGAATAAAACGCGGGATGCAGATTTCGAAGGGGTAAGTCGTAGGAAACAAAGAAAAGTGGACAAAAGCCCCGTTCTTCGGATGGATACGGGAGTGAAAGCACGCAAATGTGAATCGATGCATGATAAAAGCTTTCGTGGGCACACGTGACGTATGTTATATAACTACTTTGTTATATATGTCGACTGAAAAAGCCAAGGGGTACAAATGACTTCGCGGAGATTTCGAGAAAAGCGCGCTCAAAGTTAAACATGTATTAGGAGGAAGTCGAGTGATTTGATGATATAGATCGGTACGCGTTCCAAGTTTGTTTATATCCATATATGAGCGTAGAAGCGATTCCTGTACGTAATTAAATTTCGGCAAAAATGTCACTTGTACCCCTTGGCCGTTTCGGTCGTCATATATGTAGGTATATGGGGGATATATGGGGTACAAAGCGAGGGACGGATTCCCGCAGGATGAATGAGGAACGCGTATCCATCTCAAGTGGATATTGTGTGTGATATTCGCGGATAGTTCCCACTGTGACGATTTCGTGAAATAAAAAAATATGGGTTACGGGATTCGGGATCTGAGACGTTTTGTACCGTTTGAAACACCCTATTTCTATATATACTAGAAATATTTTCAAATAAATTCTTGTTTTAGTAGTATTAAAATTGTGCTGCACGTAGTATTGAAATACAGATTTTGTTGAAAATTTGAACAAAACATACACGCTTACTTACGAAAAGATTCGGTCAAGTCTAAATAAATATATATAAATAAGAATTAAATTAATTAATTAAATTAAATACTGGCTTTTTTTTTTACTAACCATATAGATTCAAATACTGACTTTTCTGATTTTTATTGATTTTTCTGATTTCTACCACAGATTTGAAAACTTACTGAAAAATGTTGATTGTTGGATTCGACATAATGAAAATTTTGTATTTTTCTGGTCAGAATGTTATTCTTAATTTTGCATTTTTAATCAACTAATGCTTTTTTATATGGAATTTCAAAAAAATACGCAAAACATACATCTATAGCACATTGACAATAAAACAATTTTATCCGACCCGTGGGTGCAATAAAGAATATGCTGACATCTAAAGTATCCCATTCATTTTAACATATAAATATCTGACGAATATATAAATATTCTAATAGTTCGATAAATAAATTAATAACTTATCAAATAATATCTTTGATAAATTAGTAAATAATAACGTATAAGATAAGTCACGATCGATTGGCACGAAAAAGAAAATTTTAGATACGTACGATAAACGAACGATTCGTACTTAATTGTTATGAACACAATATCGAATCGATAACAACATATCGAGTCTAAACGCACCCTAATTCAAGGAAATGTGCGAAATCGTGCTAATATCACATTCGAAAGATCTTTATAAGGCGGCAATAATCCGTCGCCAATATTTTTCACAATCGCTTTGATATAATAATCAGTTTCTTACACGAAATACAACTTTAGTGTGTATCACGCAAGCAAAAGTACTACTTTTTACCAAAGATCTTATTCTATCAAAATATTGTAAGAATCAAAGGTTAACACGCTAATATAAACCTAAAAAATATTTAAAATAAGAATTATGCACTATTATATTACGAAAACTTAAAATGCACGATTTTTATTATATGTATGAACATTTTGAATGATCAGTATTAAAATACAAAATGTCAGTATAGTTGTTAAGTCACATATTTAATTGGGAAACTAATTGGTAATAAATATCTACTAAATAGTCAGTAAAAACGTAATAAACTCTCAGTAACTAGGTGAATCAGAAAATACTTGCAGTATTGTGAGGAATTCTGGACACTTTTGATAAATTCGATAAATGTTGCGTTTTTTAGCAAAATGTATTAAAAGGATTTTTAATTTCTTTATATTTTGAAGAATTATCAAGAACAATTCTTAATATTGTATTTGACATCGAAATTTGGAATGCTTCTTCAAGACAGAGTTCACAATAAAATTTTATTTTTATAAATTTTGATTCTACTTAAATAACTGTTGTATAGTATTTTATATTAAAAATAATGATAATGACTAGAAATTATAATTCGAAAGCGATGAAGTTGAAAGTCGATTACAATGAACTTATGTGCAAGTAACTGAAAATATTTTGAGAGTCAACTTTTCGAAATTGATTCAATATTTCAAAGAGCAAACATCAAGGTCTCGAACTGGTGCTGGAAAGTGGTGAACGACCGGCTTTACGATGCGTTCGCAGATACGGCACACGTAAATATATTTTCGATAAATCGGAGATGCATTCGTTGCATCGTAAATTTGCATGTTTCGCCTGCATATAAACGGCCAGCGAAATAACAAAAAGGTGCACGTGGGTGGCATAAGTGAAACTTGTACACGTGCAGAGTTGGATTTGGGTATTTTAAAGGCTTAGATCTGATCTTTCGATCGCTTGTTACCGATTACTTAGCGATAACAACTGTCAAAATCAATAGAAGACAAAAATATTAAGTTGACCATTATTTTTCGCACTGTATCATGTTTTATCCGTTGAAACATTTCGTTAGCGATGTTTTTGTCTTTCGTCACTCATACGAATATTTGACAGTTTATTAATGGTACATAGAATGAGTGTAATTGATTAACTTAATACACGAATAGACTAGTTTATTGTTATGTTCGATTCACATGTGTTCTTTTGTTCTTGTAAGACTTTCAGACCACATGATTCTTTTTATAAAGAAAATCCTAAGTTTCTTCCGAAAGTTTGCGTCGGTTTCGTTGTAAAAGAAAATAGATTTCGTCTGAATTTTCGCTCAAATGGGCCACGACTGATACCTTAATCCGGCCCTTTGAACGTGTGCTCACATTGCCCACGTTTTTCATCGGATCGGTTCGATTTTCGATGAAGCTTTTATTTTCGTTTTATGTGTGTGCTTTTGAAATTTTGTGTGCTCGCGCCTTGTTTTAGTAGGGTAGTCGTGTATTATGGGTACTCTCGTGAAACTCGTTCAATGCCGAAAATGTATCATAAATAATTGAAATAATAATTTCGAGATATGAATAAATTGCAATCATGACCAAAAACTGATTTCTTAAATATTTTCAGAATAAGATTTGTGTACAATCAACTCGTTAATAACGTAGTATTGCTCAAAAATTCAAATATAGTATGCATAATTAGGCTATTTTACAGTTTGGTGAAGAATATTAGATATTAATTCACTTAATAGATTAGCAGTTTCTTTTATAATTTCATTAAATAGAATTTTTCGATTAAAAAAAATCATTCAAAATGTGGGTGTAAAATGCAATATTACAATGTATACTGAATCACTTATTAAATTATAAAAAAAATGTATAAAAGCATAAGCTCATTAAATACAAATTTTACGAAAAATGAAAAATTTCTTAAATTCGTTGAAAAAAATGTTCAGAATTCCTCACAGAAGTGTATATTAGATAAACTCATATGCATTGACACTTTAACCTAATCAGATTTTTACATAAATATACTGTAGAATTTTTGATTATTGAACTCAATTCAAATTCATCAATATTTAATGCATCAATACTTTCTAGTTTACCTAATAAAATACATAATTTTTACATAAAATAATTTGAAAATCGACACTATAAATTTTTCGAATAATCCGATGAAAATAAATACATTCGCATTAATATCAATTTCGAAAAACACATCAATATTGTCCCCCCGAAAAGATCACGGTTACCAACTGCGGCACACAAATCTCACCCACTAACGACGAAACACAAATTAATAACGACCCACGTGTATAAATCAGGATTCGAATAATCCTATTAAATTTGTACAATATAAAAATATCGCATGAAAGGGATTGATCCGCCCTTTCAAACGTGGAAATAAAAACGACGAGGGGTGGCGGGAAAAAGAACTGGCTTTGGCCGAAACGGAAACGAATACGGCCAGAGGATTAGCGTCTTTTATCCGCCATGTTTTATTCACTGAATAATAAATGTGTAGGTCATAGCCGAATATCGAATGCATGGAGACTGCTTTCTATAAAATCTTCTATATAAATAAAAATTAATGATATTTGTCGACTCCTTTACGGCTGATCCTTTGACAGTGAAACTATTCAGAGTTTTTGACAAATTTCACAGTGGGAAAGTTTCTACATCATATGACAAATATACAAGTACAAGTGACTTAGCAGTGATTTCGAGAAAAGCGTGCTCAAATTCGAGCATGTATATTACCTACATGTATTAAGAGAAGGTCAATTGATTTGATGATATATTTCGGTACACGTTCCAAGTTCATTTATATTCCTTTGCCACCAAATATATGAGCGTACATAGAAGATAGTAATTCAATTTCGACAAAAATGTCACTTGTATACTTTAGCCTTTTCAGTCGTAATATATAATTTGCTGAAGTTTTGAAATTTAACGTAATGGTTTCAAGCTCTCGGGCATAGCAAATATATTAAGCACGATCTACACATTTGACATAATTTAGTCAGATAATTTTAATTTTATTTGTTTTAATTAAAATTTGATAAACAATTAGAAAATAGTTTTACATCACAATTTTATTTATTTAGTAGACATCCATCAATAGTTTGATGGAAGCTGTAGAACATCTTTCGACAGTTGTCTCAAACATCGCCGTTTTTGCTTTCATCTCATCCGAATCAAGAAAGTTCTTTCAAGTTCTAAAATAATTAACTGAAAATAAAAACATCCAAGTCGATAGTTAACTTCGAACATCAGTTAAAAATTAACTATTCGTTAGGCTTCTATTTAATAAGTTTTTTTCAATTGCGCAAAATGGCGTCCTTCGATTCGTAATAAACGAATGCGTTTGTTTTGCAATTCGAATAAACATTCTGTGTCGGGGAAAAAAATCGTTTATCGCATGTTTGTTCGAATGAGTTGGCAACATTGTGACATTTGATTTTATGTTAATGTAATTTACAAACATTTCGATTTCGACGTTATATTGTGTGTTTTCCAATTAAGCGTAGTGACTTGTGAGTGATTGGAAAACATCGATATAAATCGAACGATTGTGAAAATAATGAAATTCACTGTTTAATTCATATCGGTCATTTTATTTTATTTACTTTTTGATTAATTTTTACGATATAAAAGCCTAAACAGATGGACTGACTTTCTTGTAGCAAACATATTAAAAACTATACAATGGAAGACAATCAGCTCAAAGTACATAAAGTTTCGAGAAAATTCAAGTCTCGGTAGCCAGATGATGAATAAATATTATTCAACGTCCACTCAAAATTTGAAACGTCATCCTCTAATACACATAAACCAAGTGTCACAATGAAATGGAATCGCTTCAACTTGAGTTAGGTCACGTCTCAACACTGCTTTGCAGCAAACAATACTTAACACTGAACAAACAAGAACACAACACTAAACTCCGGATCGACTCTTGTGTACAGTGAAACCACCGTACAAAGTGGACATCGCTGAGGAGATCTTCGGCTTCGTTTTACAAGATGCGTTTTGGAACTTTGGAGATTTCGTATTCTGTTCAAAAACTAATTTTGCTCTTCAAAAGTGTGTTCGAATATGAAGTTTGTCGTGTGTACGAAGATGACCTAGAAATGTTAAGCTGTCGAATCTGTTTGGATTTTCACTCGAAGAATGTTATGGTTGCAGTGCAAATACTGGTGGGATTTTCTATTCAAACAAATATGTTTTTAATGAATTTTAATTTCATTAACGTTAATGAACTTATTTCATTATCGAAATTATGAACATTATGGAAAAAAGCAATTTAAAGCGGAATTTTAACTGAGTTTTCCTAGAAATAAGACACGATATTACACATTTTTTCGTTCAGAAAGAAAACTAGGCATTATTTTCAGATATGACTTAGTATTTTCGTGACAAAATTGGAAGCATTATTTGCAGTAGGGCTTATTTTCAAAATTTGTAATATTTTGAGAATAGAATTGAAAAAAAATATATATTTTCACTCATTGTAAACCTTACTTTCAGAAGTTTGACTCTCGAAGAATAATTAAAAACGTTCCAATATCAATTCGAAAAATACTTCAGGATATAATCGAAAATTTTCAAAATTGATCAAGAGCTTATTTTCAGGGTATTGATTGAAAATATTCTTAAAATAGTGAAACATCGAAAGAGAAAAGGCTTGCTTTCATACTTGGTATCCCATTTTCGGGATACAATCGAAATAACGCTAAGGCTAATTTTCAAAATAGGTCGTATTTTCAGAAAGAATCGATTTCAGTATATAATCTAAACACTCCAAAATTGAGTTTGTTCTTATTTTCAGCGTATCGATCGATAATATACTTAAAATTGTAAAACATCGAAAGAGAAAAGGCTTGCTTTCATACTTGGGTCCCGTTTTCGGGATATGATCGAAACCACTCTCGAAATAACGCTAGGGCTAATTTTCAAAATAGGTCTTATTTTCAGAAAGACGATATTCGGCTTCCGATACTGATTGCTATGGTCATGTTGAAATTAAAAGCCGTTGCTGACGTTTCCAACAACAATCGTCCGCTCACGAGGAATGCCAGAGCAATATCGACGACAACCGGTTTCTTGTCGATCGAGGTTTCGCTCGACTGCTGGAAGTTCAGCTTCTTGCTCCGAAGAAGACGACGATCATGATCATGATGATGATGATGATGATGATGATGATGATGATGTTGCGGTGGTCCAATGAATGCAAAGTGTCGCGTTACAACGGGAGTAATAAGTGTCTTGCTCGATAACGCTCTTGTTTGTTGACTCTTTTATTATGAGTGTTTAGATAAGGGATATATGTCATTATGGGTGGTTTATAAGTTATTGATTGGTCAATAATGAATGATATAAATTATCGGTGTGAAGATGCACGAGTTAGGTTAGATTTGGTTCACAAGGTGTTGTGTGTTTTTTATCAGGAGTTTAGATCAAAAATAATCTCTTCAAATGATATATCTAATAAAAGACATGTTTAGTATATTAATTTTGATGACAGAGCTTTCAGAATGAAAGATGCAGATTCAGATGCAGAGCATGGAAAAATATGGTTATTGGCCTTAGTTTCGAGTAGTTAAAATATTTTTTTCCTTTTTTCAGGTGATGTCATATCTAGTTGCATTTAAGGAAAATAAAACATCATACCAACGATGCATTCTATAAGTACATAATAAATTAATAATATTATTAAGAAGCAAAGTACGTAAATAACGATTAGATAAAAATTACGAGGAAAATTCTGTACGTAAAGAATTTTAAGATATTAATACTTCAAAAACCGCAGTCGCATTGCGAAAATTCAAGAAAATATTTGAACATTAATGTTATCACACGTAAGTGCAAAATTATATTATTTTATATGTGTGTGAATAAACGATGTATTTGCTATGCAAATTCGCAGAATTGAACATGTTACTGAATTCGAAGCGGTTAAATGAACTTTCAATATTGAATGTGTATACGAAATATTATAATTACGTTTCCAATCACTTCTTAAACGTATATTTTGATTCAAAATTTACTCACTAAAAATCTGAAAGAACAAAGATAAGCGTTTTTTTTTTATTTTCTCACAATTAGAGCTCGGAAAAAACATATTTTATAATATTGATCAAAATCTAATTATACCAAAGCGAAATCATTAATATTCTTTCGATCAGATAAAAAAAAACGACGAGTCGCTTATTATACGCGATCGAAGCACATTACACAAATTAAAACAGCCGTACAAAAGAGAGCACTTCCATTCCTTCTGGAAAAAAAAGATGAAATGAACCATCCGGATTTGCACATTCAATTGGCTGGATTCCTTCGCTGAATATTCATTCATCGAATCAATGAAAAGTCCACAAAAGGCGGTCGCACACTCGAAAAAACCGGACGCGAGCCGCACACGTATTGACCAAGTCACGATCGTCAACCGACCTGGAGCAGATTCCTCGAGATGAATGTGGAAACCATTGATGATCTTCCAAGTGCGTGTCTTCATACGAGTCATAGGGGATTGTTGAACGAGTAGCTTGTTTTGAAAAAATAGGCGCAATTGTGATCGTCGTATGTTCGTGCATTAATTCATACAAAAAGGGGATCTCGATACGTGACCGGAATTCAGATTGAGGATTATCGTCGTATGGAGCAAAAATTGTTATGTCGATGTTGTTCTGTGTGTATAAAGCTTTTGTGCAGGTTGGTTTACATATGGAACGAATTTTGAAAAATATTAATTAATGCAGGTGATAGTTTTCTGTTGGACGTTTCGTCTATTGGTCATTTTTTCGTAGGACGTTTTGTCTTCGAAACTTTAAAAACTTATTAAAATATGAAACTCAAAACTCGATACTGATTTCAATGAAATCAAAACACAATCAAAGATGATCAAGTAAAAAATACATTTTCGAAAGGGATATGAAATATTCCTAAAATCGCATTATACTTATAGGGAAAAAAATCGCAAACGTTTTATGAAATGTGTTGAAAGTTTGGTCCAAGTATTGACGTGGCGTAAAATAGGGTTGTTTTTCGAATGTTTGATGAGGGGTTCAAATGTGGTCTAGTTTCGGTTCATGTGTGGATTTTCGATGGTGGTTTCGATGTGATGCAATTGATAGAGATAAATTTCGGATTGGTGATGATGGTTTTAGGGTTCATGCTGTTTTTGCTGTATTTATATTATTATTATTATTATCACTTTGAAAAAATAAGAAATGAATTTCGAAAAATAATTCATTGAACTTAAGTTTTAAAAAAAATCTTTGAGTGTAACAAAATATTTGAGTGAAAGGGGGTTAAGATTTATTCAATTTAATTATTGAAATAGTTTAAAATTTATCATGCAATAAACATAAATCACACAATAAAATACTGTTAAATGAATCACGATATGAGTATGAGAACGAAAGCATAATTCAAACGATTGATTTATCTTCTGAGAATTTGCTGTAGCAATTTAGCAATGTAAGGTGATGCAAAATTCAAATGCCATTTTCAGATTATATATTAAATATTCATGCAACTACTATAATAAATCCAATAATGAAATTTATATGAAATAAATATGCTATACATATATTTTGATAATAAATTATGAATTTATTCCCAAATAGAAAACTATTTGAATGAAATAGATTTAACGTACCTACTTAAAATTCAAACGACATTTAAACTAAAATAAAATCGTAATATAATATTACAGTATCTTTCGCAGCACCTTACACCTAACAATCAATTTAAAATTAACCGCCTACGTGCACTTAAATAAAAAAAAATATCGATTTATCGATCATCGAATTTCCGAATCGAATTGCGTCATTATATAAATTCGATTGATCTTTATTATTTTTTTCGACATCCAACACGACTTTCGAATCCGTGGAATCATCGTCGTGATTATTCCCACGCGCTCCTCACCAATATCTAGTTTTAACGACGATCTATTCAGCGATCCTCAACATTTTTCGATCTATAGATCCTAATCAGATACCTACTTAACGTTTAAGCACTTTTAAAGCGAAAATTCTAATAAATTTTCAAAACGTTTAAAGTAGGAATCGTATTTTCATGATTCTCGCTTTCGATGTGTTAATCATTCTAAAAGAATTGAATCATGTATCAATATTGTGCGAAAAAAAAATCTATAAATTATGTGACAGAACATATGGGTATTTCCAATAATATTGTTCTAATCTTTCTATTTGTACATGTGATAGCATTAATTTTTGTACGATTCTAAAATTCATCCGTTTTTAGGAAAATAATTTAAAAATGCATATACAGTGTTGTAAGGAATTCGATACACTTTTGATGAATTTAACAAACATTGCAAAAAGTTTTTTTCTTTAATTTTCACTAAATAGGATTGTATTTTCTTATGCAATATGAAAACTGATCAAATAAGGTTCTTAATATATTACATTTGACAGATATTTGGAATGGTTTCCATGAGAAAATTTGATTAAAAGAAATATTATTGAAAATATAATAAAATTAATATTTTGTTGAATAAATCATATTTTCATACAATGTTTCGATTCTTCGAGATATTATATTTATAAAAAAATATTATTTTTATACACTCTGGACAATTGCAGCATAATAAATTCTTTCTCCGAGTAATATTTTCTTTTCATTATTTTTATCCTCGAAAATCATTACAAATATTGATGCAATAGGCAAAATTAGGAACAAAAATTAATTAATCTTCAAATTATTCTATAAAGCATAAACCCTAATTGTACAAATTTCACGAAAAAAAATCAACATTTCCCAAAATTGTTAAGAAAAGTGTGCAGAATTATTCACAAGACTATAATCCTAAGCATGCAACTCGTTTACTGTCTCAATCTTATTTTTTTGATGACACACCCTTATAAAATTTTCAAATTTTAACAAAACCACCTATATCTTATATGATTCAATAAATTTTCGGTCTCAAACGTGTTAAGACCACCGGTTAAGAACTTCTCGCGTAATCGGATTTGGTAAAAGCGGACATAACCTATATACGCTTTTATTGCGGCGGTCGTAAAATTATTCGGAACACTATTATTATGTTACACAACAAATAGTTTTATTACTAACGAATTCGTCTATTCGCATATATTCCGTCGAATATTAAACGAGTACTAATCTGCGAATTTACTGCGGCCATTTGTCGACTTGTCGAATTTTGGTCGAAGGCGTAAATCAGGCGAATCGGTTTTATTTTATGTATTTGCCATTATCGAGTTGTTGTATTTAATTAAATCGATTTTATTGTGTCGTATCTAATCGTTATAAATAGTTGAAATGATTCTAATATCAATATTATTTAATAATTATTAATCGGTACTAATAAAAATGAGGTTTACTAATTTTGTGCACCTAATAAATACACTAAATTTTGTACCGAAAAACTATTGAGAATTGTGTTATAAATCTTCACAACATTTTTACAAAGTTTCGTCAAAATCGAAATCAAACAATTAATGATTTGCTCTCTCAAGTTGATAGATCTGATTATTATTAAACTTACAACTGCCTTAAATATGACTTAAGTAGCGGTTGACTGCTATAATAGGAATTCTCATAAATGAAAATGATAAAATAGTAATTTTAAAATTGAAAATATCGATTCACCAGTGAATTCGTAGAATATTTTATTGATTTTTTTTCAATCATTAAATATCAATGAGATTTTTTATGAAATGCTGCATAGGGGTTGCATGTTTTCCCTTGAGATTAAGACCGAACGACGAAGGGATGAAAAAGAAGTGCACTTTGTATAATTGCATCCGATCCATTTATTAAATTAAACACGAACGATTTTAAATAAAAAAAAAGTATGTATTTTTAAATGCATTTCCGTCACAGTGCACATTTCAAATCGACTCTTTTCAAATAAACCGAGCTTGAAATTCGCTACTTCGCAGAGTGCAATTCTACCTTGCTTTTGTAATAATGCAGTGCATTACATCACTCGGTACTCACTATTCAAACATCAATTGAAAGGGGATATAAAAGGGATCAATTGGGGGATCAGACCGAGGGATAGTTGCTATATTTGTCACGAAATCCCTATTTGGTAACAATATTGGCATTAAGTCCTACTCCACAAACGTGATTTGGATACAATTTATACGTTTTTTTTTTTTTAATTTGTATGTGCAAATAACCAATTATTTGTAGATGCCAGTCGAAAATGTAGCGTTGGGTTTTGAATTTCAATGATTTTAAGATGCTGTTGGATCATGATGAGAGTTAAATGTATTGTTTATTAATCGATATAATGATTGAATCGTTATTTTTTATTAAAAAAAGTATTAATTTAACTATTTACGAAACGGTGTAAAAATGTATGCTACTTTTATACATTTATGATGTGAAAAAATGTACAGTTAGCAAAGGAATATCACATTCAAAGCTCATAAATCGAAGATCACAGGAAGTAGTACGTGTTGTTTTATATGAAACAACCGGAGATGTGTAGTATTGTAGGTGCCTTATAAATGTACCCTTTATTTTGACAGTGATATAAGTCTTATTTTTCAAGTTACATTAACTTATCATAATATATTTCAAAACTGACAAAAAAGTATCGAGTATTAAATCAATATGTTATTATTTTTTTTAATAACATGGCATTTTGAAAACAAAACATGATTTTAAAATGAACATTTAAAAATATTTATTACAATCATATTTTTTTCAGTTTTAAAAATATTTGAATTGGTATCTCATAATGAAACAAATGACACTTGATGCAGTATAAAAACTCATACGTTCACATCGAAAACTTGTATAATATTCGCTTATAAAATTTCATATTTTTTCATAAGCTACAAAATTTATAAATCAAAATAAACGTTAAATCTACTACATTAAATAAATATCAAAACACTAAATTCTGCAATACACAAATGCTTTTTAACAATTTCAAACGCAATCCTATCAAAATCTCAAAACTAAAGAACTTCAAGTACTTCAGACATACAAATATCAGACTTACACCACTGTCAAAATAAAAGGCAGATACAATATAGTAGTAGAAGTAAGAGCAGGTGTTGGATATCTCTTTTTTATCTACAGCTCTGCGTGTTTATTCTACGATTGTTTCGTGAACATACATAGGATCATCCCAAGTGAAAGGTGATAAATAAAATGGATACACGAAAATTGCGTTAAGTGAGACGTCACATTGGAAAAACTACCAAAAGAGATTTTACATACGGAAACGATTAAATCTCCGCTTCTAAAATGTTGTTTTTTTATCGGAAATTATGTGTGTGTACCCTTTGGGTTCGTAATTATAACGGTTTTCGTGGGAGAAATTAGATTTCGGAGATTGTATGAGGTTTTCGATGTGGGTTCTCACATTGTTCGTTCTGATTTGTTAATTTGTAATTGTGATGATATAATTATGTATTATCGTAGGTGAGTGTATTTATATAGTGCGAATTAATTAATAGGTTTAACTTTATGGTTATGGGCCAATTAATAAGCTAATATGCGCAATTCACGCACAGAATGAAATAACTGAATTCTCCCAACAGTTAATATACCTATATTTTTGTATCTAATATAATTTTCGCGTTTTTCTAATATCACATTGATAATATTACCAAATATGAAAATATGTATCTAATTATGAAAGTGAATTGTGACATATTGACTTATAGACACCTTAATTGCTCATCCTATTATAATAAATAGAAACTATCCAGGATGATTGTGTATTAAAAGGATTCTGCACAATACAATTTGCATTTTATAATCAAAAGACTTTTCAAGAGTTTGACATTTCGCATATTAGCCGTCTAGTGAATAAAGTAATAATGTACCTATTCCACTTTATGGAAATAATAATAAATGTAAATATCAAAGCACTTGGTTATAGTCAATAACTTTTATGTGTGAAACAATTTTCCTGAATAATAAAGAAACATACCAAAATGACAAATCTTTTAAGCCACCGAATAGTAAATTATTATTTTCAGATGCTATTTTAACTTAAAATGACTACATCTATAGCTTAATATAAACGAAAATGTGCATATAATTTCGGATAAATGAAATAATAAAGAGAATTGGGGTCAGTCTTTTCACCTCTTGAGAATAAAAAAGTACTGTGCTTTCAAAAAATGTACTGAAAGAGACAAACATACTTCATTTCGTACAACAATACATACATACATCTCTTTAAAGAACCGTTTGTAGTTTAAAATTATTGTATTTTCAAACCAGAGGCGAAAAGACCGGCCTTTAAAGAAATTTCAAAAATTAAATCAATCATATTTCTTCGATTTTTGTTTTAAGAATTTAATGGCACTATGCATTTAAAAGACTCATATATTAATATTTTAACTTAAAATTCACAAAAATGAAAATATATAAGCATATTAATTAATTTAAAAAGAGAATTTGCGCAAAGCAACCCTTCGGCGACCGCACGGGTAATTTTCGCCTTCGTACGTAATAACGACGGACCGTCATTTGCCGCAATTTCCATATTAGTTAATGAAAAAGCAGCGACATGCTCCGGCTCCGGTTTTTCTCCGAATTTTCCCGGAGTATTTCCCGTTTTTCCCCCGTTTCGACATCGGCGACAAAAATTAGGCGAAATTATACGCGAGTCTTTCTCTCTCTCTTTTTCGGTTTTCGGCTGTAATTTGCTAATGGTCGAAAAATTTTCGACTCTGGCCGAAATTCGGCGGTCCCCGAAATACACTTTTCGCATAATACGATAATTATTATTACGGCGTAATGCGAAGGTTCGAAATTCGGTAAAATGGGAAATGCGCGCGTGTCGAGTTGATGAGATAATTCGCAAATTGGATCGAATTATTAAAATTTGAATATATATTGGAAAAATATGTATTTTTTTTCTCATTCCGGTCATTATTTTTGTAATTTTCGATGAATTGCTACTTTATTGAATCGCGCTTTTAAAATTTGTCTGTTGGAACTCGCGTAATTGAATTGCGAACGGTTAACTTTAAAACGCCGCAATTAATGAGCGAATCTAATTTTGTTTCATTAGGATTTAAGAAACGCGGATTTGATGATTTTTTTTTTCATTAACTAACTTAAATTGAATATTCAACAGAAAAAACACAATTATAAATTTTATCAATACTAATAATAACTTCGTAATAAGATTTTTATGCAATTATCTCGACAGTAATATATAAAACTAAAAGCACGCACTAATTAATACTTTGAGATTTTTTTAGCAGAATCAATTTGTTTTTCAGAAAACACATCAAACACCAAATTTCGACACAAACGATCCAATAAAACTCAAGATATCCAAACAGCCGCACAAACGTTACCATTTTTTAACCTGAATACATAAAAATAAATCTCTAAAGAGATATCCCCGATTTATTCGAAACAACCCTTTATCTAACAGCACTTTAGAACCTCACGGTCGTTTGCGGGTTAGAACCTATGCGATATCGAAAGACCGCAAAGAAAAAGACCAATCGCTGATTTACGGCGACAGAAATTTTTAGGGTTAGACCACTTAACATTCTCTACATAAATCATATCAACCCCTCAACGACCTTATATAGCCATAATATAATATAACCCTTAAAGCGCGAAAAGTTTGGAAAGTCGCGTTATTGCGGTCGTTCGAGGGTTGGGATCTCAGGTGAGAATTTCGGTACATATATGAAAAGGCCAAGAGGTACAATTGACATTTTCACCGAAATTGAGTTATGTACAAATCGCTTCTATATTTAGAGGCAAAATGATATAAACAAACTTGAAACGTGTGCCTCAATATATCATCAAATCACTCGACCTCTTCTTAATACATGTAGGTTTATCTATAGTAGACTTTGAGCGCGCTTTTCTCGGAGTCGCTTGTACCCCTTGGCCTTTTCAGTCGTCATATGTAGTACAATTTTTCTATTGTTATCGTAGGGCTTTTGCGATCCTTTCCGGCCGTTTAACCCTTTCCGGACCGTGTGTTTTGAGGCTCTTTTGGGCTGTGTAGTGAAATTATATGATGCGAGATGTTGTGAAAGTTTATATTTCGTAATCGTTTTCGTGTATCGTAAAAGGGATTTTTATTTCAGATTAGGTCGTTTTTACATTTGAGATAAACTTTTTTATAATATTTTGTACTTCCATTATAATAGACATTTCGAAAGTTGCACTTGAATTTTTTTTAAGTTATGATCGTGTTAGTGAATCTACAGCTAAATCATATAAGTGAATCAAATAAAAGCAACAATCATGGCTATAGGTATTATACGAAATATTTTTTTTTGACCGAATCTTTTTACATCTCGATACATTTTTCGCAAATTGCACCAAATTTTCCATATAACCTAACAGAATGTCGTTATCAAAATTTCTATTGATATTATCATGCGTTTTCAATGTGTTAACATGATTCAAGAGCGGTATTTTCACTTCTGGTTTGAAAATAAAACGAATTTAAACTACTCGTGTAATTTCCAACTACCAACTATCAAAATCTGAGAGAAAGAGATGGATATATGTATTGTTGTACGAACTGTAATATGTCTGACTTTTTCAGTGACTATATTGACAGCTCATAATTGGAAGTAGTTTAAATTCGTTTTATTTTCAAACCAGAGGTGAAAAGACCGGACCTCAACGGGTTCTATCCTAGAAAGTGGGTCGATTTAAACATATTCGAACGTAATGAAAATTGAAAATGGGTCATATAATAGATTCGTCATCGATGCAAGGGTCACGATCGTCGGTGAAATGTAGTGGAACCTCTAAAAGTCATCATTTCTCGAAAATGGCGTTAACCTTTGCCGGTCCAGCGAACGCTTCACGCCTCATTGAAATGAAATTTATTAACCGAATTTCCCGTTTCGACTTCGATTCTATTATTTTATTATGGAATTTATCATGGATCCGAACTTGGGTCACGCTCGTGACGCACGCGTTTATTAATGCGTCTTTTCGAATTAAAAATCGGTCTATGTGTGAACGCTGCATTGCATTTGAGCTAACTAATTGTAAGATCAATCTTTCCACTTAACCAGAGATTTTTCTATATAATTTGACAGTCGACATAACATGTTTGCAAATTCTCAGCGTTAATACTCTATAGAAAAAAACACAAGTTAACTAATACAAGAGTTACCAACGAGTGAAAAAATCGTCCTCAAAGGCTTTAAAGCTGGATTTTTCATTCATTAGTTGGAAGAAAGGAATGTTACTAAACATGAATTTTTGTTATGTATAAACAGTGTTTGACAGTTATATTACACACTAGCGATCGACCCGTTGAATACATAAACGCAGTTTCAATCCATTGAATATATCAACGAAGTTTTGGAGCGTTACATGGACACACAGAATAGCGCTATTATATAGTTAGATTTTCGCGAACTCAAAGAACCGATTTTTCAATCGACAACTAGTAGTTAGTTGATTGTAGCAGTCGATTTCTATTATGCAAAGTTCACATGATGCATGTTTATGACAGTTGCATAAGCAATTCACAAATATTTATCATTGCAGCCAACGTTACATGAATCGTATTTGCGAAGAGAGCTATTGAATTGAATATGAATATTGAATAGACATTTATTAAATTGCAACTTTCATGTAAAATGTGAAAAGATCTTCATAAAAAAAACTAAATCAAAGATTAAAAGACAGCATCAAAATGTAAAGCAATTTGATTTTTATGTAAGTTGTCGACCACTGATCATTGTTCCACCACTTGTCCGAAAGGAAGCTGCTTCGTACGCACGTATGTGGTGATTTCTTAGTACATGACCGTCGGTAATCTGTGTATGGCTTTTTTATTTATTATGATCTCGTTAAGCGGTTGGAGGCCACGGGATCCCAAGTCCCGCTGCGTGCCATTGTCCGTCATCTTTCACCTACTGCTGCTGCTGATACTGATACTGATGCTGATGCTAATGCTGATGCTGATGCTGCTTCGTCTTTATTACGTTATGCGCTCCAGGTGCTCTATCACTTCGGTTCGTGTTAAGATTTAATTATTGGATCGAATGAAAAATCACGTTTTAGGTCTTATATGCTTGTTTGACATTCGTTGCGAATTCGTTTACATGTGGCCATATCTTTTGCCGTTGTCTTTCGTGCTTTTAAGTTTATGTCTATGTGGTTCTTTTTTCTATTTGAAAGAGAGAGCTAGATGATTGTAAATGTGACAAGTGTAACAACAAATATATGTAAATATCGCATTGGGCAAATTAGAATTGGGGAAAAGTTTCTGCATCATTATTTTTCAATTTACAATCGACAGGATTTCAAACATTGACGTTTATCAAAATGAATTTTTAAGGCTAGTTCACACCGAAGAGAGTAATGAGTCAACTTGACTGAAGTAAACACACTATTTGATATTGTTATGTTAATGCTAACAACAGTTTAGTTAACTATCTACTGTTTACTTGACACTAAATAAGACAGTAGACAGTCGACTGAACCAATTTTAACACTAATTTGAGATCAAATAGAATGTTTACATTAGTCAAGTTGACTTGTAACTTTCCACTCAAGCATGCATCAAACGAAACAACAACCTAGAGTGAAACTTATCCTATAAAATTGAAAAAAAAACTTCATTCTAACCGAACGCGCATTGATATTTTCAACGGTCCGATCGCTCGCACAATACAATCGACTACCGAAGCAGCCTCGCACAGTCACTAGAGAGTTCTTACATATTTATATTACAAGAGCCTTACATAAAGATTTTTCGGTTTTCGTCACGGCGTGGGTGTTATATTATAACCTTTTCTCCGATACCGGATTTACGATGGTCACCGTGAAAGCCTCTTCACAGGAGGTCCGCGATACGAACTGTTAACAATTCGCTGAATTTCAGCACAAAGCCGACGCTAAATCATATCTGGAATGCAGTCGATTGTTCGAAACGAAAGTTTGCCAACATTCCGACTTTTCACGCTCCATTGTCCGGTGATCGTTCGGAAGTTGCATCTCCTAATGCTACGTACTTTACTATTGATTTTCGACTATTCGTTATTTAAGTTGTTTTTATCCAATATGTAGTAAAATAATCGAAATTCTAAAGCTCTTTTCTAATATAATAATAGCTTAATTCCGTATGTGTGTGTGTCCGGTGTAACGCAATACACCTACATAATTCGACAGCTTTAGCTTTAAAAATGTTGTTTTCATTTTCGACGTAAGAAGATTTATAAAATTTTATTTTAATAGGGTATCTTCTACGGGCTTAAATAAATAATTTATTATTCAGTGGCAAACGAATTTAATCATTTAATGATATTTTTATTTATTATTCAAGAAATGTATTTTAAGCATAAAAAATATAACAATGCCAAATGTTTAAACATTAAAATATATATTTTTGAATTGATTATTTTTTGCACTGAACGGTTCATTTATGAAGTTCATTCATACATCAATTTATATACTCAATTCATTATAGAATTTTTATTATTAGTGCTCAGAAATTATGTCAATAAAAGACCAAGTGAAGTTCGCTTATGCACTAGAAACTTGATAAAAATCTAAAAACTACTTGAAAAATACCAAAAAAACATTCAACTCATCAAGCAAAAACTCAACCCAATCGAAACAATCAACTTTAAAAACCACTCAAACAAACTTATTTATCTGAAGCGCGATCTAAAAACGAAATCATTCTCAAAACGAACATCGCATCGCATAAAAAACATGTATAGACAACCGAAGAAAAACTAAAAGCATTTCACTCTTTAGCAAAAGGGCGGGAATAAAGTGAGGTAAAAAGGGCACAAGTTAGCAACTGGCACACGTTTCGTCCGAGTAATGAGTTTCGTCCAATTAACGACCCTTTGGGTGGCGTGTCGAAGCGCACAAAGGACCTGAACGGTCAAAGGTTGCCGATCGCTGACTAATTGCACGACCCCCGGGAAAACTGCATTAATTAAACAGGAGTCGAGGGCTTTTTCTTCCAAATGGAAATTTTCGATTTCGATCGACTTATTCGTGAAATTTTAATCTAATGAAGTCTAGGAAATGCATGGGTTTTCGGAAAATTTTCATTGGTTTTGAACATATTTTATGATATTTGTATTTATGAGTCATTTAGTGCATAATGCGACTAAAGGTGGAAACAAACCGGTCTGAGACGTCATAAAAGAAAGAGATGAACAACCATTCAATTCTGCGACGACATTACGCGAGCCACTCTGGGTGATTTTCTCATTCGCACATAAAATATTGAATGGGTCGCTTCTTTCTTTCTTTTATGACGTCTCAGACCGGTTTGTTTCCACCTTTAGTCGCATTATTCCTTATATTATTTTTATTATTATTATTATTCCGCAAATTCCTTAATTTACCAAAAATTAAAACATGTAATTTTCAATCATAATAAGCTACAAATATGTTCAGTTTACATTAGAGTAAAATAATCAATCAAAATGGTCTCTAAAATAAATAATTTATTAGGTATTAAGTGGTCTAACAAATATTGTTATATACATAATAATATTTATTCTATTATTCAAGAAAGATATTTAACATGTAAAACAATGACTATATCAAGAGTTTTGAAAATTAAATCCAATCATTTTCAAATTAATCACTTAATGCACAGAACAGCTCATAAATTCATGTATTAACTAAACTTTCGATGGATACAAAAATATATACCGATTAATGTATTATAGAAAATATCCCATTAACACAACAAACGGATCGACTTTGTTCAAGTCGGATTAACACAATCCAGGTTACATCACGAATAAATATAATCGATGGAGTGTGTAGAGCCGGCTTAATTAACGGTATCCGCCCTTAGAGACGCCTAATCCGTAACGGGTGAATTACGGCATTATATTATAGTAACTCAATAACACAACGTAAAATACGTTATTATTATCATCAGAAGTTACGGTAATATCGAAGATTAAGGAAACTTGCGATGCTCCATTGGGATTTTCGGTGTTCGAAGTGGGCTTATCTCGTTATGTAAATGTGCGTGCATCGAGCGCAGCTTCTGTAGGTCCGGCCTAACAATTGTTTATCTCCGTAGGTCGGTCTTAACGTTTGTTTATCTCGCTTTTAGACGCGGAGTCTGGTTCACTTATGCTCTCCAATCTAATATCGTGAAGTACTTACTTACGTTACATGTGCATTCGAGTATAGAGTGGGTCAAAAGTCACGATTCGAGTGTCTATTTTTATGTGCATTTGCTTTAAAAGCATTCTAAAATTGTTGCACGAAATAATATCTTTGAGCATAATTATACAAAAAATGAAAATTTATATGAAGTAATTTTGACAAATCGTCAAAGAAATGAAAACTACAATGATAATAATATCGGTATAAGTTGAAAAGGAAATAGTTTTTGTGCAATTACTTATGCCTCACCCTGTCAAAAGTTGTCTATTTTGTTGAATTGGATCAATATGGTGTGTGTTGGTGTCGTTGAACTTTATAAATGTTATGTTGTTGGTCAGTTGTTGTTCGAATGTAAGTGTGATATCGTTACTTCTATTGTGTTTCGATGAATGGATAATGTTTTAATCAGTTCGATCGTATTATATTCATATGAATTGTACGTTGAATATGAATCGTATTCTGAGAATATTCCTCATATTACAATAAGATTTGTATTCGAATTGAACAATACGAATAATTCATTCAAAACTTTCCGTTTATGAATCAAAGTCAATGATCAATCTACCTAATGTATTACTCTTTCTAATAATATATTCATAGACGATTTTTCAGTTCAATATATTTTGATTTAATCATCCGAAAATTTGCCCACAAAATTAATCTATGATAATTTTTCAACGATATCACTATCAATGATCGTTTTAAAAAGCTCTCATCCTACACTAAACAAGTCAAAACAAATTAGCGAAAAATAGAACGCTACATGAAAAAATAAAATGGCGCTTAACGTGTTCCAATCAAAAAACAATAACGACGTCCGCCATTTTATTTTTCCGGTTTCCACGCAGTTTTTAACCCATCAACATCCGCTCGTTTATTTATTCGATTTGTATCTGATACTAAATTACAATTAGTCCAACATGCGGACTGATTAAATTGGCGGGTATTGATTGAGCAGAGATTGATCTGGATATGGACTAGAAAAAAAACTGCTATTTTTAGCTTAGATTTAAGTCTAATTAAATGATTTCTATTTTTGAAATATTTAATAGTTTTAATAAAATTTGATTTATTTTTTCAATAACGAGATATGGACCACCTTTTAACAGTTTTTGTTGAAAAGTTGATAAAAATTGAATTGTTTATAAATTAATTTTATTTGGTTCATTTTGAATTGGACTTATACTACTCTAAAATAAAACGAGTCAAATGAAAAACTTGCCTGAGGCAATCATTACTAGAATTTCGTCTGTATATTATACTTTTTTTTAATCAACTTTACTGGTTCGGACTAGTATCATGTTTTTTTTTTAATAGTACACGTAAAATAACTAGTTAATCTCAAATCTGAATTACGCTAGATTTTTTATAGATTTCAATGTTAATTTTTTTTTAGACGCGTAAGAAATACTTTGTAATTGATGATCGATTGTTTTTTTCGTTTCGTTTCTCAAAGATTTAAGATATTAGATTTCAATGTCGTTTATTCGTATGATGAATCGAAAAGAACTTTCTAATGGTTTTTAATTTAGTTAATCTTATTTTTTGATTTAGTGAAATGATTTATTGTATCTATTTTAGATTTTTCGGATCAATTAATCATTGAAATGTGATTAATAATTAATAAAGATAAATCAAAAACTTACAAATCAAAATCAGAATGAAGAAAACAAAGTTCTGGATATCAAATCAATTCGACTAACCTGAAACAAAATAAAAAATATATTAGTTATATCATATTTTTTTAAAATAATAAGAAAAAAAATTTAGTGTATTAACATGTAGACACGCGTCACGCCGGACAAACATACAAACAAAACATAGCTATTAAATAAATTTATTAAAAGAATTCAAATCACACATTTTCAAAATGCGACCGGAAAAAAAATCTCACACAGGAAACGAACCATTAGCCCGAAGTGAGGTTTCCACTAGGAGACAAAATGGGCCACAATTTTTCAGCAGAACCGCTGCAAATTTGCAATTCGGACCGAAAACGTTTCAGCCCATGGGAAGAGGAGGCGAGTGAAGTGCGGGGATTTTCCTGAGGGGACCGGAGAGGGGAAGTCGGGGAGAGTTGGGCTTAAACTGGGGTTTCACTTACTCGTCGTTGCGATTTTGAGGAATTAAGTGGGACGAGAGAGCTAATTACGGCCATAAATATTTCAAGACACTCGTCCCCCTAGAGGACAGTGGATGTTAAAGCGTGGGTCGCGTTCGTAATGTCAAAATTTATAAGTCAGAAGGTAAATTTTGGGTTAGAAAACTCAAGGGTTGAGAGTTGCTTAAGGATCGGTTTTTTTAGCTCTGGTTTGAAAATTAAACGATTTCCTTTGTCCTTTGTCCACTATCCAAACAGTCCTTTGAATACTAGCTGTCAAAATTAGGGTGAAAGAGATGAATATATGTACTGAATATATTTCAGTTTCTGTCCTCATCTGTTTTAACAGCTCATAATTGGAAGAACAAGTTTAGTTTAAAATCGTTTTATTTTCAAACCAGAGGTGAAAAGACTGGTCCAATTTTTCACAATTTTATAGCATATTTGTTTACATTGTATTAGTCTAGTTATAGACTAGGAAAGGGCGGATACAAAAACTGCAATTTGAGGACATATTGCACAATTTTAAGATTGATCGAGTTGAACTACGTTTTAGGTGCATTTGGGTGATTTTAAGTATTTTATTGAAAGGAAAAAAGATAATTAGCATTTTTTTGTGACATTTTGAGAATCGTTTCGGATAGAGGAGACTGTCTTCCTCCCATGGAAAGTGGGTCCTTTTATTCCCATTCTACTCCAGTTGACGGTGGAACAACTTTGTGTTCTTGGATTTATCGCCATTAAAATTATTGCACGTGTTTGCGCCGTTTTAAATGTGATTTATGCTTTGTTTTCGCAACAACAATAAAAATTAATAATTTATGCGCTTTGGGTGTAAAGTGTTTTTCCGACGGCGATGAGTGATGAATTGATATTTTCTATTAATATTTAAAATATTAAATAAAACTCATATGCGTGTGCCTTATTTTTTAGTAAACATTCGACATACTGATCCCAAATAACAAACATGTCATCGAACTTATTCTTCGCGTACATATAATCCAATATTCGCACACGATTCGTGTGCATATATCTCAGTATTTGCACACGAAGCGTGTTTATATATCCACATTCATATAATATACATGTGATATTTTCATAAACATAAATCATTCTGAGTAAGAAGTGATTTTTTTAACTGAACATAAATTTAAATTTTAACATGTTGATGGCTGAAACGAAATATTGACGAAATTCAATTTTGCCCATTTGCATATTCCTATACAAGAATTTGGCACGCGGACAAAATGGCATAATTTTTCATATATATAATAGCACAATACTTGAACATAAATCATTATTTTTTTTTGCTTATTGATATTTACGATACGTATTCGATTTTTAATTACACGTTACGCGCCTTTTAGCAATTCAAAATAAAACGTCTAAGGATAACGATCTGATTTATATTTCTGAAGCCTTTTCCTCAATAGCGAAAAAAAAAATCGTAAAAGATACACATCTTCAAAAGTAGAACTAGAAAAAAATTAAACCACAAAAATGGAGTCCATATTAATTACATTTGCATTAAAGAATAAATTGCATTATGTTCAGAGTGAATTTTCAAATATTGACGAATGAAAATCAAACAATGTTTAATTCGCATCCGATGCAAAATTAATTTCGAATTGAGCCCAACACAAACGTAATTCCGCTTTCGGCCAAATTAAAAATTAAACCTACACGCGTTTAAAAAAATGATGTATCCGCCATAAATTTTGGCGGGAATTGTGCGCGGGAAAATTGGAAAAGCCGCGTTCCACACGTAGAAAAAAGAAGCAATATATCACGTCTTATTCTTCTTTTTTATCTTCAATACCGAAAAAATCTTTTCATAACCCCAACATAACCATAATACGTATGATATTATGAAATCCGCCATTTTTTAATTGAATCGAATCAAGCGCGGGAATTCTATCGAATCATGGCCGTCGCTTTACGTATTTCGACTCTTTTTTTAATATTATTATTGTTATTAATATTTTGTGTTTTCGATTTCGTTTTTGTATGCCTTGGGTTGATTAAATCTCGTTTTTTTCTTCATCTGAGGTAAATTGAATTACGCGGTCGGTGGCCATTTTGAGTTTTCCGAACCAAAGATGATTTATAAACTTCCGACTAAGGAACGTGAAATTTCATTATTTTTTATCGAAGTATATATTTTTATAAATAGAATAATAGGTACTTGTCCGTTAAAAGCATGCCACAATCTATAACTTTGTCTATAACTTTTCCATACTTGACATAAATTCTAACCAAATGAAAAAAGGTTTATAAATAAAAAATATACGATATAATTTTTCCTAACTTAATTTTAGAAAAAAATATAGATATAAATATTGACATTAGACTGGTGAATGTGAAACAAAAAACGATATTCTTTGTATCGATATTTTTTTCATTTACATTTTATATCACTGACAAATATTGAAAGCTTTTTATAAACTCATACATTCATCAAAAAATGTATTAATATCATTTTAATATATTTCAGCTTATGTAATTGTATTGAAAGTTAAATATTTTATGTTTCAAAAGAAGATCTCTAAATGAAATTTATGTGAAAAGATTATTAGATATTATTTCGTTTATGATTAACAATATGAATTCTTACAAATCTCCATTACGTTTCTCAACAATATTTTTCGGCCCATTGAAATATTTCAATACATTTTTCTTTACTTTATTAGTCGTTATACTTTTTATTATGCCATTAATGAGATATTTTCTTGTAATGATCACGTAAAAAAGAGGAACTTTTACATTCGAAAGTTAAGAACGTGAACGATATTTATCTCGTAAAACATTTCGAGTTTTAATGATCGATATTTGTTTAATGAACTCAAATCGTCCATTATTTAAAATTTATAATGTTTTTTAACAACTTCCTTAATTATTTATTGTAACAGTTATTTTTCTATAATTTTTCAATTAAATTCTCATTTTAAAGTAAAGAAACAACTAATAGAGTTAGAAATAACGAAGAACCAGCACACGAAATATACCGCTAAATCATTCGAATTTTAAAAATACAAATAAAACAAATGTTCCATTTTTAGTTACCATTTAAGATTTTTTTATATGAACACTTTTTTTAATCAAATAAATAAAATATATGAATAAAAACATGCGACTTTCGCTAGAATCTAATAAGACTCGAACTCAGCATCATGAAAATACTGAAACCCGACGCGACATGCACAAACTCATTACATCGATTGGCTAAATATAAATAAAGAACGATTCGTATAATATACAACTAGAAAATTGATGATTTTTTTTTCTGAAACACATCAAAAAAGTCGAGGAAAACTCTCGCCTTGTTTCGGCGAAATTTCGATAATTTTCCTTTCCAGAGAAAACATCGGGAAAAAAATGAGAAAAAAGCAGAAAAAGCCTAGCAAGATAAAAAGATCCCCGTTTATGTGCATACATTACTGTACAGGGGGACATCGATAATCCGACTACGATGTACTCGAAAGCGTTTTTCGGTACACTTTTTCCTCTTTAAACATTCCCCGCATGTAAAAGCGGATATTTTCACTTTATCTTAAATCTCCTTTTACGCCGAATTTTCTAGGCCAATTTTAGGCCCGGGAAAGAAAACGCACAAAGTGAGTCTCCTCTTTATGTGAAAAGGGAAAACGTACCCCATGTATATGGTGTAATGTGATATATTCAGACGATACAAATAAACACGAAAAGTCTATATATACGTTTATTTCATTTTAAATTAATGATATGAAAATATTTTGTACCACTCTGTATAAATAGAAGACTTTTCTAATCTAAAATTTAGCGGCGGTCTATATTTGTCGCTCTTCCTCTACAATTTTTTTGAATTTATACTAATATTCCATTAAATTTAAAAACAATATTTAAACCCAATTTTAATAACTATATTGATAAAGTATTCGTCAGTATTTTATTACCAAATTGATCAGTATAAAAATGAAAAAAACAATGGCTGAAAATTGAATTGAATTGAATTTTCATTTCAATTTTAAAAATAATTTTATGTTATTTGTACTTACAAGTTAATATGTGTGCTAAGAAGAACTAAGATTTAAATACTGACCATATACCAAAAAGTGAAATAATTTGAATTTTATACATATTTTTCATTATGTAGTACCTGTGCATGCAAAAAGGGGATACAAAAATATATTACTTTTTTCTAGGTGTATGATAAAAGTGTACCTTTCAAAGGGATATCGAGAGATACGCTCTCGAAGTTAATCGGGTAAATAGGGCGTTTCGATATGTACGTATTTTTTTTATTGCTTTGATTCGTCGAAAATTGAGATCGAAAGAAATGTGATGTTTGATATATTTCGGATTGAACGATATCGTGTTTGAAACGGCAAATTATCGAATACATTCCGAATCGCCGTATTTTTCCTTATATTCGACAAAAATACATATATAATCAAATTCATAAATTTTTGAAATGATTTGTTCTTTATGTAAATTTGAGAATTATTATAAAATTCTTAGATGTTTATTTATCAAATATTAATTATTTAATAGTATAAACATTTATTTTTAATTAAAACCGTAAATAAACTCATATTTTTTTATATTTGAAAAAATATCTTTGATATAATGGACTAAGAGACGGTCTTTTTGCCTCTGGTTTGAAATTAAAACGAATTTAAACTACATACACGTAATTCCCCGACTACCAACTGTCGAAATTTGAAGGAAAGAGATGGATTTATGTATTGTACGAACTGTAGTATATCTGTCACTTTCAGCTGCTGTTTTGACAGCTCATAGTTGAAAAGAAAATATGTAGTTTAAATTCGTTTTATTTTCAAACCAGAGGTGAAAAGACCGGCCCTAAATTTCGTCGCAAACAGAGAAAAGCTTCGGCTGAAAAATAATTACATTAAACGCGGGTATTTATTTGGTGAAAATCTTCGTGTAACAGTTCGTCTGGAAGGATGTTTGTAATTGGCCCCTAGAGCGAGCAGAATTGCTTTCGTTCAAAGTTAATAGAGGCCCCTTTTCCAATTTAACATTTCGAATTAATGGGACGCTCGAAAGTTGTCGCAAAAAATAAATAATTAATATTTGTCGAGTGAAAAGTCGAGCTAAAACACCGTTTGATCTCGAGTTATTGGCCTAAACATAGAAAAAATACAATATTTATATTATTTCAATGAAAACTCAACAATGTTTTTTTCGTTTTGAAAAAAATATTCGATTTTAGAAATGATTGTTTATTTATCGAAATGGAATCGTTTAAAAGGTGGGGTCAAAAAAACGTTCCCCTTTTGAGGGTTAACACAATTCTCCTTAATTTCCCCATAAATATCTCAATTAGGTTCAAATGTGGGTTCATCTGAGTTGTCAACACTTATTTAATCCCCCAATTACTAGATCGTAAAAGCTCGAAAGATTTCGACAAAACGAATTTATTTCAATTCAACGGCTTCTTAAATATTTTCGGTACATTTTAAAAATTTAAGAGAATATACTGCTAATGTATAATAAATCTAATTTTATTACAATTGTTGCATCAAATCTTAACTTGTGCATCATCACATTAAACAGATTCTAAATAATCATATTTATTTTCGTAATACTTTCATCAGCTCGCATTATTTCAATTCAAATACTTCAACGCAGATCTAAAATAATCGCAAAAGCTCTAAGCGCTAAAGCGTTCCGAGAACGAATTTATTTCTAAGCTCTCCAAAAATATACACAGAAGAGCATCAGACACTTCATTCAGTGCAAATATTGTATGAAAACGTATTTTATATAAAAGCTTATCGAAGTTAATCCCGTTTCGCACGATTGAAGCCAAAAACGCTTCGATAGATAATAAAAGTCGGACTTCAGTTGGCCCGCGTCCAACGGGTTAAATAAATATAATAAAAACGGAGTCAATAATATCGACTTGATACTCGAAACGAAAGAACGAAATCATTTTTATTCGAAACAACCGCTTTATTTCATGAATCTACAGTTGGAGTATCGTTTTTCATATTCGGTAAATATATTTAAACATATAATGTCCAGTATATCAATTAAGATAAATTTAATATTTAGAAATTATACATGTATTTGTAGGACACCTTGTACCTACACTGTTGAGCAAAATTCTGAACATTTTTGATATTTGTATAATATTACATTTTTTCGGATAATTTTCACTGAATGGATTTTAAATTTGAAGACTAGTCAAGTAAAGTTCTTAATAATACATTTGATATCGACTTTTGGAATAATTTTCAAGAAAAAAAATGATTAAATAAAAACATTATTCAGATGAGATTATTTTCAGAGTGTATTAAATTAATATTTTATTGATAACTCTTATTTTCATACATTCCTTTGATTTTTCAAAACATAGAATTTAAAATAAAATATTATTTTTATACACTCCAAAAACTTTTGCATCATAATTTATTTCATTTAATTTAATTTTTCATTACTTCAAATATTAGTATCAAATGCAATATTTACAACCTTACATTACTCTTAAAAGAAACTATATACCCATTTAGTACAAATCATACCAAAAAATACAACATTTCTCAAATTCATTAAAAAAAACAATTTAGAATTAAATTTATTACTTCATATTACGAATTTTCTAAACCTTTAGAACGTTCACAACATCACTAGAGTTCGACACCCACATAAGCCATCCAATTTTTTTTAACATTGTACATAGAATCCTTCATATTTTCATCAATAATATTTAAAGGACACGCTGTATAAATAAATGAATAAATAAATAAATATAAAAGAGGATAGAAGTGAAATCGTGGAAACCAGTCGAACGAACAGAGCTCGGGGGCAACGCAATAAACATTCGAACTTGCACAATGAACGACTGTACAATAACTGCACGGTTTCTTTTATCATTTTATATTGTGTTATATTCGAGCTTTTAACCCCTTGCCCACCTCGCATTTGCATCCAGCGATAATAAAATGCGAATTGCGGTCGTAAAATGGGAATTGGTCGACGAAAAAACTTCGCATTTATGAGAAAATGTTCGGTACTAGTCGTCGAATGTTGTGTGTTTCAATGGCAATTGGGACGATTGTATTAATGAGTGATAGTGTTTTGATTTTTTATGAAAAAAATTTCATATTTTGTAAATTTTTTTTTCAAGAATTTGGTTTTTTGAATTTATCGTTTACTTTGTATGAGTGCAATCAAACTGAATTTTTTTCAGGATTAAGAAAATAAAAGTCAAAAATGGTTGTAAATATGCCCTATTCTAAATATTTTGAAAATAAATAAAGTTAAATACGTAAAAAAATGAAAAAATTCAATCATTTACATATGAAACAACTTATGAAAAAATATCATTAATGTACACTTTTCAATAGAATCAAAGAAAATTATAAAATATTGCTCAGATTTAACTCAATAAATCTTTGAGATGAAATGAATTCAAAGTGACCCTAATTAACAACTCAATTAGAATCTGTCAAACTTTGAAATTAGATCTAATATAAATATACTTATCCATTGAACTTTGATTTGCACAGATTCATATTTCTCGAGAATTCTCGAGCAATCCAATAATAGGCTTGTATTAAAATTCTCAAGAAATCAGAATTGCTGATCAGGTCAGATCTGATATGTATAAATGGATATAACTGTAAGGAAACTTTTACAGAAATTGTTATTTCTCGAGAAATCCAATACATATCCATGAAAATTCTCGAGAAATCGGGATTGCTGATCAGGTTTTTGATCTAAAATAAAAAGATTTAGCTGTAAAACACTTTTACAGATATTCCAATTTCTCGAGAAATCTCGAGCAATCCAATATCTTTCCATGAAAATTCTCGAGAAATCCAATATCTTTCCATGAAAATTCTCGAGAAATCGAAAATGATGATTCGAATTCAATAGAAATAAATCAAAGTGACGTATAAAATTTGACGTACACACGAAACACACAAATAGGTAAGAATTGTGTATTGTTGTGTGCACGAGAAACACTTAACCCCTTGTGTCCGGGTCGAAAGCCTCTCGTCCTTTTCTCTAGGACACTCGAAAATTTCACGTCGTCCTTCCACTTTCATAGTCTTATTTTCCGTAGGGACAAAAAAATAACCTATGTTAGGTATACGTATTTCGATAAATATTAATATTTCGGATACGAGAGGCGAACGCTTTTATGTCGACGACTTCAAAGGGAAATTTATATATCTGTGTTTATGAAAATTTACATCCGCGTCTCGCTGCTTATAAATGTAATCGATTATTATTCGAGTGCTTCGCTAAAGTGTTCAATTACTTTTAAGTGTTATTTTTAATCGTACGTCAGCGCGAATCATGTTTGAGTAATACCGTTAATTAAGTATGTATTAATATTTTAATATGAAATTTTCAATAATTTGATTAATAAGCTTTTTAATTTAATTCTGGACACTTTTATGTTGTATTTTTTCTAGAAATGTGTACTTAATGTGTTTATATGTAGTTACATTGATAATTCAAATTATGACTAACGATAAGCACTATTCTTAATATCGCATTTTGCACTAACTTTTAGAGTAATTTTCATGGAATAATTTGATTAAATGACAACATTATTCGGAAGAGATTATTATGCAACGATTGTTGAAGTACATGAAAATAATATTATATTGTCTTAGGTAAACGAGGCAATGCATGAAAATAAAAAAGGTATTTTTGTAATAATCTCTTTCGAGTAATATTTTCGTTTAATCAAAAATTTCCATGAAATTTTTTTCAACTATTGGTGTCAAATTCAATAATAATTTGATCAGCTTTCAAATTATAAATGCGACTAGAAGCTTATTTAGTGAAAATTTTCGAAAAAATCATTAATCAAATTTATCTAGTGTCCAGAATTTTTCACAACACAGTACAATTAACAAATGTTTCTATTGAATAAAACAAGTAAAAAATTACTGAATTGATGAAAAATTCGTTTAATTTACAATTTATACGATTTCCAATACATTTAAGCGAAGTTCAACCCTGAAACGTCCGCGAAATATATCATGGCTTTCTTCAATATCTTCCCGATAGACAAAAGAAAGACGAAACGGTCACGTTTCCGCAGAACGTCCATCAATGGGGCTTTTCGAATCGATTTCTGTCGACATTTCGAAAACTCGCGCTTTTCCCGCCATTGCCGATACAAATGGCGCACTCCGTAATCGATGGCCGAAAGCGAACGAGAGGCGAGCATGGCCGTCTTGGCCTAAAAACCTATTCGTAACGTTTCCCATAACTGTATAAATATACTTACAGTATAAATTTATATTTTACTACCTTGAAATATTCGAGATTTTATAGACTTCAAGCTATTATAAACTGTTTCTCATAAAATTTTAAATGTTAATTGTAAACTGTAATGATTCCCAAACGGACAAGTATACTCTAGAAAGTTTCACTGCCGAAGGATCAGCCGTTAAGGAGTTTATAAATAACATACATGCTGACGCACATTAATTTTTATTTATATGCGTATGTAGATTGTTATCAACGAAATGTGGAATGTTTTCAGTTTGAGTTTGAATTTGAATTTGAGTTTTCGACATTCATGTTGACATTTGCGCCAATAAACACGTGCTTTGCCATGAAAAGTGTGTACAGCTTGTCCCGAAATAAACGTACTTTTCATCGACGGATGTATAATAAAAGTTTTGAATCTGTTTGTTTGTATTTTTAACTTGAGCGTTTATAACGAAATATTATGAATAATTTATTATATCTACATATTAATATAATTAAAAATATTACGTTATATAAGAAAAAAATAATACCTGGGATTTATCAGGCGTAAATAACATATTTCAAGTTGGTAAAAATAACGAATAGGGGACGTGGCGCCCTTTCATCATTACATTTAAAATAAAAATACAATAAATATAAATCTTAGTTTCACACAAAAGGACCAAAACGTATCTGGGTGTAATAAAATAAAACGAGATACGTCGACCACAAATTTGGCAGCAGGTAAGAAAGAAATGTGATATATTATTGTGGAGAAAAGGGGGATGAAATGGTGGAAAAAAAATATATAAACTACACGCACTGCACTACGAGGGATAAAAAAAGGAGCTGACCGCAAATAAACCAATTAGTTTGCCACGCACAAAAAATATATAAGAAATGTATAAAGGGGCAAAAAAATGAGAATCTTTGAAAAACCAATATATAACAAAAAAAAATGAATTCAACTGTAAAAATACAAATTTGTGAATAAAAAAAATATTTTTCAATTTAATAAGCATGTAAAAAGATTGAGTCACATGTGTAAGTAGTGGCAAAATAATTAAATACATGTATGTAGAAGAGTGACAATTATTGACAACCGTGAAATTATACCACTAATTTTATCTCTGGTATCGATTTAATACATAAATTAATCAATAATAGATGTCAGTGATTGATTTATGCACAATTAACTAGTGGTATAAATTTCACAGAAGTCTGGTCCATGTTTGTCATCCTTCCTCTACGTATGTATTTTATCAATCAATTTGAAAAAAACAGATGATTTTTTTGCAAAAGAAGCATGACCATAACAGACAGACAGATTAGCTCTATTATACAAAGGATTAAGTGATTTGAAACAACATAATTTTTAGAAAATGGGTCATTTTCCTTTACGACACTTCGTACGGCATGAAACCACGAAAAACACACAATAAACCAAAAAAAGCTAGGAAAAAAAAAACACATTTCGTGGTTCGAAAGCGTAATAAATACTGGCCGTTGTAATCTTTATTATGGCCACATATTTATTTGTCACATAACGGCCGAGGGGACATGTCCGAAATGGAATCGGACAATTACCGAAAGTCCTCCGCTTTTTTTCCGTATATTTTTTATGTTTTGTATTATTTTTTTGGTCACTTCGGGGTTAAAGCGCGAATAGAGTTGTCGACGCTGACACTTTTACCCTTATTTTTTTTTTTAGAAAAAATGCAACGTGAGCTTATTTAGCTAAATATCAGGTTGAAAACACATTAATTTGAGGAAAAACCCTTAAGTGAGCATAAAAAAAATTTATAATGAATGGAATAAAAATGTAAGTAAAATATTAAGATCGGAAAAATAAAATAAATTCAAAAGTAAACGAGAACAATTTTCGATTCCGAATCCAAATAAAATAAATAACCTCTAGCAAACATTTGTCGAGCATAACCGGACAACATTTTCCGTAATATATTACATTTTAACAGACCTCGAAAATAAACTGGAAAAATAACAGAGGTGGACATTCGAAAAATATCGCCGATATTTTACAAATAATTAGAAGAAAACGCGACGACCATAAATTACGATACAACAAAAATACTCGGAAATGAAAAATAGTCCTGAAACGAAAACCACATTCGAAGTTCGATTGCAGATGTGAAATAATAAAAAAAAAAACAAAAATAGTCAAAAACAATAATTAATATCTGTCCGAACGACATGCGTATGTAAATCGCGATTAAGGAAAGAAAAAATCCTCGAAAGCGGAATATCAAAAGAAAAAAATGGAAAGAAAAAAATAATATCAACGACACGTTTCACGAAAATCGCGTAATTTATTTATTTCATTTCCGCGTAATTTTTCAAAGTTGTAAATTTTTTTACATTATTCGCGGTTTGTATGTATATTTTTTTATTTTTCTCTAGATTGTTCAAGATGCGGGTGAAAAAAAGCGATTTATTTTTTATTATCTTGCTTATGGCACACGGTGCTGAAATTTCACACAGCTATGGACAAAAATTAGTTTTTTCTTCTACGCATAAATTTTACATACAATGTGTACCCGTTTTATTTTCGATACTCACATACAAACCAATTTATTATATAGAACGTATCGAAAAGAGAAAATTATTTTTTTTCCATGCAGAAAAATTGAAAAAATAAAGAAAAAATCCTAGAAAATTCCACGCATTCAATTGCACTTAAATTTCGTGGAAAATGCTGAAATTCTCCGGGCTTAATTAACCGAAAACGACTCTCCACAAATAGGGGAGTTCATTTTTCAGACCGAGGGCAATTCTAAAAGTATCAGCTGTAATTTTTTATTTTTCCATTCCCATTATCACCGAGCATTAATCAGGATCAGTATTCGAAATAATGCAGCGTCATCGTCACAGAAAATGCACTGGCAAAACGGGGGGAAAATAACGCGAAATAACCTAACCTAGGCGAGTTCGTTTCTTATCTGCTTTGCTCCAGTGTTGTCTTTTGTGGGGTACAGGGTGCGACAAGAGGAGTTTGCTCGCTCTTGTGTTGAATGAGCTCAGACTGTATAAAGTTGCCAGTGTTCAACAATGGAAACGAAACGCTTGTTCCGTTCCGAAGACAGATTCACATTTAGATTGTAGTTAACGAGTGTGCATATAACCGGTTGGGTATCAACGCACGACTGCATAGAATCAAATTGAAGATTTAATAAAAATATTAGTTCTTTCCGCAGGTATATTTGTCGAAATTGATTCGATATGAAATGCTACATATCAAATTTAATTATATTAAATTATATCAGATGTAATTATTTAAATGAGTTGTCACAGTACTACATCGTTTTATTGGGCACACAAACATAATAGAAAAAAAAAAGATTTTTTATGCAATTATTTCATTATTAGTATGCATCGAATATTTCAACTCAGATTCATATTAATACAATTTAAAAAAAGCAAGAAAACATTCAAAACATAAATTCTTCTCTCAAACATCTTAACATTAACCAGTGGATTCAGTTTATCGATTTTATTGGTTCGTTTGGTTCTGGTTTACTTTCGAACACAACTCTTATGTTTGTATTTCTCTATTTTTTCTATCCTTACTTTTCGAGTACTGTGTGATTTCTTTCGTCCTGAGTAAATTATATATCTGAGATAAATACAAGAGCGACCCGCATTCAAAGGGTTAACTCTAAACAAATATCCGTATATACACGTTTCGTTTAAGAAAAATTTAATTATTTTTGTAATTAATTCAAAAAAACTTTTGACAAGTTACATATTATTAATTTAGCATATTCGAACAATTTAACCCTTCGGGTGCGAAAGTTCCAAATATGTTCCTCGCAACATTAGCAACGCTTACGAGGAGAGATTTCATAAAGTTCCACATCGATTTCTATGAAAATTTGTAGAAATTAAATGTAAATATTGAAATGAAATAGTTACAAATAACAAAAATGTGACTTTCAATAGTTTTTTAGTTGTCACAGATCAAAGTTTGGTACATTTATTAGGTGCACTTAAAAAATAATGTTTCATATAAATAGTTTTGACGTATTTTCAAAATGAAAAAGGCAACAATTATTTCTATGCATTGAACAAAACATGTAATAAGCTACATTTAATATATTATTTCATTAGTGCACCTAAAAAATGTATCAAAATTTGACTTGAGAAAAATTGAGTTTTCGTTCTTCAAAAATATTTCATGTTTATACTTAAACAAAATTTCTACAAATTTTCA